>VXBI01002035.1:22170-173909 GCA_013397375.1 Toxostoma redivivum | reverse complement strand
CCGAGCCGCGGCGGGATCCGCCTGGGACGGCCGAAGCCGGGAACGGAGCCGGGAACGGAGCCGCCCGTGCGGGCAGGGCTCGCAGGTGCGCCGGGCCGAGCGCCGGGGGGAGGCAGCGGCGCTGGGCGGGAGAACCGAAACCGCCGCCCCTCCGGCAGCGCCAGGAGCCGCCTCCTGCCGCTGCCGCCCGGCCCTACCGAGGGGCTGCCGGCTCCCGGGCGGGGTGGGGACAGCCGGGGGCGGGCTGCAGGCGGGGTGACGAGGAGGGGCGCCGGGGGCCGGAGGCTGCCGGGCGGGAGCCCAGCGCTGCGGCGGCTGCCGGACGGCAGGTCGGGGTCAGTGCCCAGCGCCGAGCGGAGCGGAGCTGAGGGAGCGGCGCCTCCGCCCGCCCGTTCGCGCCCATGGGGGACTCGGTGTTCAGCGAGAGGCCGGCGCTGCGCTACGCGGTGAGTGCCGGGGCGGCAAGGGGCCGCAAGGGGCCGGGCGCCCACGTGTGCCGTGGGGCGGTGGGAGCGTCCGTCCGTCCGTCCGCATAGGCGTGGAGCCGCGGGTCAGGGGGAGGTGGCTGCACTCCTGCCCCGGCCAGGGCTCTGTGCGCGCAGCCTGCAGGCAGGGTGCCGAGCTGGAGGCTTTCCCTCGCTTTCCTACCTGGGAGTGTCGCGCTTTGCTGGAGATGACATAAAATGACATGTATTTTAATTCCTGAAGGAGAGGCGATGCGGTGCCAGCTCGGGGCACCTCTCTCTCCCCGGGGGTAACGGGGCCCTCCGGCCGGGCGGCGCTCGGGGATCCCGGGAGCGCCCAGCCTGCCCCGGTGCCCCTTCTCTGCCCCGGGCACTGGACTGAGCCCAGCACCGGGGCTGCTCTCAGTGCCTGGTTCCGCCACCGCTCCTGCCGCGGGTCACATAGTAACACCCGACTTTCCTTAATTTCCTTCACTAGTACTGGTGCTGTTGAGAAGTCGCTGCACTTCTACCAGCCTTATTAGGAGCATTTTCTCGTTTGCTTCGGCAGGGAAAAAAAAAAAAAAACCGCGTAAAAACAACCAGCTGCCTCCTCTCTCGAAGTCATAAATAAACTCTAGCACGAGTAATAGCATGCGAGGGCTGGTGCCGCTCTCGTTTGCACTCATGTCAATGACGAATAATTTTATTGCTGTTGTTAAAGTTGCGTGGGAATTGTCAGTCGGAGCAGGCTTGCTTCACTGGTCCTCGGAGCACGGGTGCTGGATTGGCGGGATGGCTTGATGGATTTCTACGTGTATCAATTACTGGATTCACTGCTATGCGCTTTTTTTTCCACTTGCTTCACTTCGATTTCTTCAGTATTGAACATGAAATTAAGCATCTTTTTAAACACTTTTTTTTTTTTTTTAAACCTTGTGTAGACAGTTTGGAAGAGACTGCTTGGGGTTTTTTTGGGCAGCAGGGTTTAATGTCTGTCTCTATACATATTTTTATACTTAACTGTAGGTGTTAGTGCATTCAGCTGCTGTAATAATACAAGAGTTTTTAGAGGTAATAGTAAGTCAGGTAAATTAGTTAATAGAAACAAATACCTGTGGTACTATGTATGAGCAGTGACAGTGCTTTCACCAGGAATCTAGTTATCATATATCAAACAAAATGGAACCACTTCTTTCAACAGGGTAATGGTGCTGTGAGTATTTCGATGCGTGGAGACCACTGCCAGTCATGTCACGTGCTAGCACCATGAAACTTTTATTACTTCCTGTGATTGTGCTTGTCAGTCTACCATTAACTACTAGTTGCGAACACATTATTGTTTCTGTCAGTTGGGTATCAGTCCTGTTTCATGCCCAGAGACAGCAGCAGGTAGTGCATTCAATTCAGGACAGCAGGCATGCAAGGGAAGAAGGATGGCCAACCTTACAGGATGATCATTACCCCTTTAGCAAAACACCTGCTCTTTGATCATTGTGTATTGCAGCAAAAGGGAAACTGCATACCTAAGAATGAAACTTCAAGGTATTTTTTACTGTTTTAGGATATATTTCAATTATGAAGTGGCAACATAATTATATCTTGGAAGTAAGTGACATTTGTAGTTGATATTGCTGATTTGCCTAGAGAATAGTGGTCTGGATGCTGTGCATTATCCATGCGTAGGCTTAACATGCGGTCTGCGAAAAACCTAGATGAGAAGAAAAGCATGTTGACTTGATGATGAGCTAAGACTGTAGAGCTTTCTTGTATTGAGACCTTAGTAATTATGTCTTGAATGTAGCGAAGTACTGTTCTCATTAAGTAATTGCGTGGTGTAAATACAAATCAAGTTCTTGGATTGTTTTGATAACTGTGAAATCAAAATTATGCAGTGTTATAGCATTTAATAGTGATTAATTTATTGGCAGAAGAAATTATAGTGATTTCTGTGGTGAGCTTCTCTTTTGATTTTCAGGACTGATAATTAAAGTATAATGGTTTTCATAAAAGGAGGCATTTGCACCAGCATCCTTGTTCCAATCAGCAGTGTGCTTTTGAAGGAAGTCTCCCAATCTTTCCCACTTGCGTGCTTTGCTTCATGTCTCGGGGTAGTTTAAGCACAGGAAACAGCATTTGTTCAGGTGGTGCTGAACTGGGGAATGTGCTCCTGGTGCTTCTCAGAGCTTGGAGGGTATTTGAGCCTCAGGACCAAGCTAGAGTCAACTAAACATGGAAAATTCGTTTTGTTTGGACATTCGATCCGCTGTACCAGCCCCTGAGCTCTGCAATGTGCTACAGCCAGTGCAACACAATAATGTAGCCATAAATCAACCATAAATCAACAGGGATGGATGGCACTGCGATTCTGAGGCTTCCTAGTGCGTTTGCAAGCATAGCTTATGCAAACAGAGACTTAATAGCTTAAGACTGTTATGTCAGTGGGTATGATCACATCACCTATAGCACATTGGATCCTCTATGTGTGTTGAGACTGGGATGACTGATAATTATGTCACAGCTCCATTTTGAACTCAGCATTGGTGTTGACTTGCTGAAAAACTCGACTAGGCAAAGAGGTAATTTTAATAAGCTGAAAAATTGTTTTCAGTGAAAAGCAAATTAGAAGAAACCAGCCAGTTGAAAATGAATAACAACATATTATTAAAAGAGGAGGTGTAAAAAAAAAAAAAACAAGTAAAACAAACCAAAATGGAGATTGAGAAACGGTTACACTTGCATTAGATCACAGAAATTTTTTTTTCTTCCTGATATCTTTTCACTAATCCAAAGACCTCTTCTCTCTTTCTCATATGTTTATATGACATTTTTATTAAAACTTGCAGAAAGGTAAATAATACCTCATTCTTGATGTATGTTGCCTGGCCAAACGGTACCCTTTAATTTTCAGACATGGATTAGCTTTACCTGCCCACTAATCATCTGGCTGAATTACTCTGAATTAAAAGCTCTTTTTGGTATCATGGTATTTGTAACTGCTACTAAAATCTGCAAATGTTCCAGGAACAGTTTTCATACAGTTTTGTTAAAAGGGATGGTCACCTTCCTGACTTGGGATTTCTTTCTGTTTGTTGCTAAATTTTTTTTTTTTTCTTCCCATCTTAGTAGCTTTATGGGAGAACTGAAAAGCTGCTTCATGTATTTTGGCTAAAATGCAGAGAGATCCGTTGGTTACTTGAGATGTAGAGTTTTTTTATGTAACAAAAAAAACAGCCTCAGCTCTTGCCCAATCAACCGGCCCCTCGGTGGTTCAAAGCAGGAAGCTTGGAGAATGATCTGGTTTGGATATAGCCATTTTAATCTTAGTGTAATATCTTTAATCTTGTTTTGTCTTGAAACATTTACCAGAAAGGATTTCCCTCAAGGGAAAGGACATTTTACCCTGATGAGGAAACTCTGGCTGTCTTTCACCAGGGAATATGAGAAAATGGGGAGGAGCTGCGATTTGGAAGTGGCTGCCATGACTAGAGGGGTACCTTAGGGAATTAATCTGAGGGGAAGATCTGAGACTTTCTTAGAGCCAAAAATTGAATATTCTGGCATCCAGAGTGGAAAGGATGTGCGAGTCTCTGGACAACACAACTTTGAGTTGGTTTTTGGTTCTGAATCTATTGCTGATAATGCGGTCACCTCAAATTCAGACACTGGAGAGTATTTTGAGAAAAGAAGGGGTTTTTCCCAGCCTCCAGCAGTGTTTGGGGCATTGTATTGTGTGTTTGCTCAGCCTGTGCCCAGCTGACCCCTTGCTGGGGTGATAGGCAGACTTGCTGCTCCCTCTTTAGTGTATTAAATCCATGAGTCTACATGGAAGGATGGAGAAAACAGAAGAAACAGTTTGCATGGGAAACTATGACACTAGCAAACCTCCTGCTTTCTGGAGCACAGAGAGAGTAAAAAGAGGAAAATAGGTATTTTCCTCCAATACTTCAGTTGTAGTAATGCTAACTGTACCTCATAAGAATTAGATATAAGAATAATTCAAGGTGGAGTAGCGAGATTGGTGGTGTTGCTGTAAAACTGTAAACTGGAACTGTAAAAATCTCCTTGTGAGGAGGACCCAAGCATTGACATCCTCCTGTGGGCTTGCTTGTGTTTTGCAAGAATCCACTTTTAAAGACAGTTGCTTGTGTTTCTGATTTCAGGACACATTGCCTCATGACTTGAGCCTTCAGCCACTCATGAATTTTAACAACAAACTTACATGCCATAAGCAGACCACATTTGTTACCATAATTGTAGGAAATCCTGCAAGTGATTTGTCTTACTGGACTAATAAGTGTGCTGCCTTCACCTTTCAAATGGTCAAAACCATTTGACTGGTTTCTCTCTTTTCCCGACGGGCTTGCCAGCAAGAAACAGCACAGGAACCAGACTGGGCCAGTGTGTATCCAGATCAATCATAATGTATTTTTGTACGTAGATATGGTGAGGTTAAGGACAGGCTGTGGGCTGGAGAGTAAGTTCCTGCCCACCAAAAAATCTTAAGCAGCTCTACTTCACAAAAGGTAGCTGCTTATTTTCTCCTACCCTGAATACTCACAAGCAGAGTTAACTTGTTCAGAAAGTTTAATTGCTCTGTAGGTATTGTTTTCAAATTAGGAAAAATTGTAGAAAACTGTAAAATTCACCAAATAAGCAAGCTACAGAAGAGGCAATTAGCAGTAGAGAAATAGTTAAATGTCAGATTTCTGGCATCTGATTCTATATTTGTCAAGGACTTATCTCACCTTATGCGTGTTGGATTTTTTGGAAGGAGGAATATGATTTCTGATGGCAGTTGAGCCCAGTGCTTCATTCTTCGTTTGGGTGAAATTCCCAGTGACAGTGGTGACTCATGCTTGCACTTCTGCAACATTTGAAAGTGCTTTTATTGCTAATCTCTAAAGAGCATATATAAATATAGGAAGTGAGCACTCTTTGTCACTCAATGTGAGCACCAAGGCCAGGCTTTGATTGGGATTGATGGAATCTGAAGTGAGTCCAGCTTTTTTTATCTGCTGTGCAAAGTGGCCAAAAGTTAACACCAAAGAGCTGAAATCCATGGAAGACAGGAAGCAAGGGGCTCATGGTGTGCAGGATTTTAAAAAGTTGCATGAAGTAGATTTCCATTCCGTAGATCAGATTCTGTTTTTTTACAGCTCTTGAACACCTCATGTATTCCAGGAGCTCTTCACTGGCATGTGGATATCAATGTTCTTCCTCTCATGTGCAGGAGAAAGATGGGGAGCAGAGCAGGTTGAGTTGGGCAGGACTTGCTAGGTTAGGTGCAGAGCCACACTGATGTGGTTTTATTAGTCTGCTCCCAGATACTGTGCAGGAAAACAAGTGACCTAAAGTATGGAGAAAGTGGCCACCCTGTCTATAGACAGCAAGAATTAAAGCTTCCCTTTATTCTGTTTCTCTGTCCATCTCTAGCATAATGTCCCAGGAGCAATTACAGTTCTTGCAATAGTACTTAAAAAGATGCTGTTTAATAAAACTCCCATGTGAGTGGATCTTCAGGGTTTCTTTTCAGAGGGGCACACGATTACTAGGCTCAGATGTGGTGCTGTGCTTCCCCAGGACGGTTTATGCTGATTCTGCTTCTCCAGGAGAAGATTGAATCAACCAACGCTAGTCCTTTGCAAAGCTTCAGGATGAGGTTTTGGGCTCAGGTCTGCCTGAACAGCAAGGCCATGCATGGCTAAAATCAGCAACCTGTGCCTGGAATGAAGGTTAGCCATGTAGATGAAGTGCAAGATGAGGATTTCAGTCTCTGTTATGTCCTTTTTTGGTGATTTTTGAGCAAGGCTCTTCTCTGGTACTTGTAAAATTTTTTTCTTCCCCTGTAGAAATAGTTCTCTTCCTAAAAGAACCTGTGTGAGGAAACATGTGCTAGCCTTTGGAGATTGTTCAGGTGTGTTGGTGGTGTGAATACAGAACTACCCTGGAGTAAAAATGTTGAACTCCACCTAGTCAATATTCCCCACATAAGCTGATGGTTTGTATTTCAGTTCTGTTTTCCAGAAGCTTTTTGAAATTTGCAGATGTGTCTTCACACTTCTTTCAGCCTGAAGAGTGAAGTAAACAGAAGATGATTGAGGTCACAGATATATTTAGATAGTTGGTTCTACTTTTATTTATCTTTAGTTGCAAATTAGTTACCTTTTATGCTCAAATGGGAAGAACTGTGAGGAAGGAGATTTACTTACTCAAGAGATTTGTTTCTGTGGAGTTACATATAGTAAAGTAGTTTTGCTGGCTACAGCTCTTCAAAATTTCATGTATATTTAGAATTTAAATCTCAAATGAAAATGACACCTAAGGAATACTCTGGTTTGCATGTCATCATATAAGCAGGGGTTTTTGAACTTCTTTCATTTGTCTGCTAAGGACCTCTGTTGTTCACTAAGTGGTATTTTCTGTGCGAGGTGTGTTTGCTACTGTTGTTCTAACAGAATACCTGTACCTGCAGCAGAAATACAGCTGAACTCTTAGTGACTTGGAAAAGATGCACTCAGAGTTCAAATTCTACACTATTGCTGCCTTTCTGTGACATTTGAGAATATAAAAAGATGTTTCACTCCATGGAGTGAAACGGCTTTTTCTTGTCTAGGGAATAAAGGAGGTCTGCATGCATTGCATTGCTTACAGAAAGAATCTGACAGCCTTTCTGTAGCATGCCTTGGCTGACAAATCCACTGACAAGTCCACATGGTTCACATTAAATTTCTCTAAAGGGGTGTCAGATCTTAGTGCTCCCTTGGGAGATACCTTGATCTTATCAGACATGGCTGACTCGAAAAGTAAGTCATGTTTTTTCTTTCTAATGCTTACTATCTAAGTGTTATTGATAGTTCACGTTTAAAAGGATTTTCTGAATGTATCATCTACTAAATCAAAAAATGTTATTATGAATTGCTGATAGAAAATTGAATATTACAGCAGTACTTAAATAGACTGTATTTAGTGTTCAGTTGCTAGGGCAACCTAAATAAAGTTTGGGTTTTTCAGGCTGTGGTGCCCTCAGGTACGCAGGAAGAGTAAGTGCTGATCTTAACTACCTGCAGGATAGTCTGCTGTTATTTAATACTTGGATGCTTTACATTTTGAAGCAGGTGATTGAAGCTGTGGAAATTATACTGGAGGCTGTTCATATTTCACCATACAACTGAATTGTTTACTTCAAAATAATATCTTGTACTTTTGTGCATTAGTTTATATTAATCTTATTATTGACCACTTTTGCTGAGCTGCTGTGAAGATAGATGTTCCTATGATTTTATAACTAGTACAGTTCTATGTAATTATAGTAGGTTAGAGGCAGTTTTCACTGTTTTATGTTTACTGTAGATGATCAATTTCTTTGAAATCAAGCATTTTGTATAACTAAGTAGCACCCAAACTTTGGCCTGGGTGTCTTATATCCTGAAACTTGCTGTTGTTTTCTTTTGTTGTTGATAAAAGTATAATATTTGAAAAGTTTTAAATATTTACAAAGTCAGTTGTGTTGTTTGGGGTGTTAGATTTGATGCAGAGACCTAAATCAAATGGTGTTTAATGTTGTTTTCCCTCTTTCCTGTTAGTTTTTAAAAGGTCCTGTTACACTCATCTGTACGTGTCTTGGCATATGGATTCAGTATCCTTGCTGGCTGAAATTCTCATTTGTGTGATTACTGTATTTTTTCCAGTCTGGTCCTATTAATAAATATCCTGAGTCTTGCAAAGCACTTTGTTTAAACACAAGCTGTGGAAAAGTATCTAAAGATCATTGATTAAGCTTGCTTAAAAACTTGGAAATATATTTCTGCTTTCCAGGTGGGGATTTTGAATGAACACAGTATGTAAAGCTCTCTGTACGAAAACCAAAGTAAACCCATAAACAGATTGTGCTGGAAGAAAACCATAGGTAATTGCAGCCTGGTCCTGTTCTTGCTGAAATATGTCCCAGCTCTTGAAACAGATGTGGAGTCCAGCTTTGTGCAGAGGCCACACCCTCCATTTCCCTTGGCAAATTGTCTCACACTGCAGCGACCCTCTGGATGAAACATCCTTTAATTGGTACTGTGGCCTTAAATGTTTATTTTTTTTCTTCTCTGGTAAATTATTCTTGTCCTGTATCATTACAGGGTGTCATTAATATTTGCATACTGTTATTATGTATCCCTTTAAATGTCAGCTTTTGTAGCTGCACATATTGAATGTTGGAAATCTTTCCAATTTCTATGAAACTTATCTTAAATAAAAATGTGTGATTTATTCTACTGCAGAGTATGGCACTGAGGAACTTGTGGTGGAATGTCAGAGGGATTTTTTGCTGGCAAGCAGAGATTTCTATGAGTAATTGAGGAACCCCCTGATGAGCTGCTTGTTCCCTCTCCCAGGTGCCTGTTTCTGTGGTCTCCTGTGTGTGTGCTTTCATTGTCAAGTTCACAGCCTGTTCTGGCCTCTGAGCACATCTGCACAAATGGTAGGAACAGGTGGCAGGAGAGGAAGTACATGGCTTGGCTTTTAACTGGAGGGTGCATGTCTTTCAGAGTTGTAGCTGCTGAATCTCTTACTTCTTGTGGTGTCTGCAGTGTCTTGCACAAGTAGAGGCAGCAGCAGTGACCAGGGGGTTTTGCCTCAGCCCATGAGAAGCACGAGTGAGCCTCAGGGGCTGCCCCTGCAGTGGGGGATGCAGTGTTCAGGTCTCATATCTCAGTGGTGGGTTTTCACTGGAGAGATGCATGTGCATAGCTCTCAGCATTATTTGGGTGACAGGCAGCACATTCTAACACCTCTGTTCAGCTCAGGAGCAGGGAAGCTGCTGCCCCTTGTTCTTGTAACCTCAAAAGCTGAATTACCTGAGCTGGCTGTTGGAGGAACAGGGGACATGTCTGCCAATGACATGGAACATGAGCAGCTGAGAATTGCACCCCTCGCTCCCAGTTGTACGTGATGGACACAAGCTTGAGTTCTCCAGGAGTAAAACCTACGATGTCACACAAGTGCATGAGTCAATCCAGCTCTCATCATGACCTGGTAGTTTTGGATTTAAAGGCACTGGTCTTTCCAGAGGCAGTTCACAGGTCTTCTTCAGCAGCAAGTGAACTCCTGCTCAGTTATGACTCAGGGCACACAGTTTTATCTTTTGGGCAAGGATCTTGCTGGTGCATCATTCTGGGCTGCTTTGTTTTCTTGTGGCTGAGTGAACCCACAGTTGGATACTGCAGCTGGAAGAAATTAAATTTCTAGTGAGCTTTGTTTTCAGAGTTATTGAGGACTGATAATATGAATGTCTCTATAAATATTTGTGGTTTGTTTTAGTTTTGCATGTCTTACCCTGAAATGTATTCACAAGGTCTCATTTAGATTGATGTAGATCTGAGATTCGGTCTAAGGCCACAGGAGAACGGACTAATTAAGTGGAAGTTTTTGAGCTTTATTGCTCCTTACCTGTCTTCTTCCAGAATGCATCAGCATTTTAGTCAAGATTTTCCATGCATGAATGCATAGCTCATGTGAAGCAATGTCAAATTCTATATTTTAGGAATTTAAGATGATAAAAATGTTGCAAGAGGGCAGACTTAACCTCTGTCAGAAATACAGAGGAGAAAGAGGGTAAAAAGAGCAAACTGTCAAGTCCTCTGTACATTGTACATTACTCTGTCAAATGTTTTTGTTACTTTTTGTAACAGAGTTGCTTACATTTATTTAAAGAAGAGATGCTCTCTATTTTGGATGCTGATCAGCTGATGATTTCCCTTCTGGCTAGCTATATTTTTTTGGGGGAGACATTCTCCCTGCTGTGAGTTCTCTGATGAACTGTAGTTGTCCCACTACAGGTGATTCATGGCTTTGGAAGTGGTCCTTGCAAATCTTTATTTTCTGATAGCACTGTAGTCTTGAAAGCATTCCTTTATATGGGAAATTTTGGAGTCTCCAGTTACTGAGTCTTTCTGCACAATTTTGGATTGTTTGTTATCAGTGATGCTGAATTATATATTTTACTTCCAGAGAGTGTACATAATGGCTGGAGAGTATTTAAATCCTTCAGTACTAGAACAGCATTTCTGGCCATAAGTTAAAATTGCCATAGTGCCTGCTAGTCTCTAAATTAGGCTGAACTCGAGTCAAGACTGTGGCCCTTGCTACAGTGGTATGACTTTATTTTTTCAATACTGTGTGTCCCACCAATTTGTATCATTTTTCCTTTCTGCATTTCCATCATCCACTTACAGTCATCTCATTATGTATTTGTGTTGGTGCAGGCTTTCTCAAACCCAGGTAAGCAAGAGCTATTTTTGTGCCCTTAAATATGTCATAGGGGCCTTAAGTCATCTTCTGTGAAGTGATGGGAAAAAATTACTTGGCTGATTTTCAAATTTATTGTCTTTCAGCAACTTTGAGGTCTGTACAGCTGAATTTGAAAAGATGCCTTTACTAGGAGCCAGCTGAGGCATCAGGCTGTGGCTTTTTTTCTTTCTCATGTGTGGTGTTGCCAGATAATAGCCAGCAATTGTTACTGTGCAGCAAAACGATTTTATGCTGTTGCAAATCCTTTTCTCTCAGCAAGACTGAAAAAGGTGAAGGGGACTGTGTTTCTGCCCTACCTTAAATAAAGAGTAACTAAAATGCACACACAGAGAAAATCTTACGAGTAGCAAGCTGGTTTTTTTGTTTTTTTTTCCTCTCGAGCACAACCCTAAAGTGTTTGACAAGAAATGTTGCTGTCAGGAAGTCCTTACAATTATTATCTATGCCTGCAAATAGAGTGTCTGTTCCTGTAGCTACATGTAATATTAAGCAGAGTTTACGTATATCTTGCTGTATATTGTACTAGTTGTTTAAATGTCTTGCCCTTTATATGGAATTCATGCCTGAAATTCCAGCTGAAGAAATATCATTGAATTCCTTTCCTTTACTATCATGTTTCTGATGATGGTTTTTTATCTATTGCTTATTTTAAAGTTCTCTTAAATTCTTTCTCTTGCAGGAAAGTGAGAAAATGAACCATCATGAAATACAGATGCTCTAGAGATGCACAACGATTTTTAATGAAAATGCTGTGTAGAGCACATTTTTCAGCCTAGCTCATTCTGCATTATTTTTGCTGGAATATTTACACTTATTTAAATAACTTTCTACATCTTTTGGTGTTAAAATAAACATCATACATTGGCTATTAATAACTATTTACTTAAACGTGTGAGGCTTTGCAGATTAGAGTGTCCCTTTCACCAAAAGTCACAGGAAGTAACAAGGTTTCTCACTTGTCCCAAGTGATGTTTGTAATTTTGTAGCACGCATTCTCCCAAATCAGGGTTGTAAGAGCTCAGATCTTCATGCTGTTGCCATTTGTTAATTATATTTCCTTTAATTTTTCTGATGTCATTTTGCAAGGTGGGGCTTTAGTTTGAACCCTTCAAATTCAAATAAAAACCTTCAGCTGCAAAGATGTAGAAGGCTGACGTTAAAATGACTCTCTTTGTTTTCTCCCTTGTCTTGTACGGACTGTCATTGCATTGTATGTGTTGAGATACTTGTTGGTTTGATTTCGTGTCTAACACTATTCATCTCCTAAGGGTGCAAGGCCAGGCTAAGTCAAGGTTTCACTTTACATGGACAGATGTTTTCTTTACAGTATATATTACTGAAGTTTTCTGAAATGGTGCAGCTCTGCTACCGAGATCTGGTGTAAAACAAACTTCAAACTGAAAGCAGATTTCAGTCATTTCATTTTCAGCTTCTGAAAATACCAGCAGTCGCATGGCTGCTTGAGAGGGGGTGAGGATGGTTTCAGTGTTTATGAAGCCAGATTTATAAACTGACAAGAGCAGAGTTTGTACATAGCTTGTTCTGTAAAGTGCTTAATGCATTTTGGTGCATTTAGAACTAATAATGTGTAATAGAGTGTGTACGTATGTCTTTGGTTTTCACAAATAATCTTGTTATGTTCTTGGTGATTCATCTCGCTGTTTTCCCCCTTGATGCTTTTTTTCCCCACTAATGGTAATACTACTCAGTTTTCTGTTAACTCAGTAGAATTTCTATTTATCTATTAAGAATGGAAAACCAAAGAGAAAAGGGGAGGTCACATTTCTTCTGGGATGAGTTACCATGAGGAATTAATGTCTTGGTATTTTGCCTAAACTGTCCTCTAGCTATCTTTGTGGATCCCTTTTAAAGCAAACTGGAATGCAGCGTTAACAAGGTGATTGGAGCAAGGCAAAAATAAATATTCTGACTCACAACAGTGCTCATTTAGGTGTTTAGGCATAGATTTAACTCTAAGTGTAATTTCTCAATCTGGTTCCAGATAAGCAGACAAAGAAACAGACATTTCATCAGGCAAATAGGGTTGCTTTTATGTGAGCTTTCTTTGAATCTCCTCAAGGCTTCCCTGCTTGAAGCAGACGTGGGTAAATGAATTCCCTGTCACCCATTATAATTGTGTCTTATGATGCAAATTCTTTGCGTTTGGGAGTCCTTTTTGTCCATGTTGAGCCACACGTGGTTCAGATAATCCCAGCCTTACGAGTGGTGCTTTCAGCCTCAGTGATGGTTATAAATAAGCAAATACAGTGAAGATTGAAGATCAGGACTACCCTGACCTGCTCAGAGCTACAGGAGTGTTCACATTTGTTTCAGACAAGAGAAGTAATGTGGTGTTTGGGTGGGCATTGTAGGTACAGTCCTAGGGATGGTTAGCTGGATGTGCTCCTGACTCCATCCGTGCTGGCAGCAGGCAGCTGCTGTAGAATCACTGCCCCTTCAGCCAGCATACACCAGTGTTTGGTGCATGCCCTGTCTGAGCAATATTTTAGAAGAATTGTATGGAAACTGTGTTGACACTCACAAAGGGGCTGAAAAAATACCCTTGTCCTCCAGTGTTCAGTGAATCCTGAGTCTTGTCAACTACTTACAATGTCTTGGTTTCATCAGTCTTGGGGGTTGATAGCTCCCCCAGACTTCAGCTGCAGCTTTTGTTTGCTCACTGAAGCATCAGCATCACTGAAGAGCAGCACTTAAGACTGAATTACACATTCATATCAACAGCCCTGCTGTCATACCCATGTAAGTGAAGGCCAAACCATCATGGTTATCAAGGAGCAATGCTCCAAAGATGTTTCCTGGAGGAAAAGAAGATCCTTGTAAGCACAAGCTTGTCTGTTTTCTATCTTTCTCTTTTGTATGTGCATTACAATGTATTAGTTGAGTGTGTTCTTGTATTCTCTGCTGGAATTACTCACTTCAGATTATCCACAAGATTACCCAATCACCACATCACAGTTGGTCTTTAACAAAAGCCATTGGTATCAATGGCCACCACATGGGAGGAGTGAGCAAGGCTTGCTGCTTGGCCTCCTGAAGTTGTAACAAAGCTTGATCACGCTTACTACAAGATGCTTAAGTTACTGTGCCAAAACTAAGTTCAGCTATCCATTTAAAAATGTTTCCTTTATGAGTACAGTAATTTCTTGTATCTTATAAAATAGAGAGCAGCATGCCATGTTCTAATGCAAGCTTAGATTTGCTGCCCTAATGCCCAATTGTGAGTATGGACTGTTGAGGTATTTTCAGTGTTGGTATTCTTGAAACCTCACCTGTGAATTTTGCACAATTACTTCTCAGAATTCCTTTTCCTTAAAAATCTTCTCTTTCCAGTGTTAGCTTTCATCAAATAAAAAGAATAAAAAGAAAGAAGAAAAGAGTTGCAGTTTTGACAGCAGCAGAAGTAATTGCGTTAGTTGTGGAAATTAACAATATACCAACTTGGAGAAAAAGGTAAGGGCCCAGATACATGCATTAGTAAAGCAGAGGTGAACCTGCTGTAATTACACGGATGCACTTTTACTTGTAGCTGTGCTTGCAGGAGGGTGCCTCTTTTACAGCACATAGACTGGATCTGAGACATAAAAATAATTAATCCAGAAGTTTCTGAGGTCTTTTATTAGTTTTGACAGCCTGCTTTCTGGTGCTTTATTTTGATGCTCACATGTGTTTTCTCTTCTTCGGGATCCAAACTGTGTCTGCCATTTAGCTTTATTCTGGGAGGGTGGTGTGTGACCATCCTACCTCTTATCATGGATTTCTTATAGTTATGTCAGGAATGTTTGGTAGTCTCCCTGTTCACTTACACTTTCCATAGCTTTATGTAATCTTAAATGTATTTAAATTACTTCCCAAATGACCTCTGAAACACGTACTTCTAGTCTTAGTAAATCTCTGTAGGTTTGAGCATCAAGGAAAATAGAGGGGGAAAGACAAAGAAAGAATAGCTTTTCTGGAGCTCCCTTCAGCATGTGCGTGTTCTCCATTGCTTTGGTACACATCTTCCTCCCATTTGTAGTAGGTTTGGATTGTTTTTATATTGTCAACTTTACTCTATTTCCTGGAGACTCATGCAATTTAGCACTGCAGAGGGACTGGAGGAAATGATCTCTAGACTGACTATTAATTATTGTTCTCCTGAGAATCTGCTGCTTCTTCAAAGGGAATGGCAATAGTAAAGAGATAAAAAGCACTCTGGAAACATGCTAGTGCAATTACTGCTTACACATCTGGAAATTAGGGGACTGATCCTTTCCCTGAAGGTTTCAAAGAAGCATATTTGTTCTGCTTTATTGTTACTTTTTATAAGAAAATCAGTCTTTGAGCCTGTAACTCTTCATAATTGCTTGAAACTGGAAAGTAATTTCTTGGGAAGGAAAATACTTGAAAATTTAGCAGAATTCACCTTGGCCAATATCTCAGAATGTAAGATGTGGGAGATCTCCTGAGCTGTGGATCCCTGCCCCTTACTCTTGCAAACAGCTATGTGTAACCACTTAGGCCAACACAGCAGGGTCTGTGTCTCAGAAGTTGGATGGTTTTTCCAGCTCACTCCTTCAGCTCTTCCAGAGCCCTGTGACCAACTTTTCATATTGACCTAAATTTATTCTTGGGCCAGCATGAATATGACCTTTTAGTTGAAACTGCCCTTTTGCTGGCCTGTTAGTTATCCAAGTTTTCCTTCCTCCATTTTGTTTTGCCTGCAGAAGGGATGCTGTCTCTGCTGTAGGGACACCCTTTTTCTGTGTCTCTGCCTAGAAACTGTCCTCTGCATTTGTTGCCTTCTTCAGGGATGAACTTCATGCACAGTGAGGAAAAAATGTGAGAGCAGAGTGACAGAAGCTCATTTCATGGCCTGAAGTTAAAGGGAAAATGTCCTGTCATGATCCCTTCCTCACCCCAACTATAAATGGAGCAGCTTAGCAGCTGACATCAACGTTGCAGTGTTCTTCATTTAGATGAATACTGCCCTTGGCAACTTTTTCAGCTCATGGCTTTACTTTTTTTCTTTTTATTTCCCATCTTTTAAATAGTTGCCTTAATCAACTTTATTCTGCACTTCCTTAGTTAGGAAGAATCATCCTCTCAGGGAGTGAGATCTGCTGTCTCTGCAGGCGGAGGAGAAGAGGGAAGCCAAGGACATACCTCATCTTTCTCATTCTGCTGGAGTTTCTCTTGAAATGTGTTTGTGCTTGGTTTTGGGGACAGAAAAGGGAGAGGTGGAGTTGGGAGATAGCAAACTGAAGATAATGGGGGACGAAAAGGAGGAGAAACTGCAAAGTACTGATGAGAGAGAGAAAGGCATGGGTGCGGTGACGCTGCTGCTGGTGAGTCTGGCAGCCAGCACAGTCTGAGCACAGATCATCCCTTGCAGCTGCTGCAGCCCCCTGGCTTCTGCCAGTGTCTGTGGCATGGCCCAGGGGCTATAAAAACTCCTGGCACTTGGACTAGCAGCTCTGGAAGAAGCTCCTAGGTGAGTCCCTGCCACATTAAACCACAGCAGGTGAAGGAAGCGTTCCTTACACTGGGCAAACTGTCTGCTCATACCAACAGATTCCTTTTGTTTGCACCACTACTCCTGTGACACTAACTCATTCTTGTATGGATAGCATGATCTGGAGGAACCCACAACTTCTACATTTCACTATCAGTGCTTGCAGACACATTCTCAATGAGAAACACATGCCTGCCTAGAACTTATATAGGTGTTTGACGAAGATGACCTCACCAACTGAAAAGAAATAGTGTGAACTTTTTCAGTCCTCTTCCTTACTAATTCACTTCAGTGGTGCTATTCTTTCAGTTTTGCCAAACTTTTGAAAACAGAAAACATAATACTAAAAAGTAAGAACAGTGCATAACTCTTTAAATAGAATCTATTGTGAAACTATTTATTTTTAAAATATATTTTTTACAAATTCATATTGGCTTTTTTCTTCTCTTACATGGCTTGTCTGAGGATTTAAGATCATTATGTTGTGCTAAGCAGTGGCTTTTTGTGCAGGCTTACCAGGGATATATTGCATTTTCTGGGGAAATATAATCCATAGTCGTACATTTTTATGGGTGATATTACATTAAGTAAAGGTATTTTTTTTGCTTGTTGTGAATCTGAATGGGGTAAAGGATGAACAGATCTATGTATGCCTCATTGTTTAAAGTGTGAGTGTGCCAGCTCTCTCCTACATAATTTTCCCCCAGGGATGTAAAGTTTTAGTAGCACTTAGCAAAATGTTAAAAGGAAATATATGCCAGTATGATTTTAAGGACAGCATAAGGCATTTGGAAGTGGTGACTCATGCAAAGTGTTAATAAATACAACTGCACTCAAGTACTTAAAGCTGCCCTTGTTACACTACAAAGGTGAGAGGTGCTTCTGAAATGCCAAATTTAGAATAAATTGTCTTCAAACTTGTCCTTCTGTAAACATATGTCTAATAATGATAAAAATCTTCTGTTAGGTCAGACTGGCTAATTCTCTCACATCTGTCGATGGACGGGATCCACAAACTTAAGAAGTTTTAAAAACCATGGCAAGGTTTACAAATTTTTAAATTTTTCAGTAATTTGTATTACTTTAAAAATGGGTTCTGGGTGAATTTTTTATGAAGTACACACCAGTGTTAGTTGTGCTTCCCAGCCTGTTCACACAATGCCAGGATGGCCTGGCAGTGGTGAGAAGGTTATCCCAGTTGCTGGAAGGCCTCCTGGTTGATGGGATGGCCAAGTGCTCAGGTCCCTGCTCTTGTCCTGCTTTACCTTCTCTGGGCAGGTTTGAGATGTGAGATGGTATTGGAGGTCTGCTGTGAATGCCAAGTTCAGCTTTTGTGTAGAAGTCAATGTTGCTAGAGAAGGAAATACTACTGGGAGATCCATATCTATGGGAAACTTTCAGTCCTTGGAGAAGATGCTATTAATAATGATAGGAAGGATATTTCTGGATGTAGTAGTCAACATATTTCTTTTCCTAATAGTTGCTGAATGAAAAGATCACTCCATTTCAGGCTTGGCTTTGGTATGTAGAAATGACCTTATGGAAGAGCTAACTATGTAAACAGTTCTGGAACAAATGCTGACAACTTTTAGCCAATTTCAAATATAATTTGAAGAAAATGCAAGGGATTACATTAAGGGAATTAATTAACTAAACTGAAGAGATCAGGGGACAGTTAATTTTTTTTTCCTCCAGAAAAGAAAGTCCCCAAGCCGTCAGAACCACACATAAAGCATTCTATTGGAAGTGCAAATGGACAATTAACTGCCTCAGAATAAAGGGTAAGCAGAGATCCTGCAAACAAAGGAGGCTAAAGGCTTCTCTGCAAATTGTAAAAGGTCAAGCTGAGTTATTTGCAGAGGAAGCTGATGCAAATGAAAGACATCCTTCAGACACAATCAGGGGCTGAAAAGGAGTCATAGTGCATTGAATAATTATTATGCCTTAAAAATAATATAGAAATTATCTCAAAAGGAGATATTTTCTACCTCCACTCTCAATAGAGTGGTAATGTTGGAGGTTCTGTATTAAAGCCAAGGTTATTTGTGTAAATGAGGACCTGAAAAATAGAATCTCTGTTTTAAGATTAAAACCCAAGTGTCTGATCTTCCTGGATCCTGGGAACCATATGATATCCATCCCTAGATGACAGTAATAATGGCACAAGGTCCTCTCCCTAGCTGTATTCATTGTTCTTCTAGAATTTATTACTTTCTCTACAAGGTTTGTATTGGCTGTGTCATTATAGACATCAGCTCAAAATATTGTAGGGGCTGGCACATAAACCTTAAAGTCTGATCTCAAGCATTTTTGGTAGCTCAGTCCTTCCAGAGCTGCTCACATATGACTGGAGAATAACAAATGTATTTTTTTCATGTTAAAAAGAAGCAAAAATTTCACTTGAGTACCAATAGATTGATTATTCTGACATTTGTTGTGAGAGTTTAGAACAAGGAAGTCATTAAAAACAAGGAATACTGATGAATGGAAGAGGAAAATTAAGCATAATTTTACCATAGCCAGATTGTGCAGAATAATGTCATGGTTCTCCTTGATAGTTGTTGCGTTTCTGAAAAATATGGTATATTTTTTTTTTTTTCCTAACCACAAGTCTTGTATTTGGTGTTAGATTTCTGGTAGAGAAAGAAAAGTGTTTATAGCATGGCAAAGGGCACTGATACAGTTTCACTGGAAATATGAATACATTTCCAGTGTCCTGTGTTCAAGATGAATTAATGTCTGGAGAAATTGTGTGAAAACAATTAAGGAAATAGAGGTATTCTCATCTTGAGGACTGAAGGAGAATAATGTTGCTTAGCATAGTGAAAGGGAAGATGAGAAGGGTGTGATTGTCAGTGGTACACCAAGGGAATAAACAGAAAAGAAAGATTTTTTTTTTCCCATTAAAACACAGCTATGAATCATAAACTAGGCATAAATAAACTCAGATTGGCAATTAGGAGCTTATTCCATAGAAGCAGGGTGTTTCTTGAATAGCCTCTTGGTCAGCTGCTGCTCACCTTTCTCTTGTCACATCCTCTCATAAAAAATGTTGACTGAAATAGGAAATACTTCTGCCCAGGACTTGTGGGGTCTACAAGGAATACTGGTTTTTACAGAACAAGTATTTTATATCAAAAAAATTTGCATTGAGGAATTTGTGGTGGTTTTTGTGTGTAAGGACTATTAGTGTTGTATATATCTGTTCAAAGGCTCATATTCTACACAGAATAAATGAAAAGTAGAGCTTTGAGTATCCATGGAGACAAAATATGCTGTAAGACATGAAAACTGAAAAAGTTAGAAGATATTTCAATCTCTAGAATTTTTTATTATGGAATGTATTTATGATGGGGACAGATCCTATGTTCCAATTGGTCTTCTGGGCTTTAAGGTACGTTAATATCACAAGGGCAGGAAATGCAGAACTTAAGCCAGCAAAGATTGGTAATCAAATGCATTAAGAAAATGAAGACTGAGCTTTAGTTTCACTGGGGCAGAAAGAAACTGTGTAGTTGCAGTTATTCAATCCAATTCCATTTTCCCCACTTTCCTTTTTTTGATTTTTGCCATTTGTGCTGTGATTTTAAATTATTCTTATATTTTATAATTTATTCTGAGGTTTCTGCCAAGTGGCAGAAATGTCACTCGGCCATCCCTTGCCTGCTGGTGAGGAATGAGAGGATGGGTTTGTCCCCATGTGTCTGGGGACAGGGCACAGTTTGATTCTCATAAAAGGATGGAGAAGAACCCTGGGAAGTGCTAGCAACCCAGTCCAGAAAATATGTGAGGGTTGTGTTTTTTTGGTTCTTTTTTTTTTTTTTTTGAGACAGAAGCTATGCAGCCTTAAAAGGACTTGTTTAAATTTGTGTGTGTGTGTGCTGAGTATGTCAAGTTTTTAAGAAGCCAGTGATTCTTGCATCCTTTTAAAGTGAAAATTATAGAATGCTTCACCAAAATGCAGATTTCTTTCTCTTACTATGAGTAGAATCATAAAAGTGATTTTAGTGAGAAACAGTGTAAGGCTGGTTTTGATAATTTGCTATTTAAAAATGGGTCAGGAGGCCAGGATTTGCTGGCTTCCAACAACCTTGACATAGTGCAGTCAGAAGAAACCCCCTTCCCTCCCCTTCTCCTGCAAATCTAAACAAGTCCTTTTAAGGCTATATGGGAAGGATGGCTGATAGCTATGGATATAGGTGCTATGTAAATCCTTAAATAATAACGAGGTGTTCTGGAGTAAAATGGAAACCAGAAACAGCAGCAGAAATTCAAAGCTTCATAAAAGTTAGCTAGAGGTTTGATGTGCATTGGGGCTTCTTTACCTTCAAATTGTTTCAAGTGGTTGGGGAGTGTGTGGTTTGTGTCTGTTGTACAAACCTAGCTGAGCTAGGGTATCAAAGAAACATCTTTGCTTCTTTGTGTTTTACAAGCACTCAGTCATTGGATTCCATGAATTACTAATGACTGCGGGGAAGGAGGCTTTTTGGATTTCAGCATGTATGGTTTGCTAATGGGAACTGAGTGGTGGAATACTCATCTGCCTGTCATTTTTTCGGTGTGCTTCTTTAGGTTACAGTTACATAGAAGGTAAATCCTGTGAGCCTTTGAACAAAGTGAGAAATGGGATTGCTGCTTTGGGACAACTTCATTCTTTCCTGTGTGCCTTACATTTCTGTTGTCCCACATGGAGCTGTTTTGATTAAACTGGGCACTCCACTTAACTTTCCTCCCACCAGGCAGTGTGCTTCACTACACTTACATTACTACATTTAACATTTAATGCCCTCTCCAGAGTGTGGTTTTGTTATGAAATGTATATTGGGTTGATGGTCAGGAGGTGCTTGGCTTTGCAAGCTGATAGAGTGATCTTTTCTTTTTCTTATTCTAAACTGTATTAATTTGGGTATTATAATGGGTTTAATGCAGTATCACTTAGATTAGCAAAATGTTAAAAATAATTCCTGTAAATCAAATCCCTTAATGCATCTTCTGATCTGTGAAACCTCTCTGGAATGGCCCTGGCTTAGCCAAGCTGCTCTCTAGTATGGGCAAAAGGCTGTGAGTGTGATCTGGCTAGAAATAAATGTAGTGCAGTAAAGTCTATCCCGAAAAAAATCTTGGCATTGCTTCTATTATATGCAAAACTTGAAAACATATTTGATTTCTGTGTGGCTTGTGGAGTACCTCTGTCTGCAAGACTCTGATCCTAATGCCTTTAACATGAATGGGAGTTGTTTCTTCTCTCACTGTTTCTTCCACCCCAGATATTGCTGGTATGTCAGACACTCCGGCACTACTTAAGCATTCCCAAGTGTCTATCTATTTTACCTCTGGAAATGGCTTTATTACCAGACTTTGAATAGTGTCTCTTTAACTGGGCATTGTCTTCATTTGTAATCATCGTGACATGGAGGGCAGAACAACCTTTCCTACTTTATAGTACTCCTCAGTATTTTTTATTGACAATAAATATTAACATGCCTTGGCAGTACAGGATGCAGCTAAATCCAGTTGTGGACAAATGCTTGCTAACCTGACAAGTTCATTTACCTCTGTTAGTAAGGAACATGAGGCATAAAGAATTGTGCTGTCTTTTCATGTTGTCTTCTCCTTAATATTGAGTCAGCTTCTACAGCTGATGCTGTTGTGGCATCAGTGAAACTCACATATCCCATTTGTCATGGAGTATGCAGTCAGCTAGTTCTGCACATTTGAGTCCTGTTCTGTGGGAAAATGTGCTCAGGAGACACTGAGTTGGGACAGAGCTTTTGTGAAAAAGCGTCCTGGCAAGAAGGCAAGAGACTTGATCAGGGCAGCACTGTTCCTCACTGTCAGCATCAGAGGGGTGCCAGGATCTGTGGGTTTGGAATGGAGCTGCCCATCAGCCTTGAGTCCAAATGGAAGATACCACTCCCCTATGGAGGAATTTCAAGGCAGTGAGACAAACAAAAAACTCCTCAAAGGAAGAAATGGTCTGACTTTATTGCTTTGTGACTTTAGAAAATGTCAGTTTTTATTTTGAGAATTGCTTTCTTTGGTTTGCAGTAAGAGACCAGACTGTTTCCTTGGATTTCTTCCCTAGACACACAGTCTTGGGCAACTTCACATTCACATTTGAATGTAAATTATTGGAGTCAGTCTCATCATTGGCATGAAAAAGTAAAATAAAATCTAAGTGAGATGGATTTCTTTGAAACAAAAAAGATTATTAGCTTATTAATTTCATGTAATTTGGGAATGAGTTACTCAGACAAATGTTTTTATTATGTTCTTACTTAATTTTTTTGTTTGTTCTCTCAAGGAGAGCTCCTGCTTGTGGCAATGATTTTCACTGGCCACATGTAAATGAAATATAAATGTGCAGCCAGCACGCTTTCATGTGCTGCGTAATTAAAACAATGTGTGCTATCATTTCAAATTATGAAGAAATTTGTTTTCATAAACTTTTCAATATTCTCTGGGGTGTAATTATTTAACATAATAGGTACTTTTTATTTCAATGTACTAATTGGCATATTAATAACTTTAAAAATTCAAGACTGGCAGAGAAGACTTGGGGAAAATAGCATAATGTATAAATTTGGGTTTTTATTTTGCCACTTATTCTCTCAGCTGGTTGGTTAGCTACTGTTGATTGAAGTTTCTGTTTATCTGACAGAAGAAATTATGTGGAGTAAAACAGTTTTTCCTTCCTCTGTGGAGGAGGAAGAATGAAGGTAATAACTCTCTTGAGTCTCCTGATAGTTTCACTGACTGACACTGTCAGCTTAAAAACCCCTCATTTCTTTATATGCATTCTTATTAGTTTTATAAGTGCTAATATGACTTATGTTTTATATTTTTTTTTACAGAATTAGATAATAGTTAAGATTGGAAGAGTTCCTCTGGAGATCATCTGATCCAATGCTTTGTTCAGATCAGGGTCAGCTACAGCAGCTTGCTCAGGCCTCTGTTCAGTTTTATTTTGGGCATCTTCAGGGCCAGAGACTACTCAGTCTATGTGGGCATCCATGCCAATGTTTGACCATCCTCACTGCAGAAGTTTCTTCCTATGTTTAGAATGGAATCTCAGCCTGTGCCCTCTGTCTCTTGTCCTGTGACTGGCCACCAAAGAGAAGAATCTGTACTTTCTTCCTCCTTCAGGTGTTTCTGCGGATTGATGAGACCATTTTAAGGCATCTCTTCTCCAGCTGTCTCAGCCTCCCCTTGTATGAGAGATGCTCCCATTCCTTAATCATCTTTGTGCCCCTTTGCTGGAGAACTTGCTCCAGTTAGTCAGTCCTTGTCTCTCTTGTATTGGGGGGCCCAGAACTGGACCCCACATTCCAGGTGTGTCTCAGCCATGCTGAGCAGAGGGGAAGGATCCTTTGCCTTGACCTGCTGGTGACACTATGTCTAAAGCAGCTTATGCAGCACAGGAAGCTGATGGCTTTCTTTGCTGTGAGGGTATGTTGCTGGCTCAAGTTCAGAACCACAGCCTGTTTCACAAAGTTGTTTTCCAGCTATGTTTGGCTCACACGCTGAGCAGTTCTTGCTTTGCACCCAAGTTTCCCTGGAGGTCTGTCAGGTCAGATGGGATGTGGCCCTGAGAGGTGACCTTGTCACTGGGTTTGTGTACCTTTGTGCAGCCTGCCTGCCCAGTCCTGCAGGCAGCAGAGGCAGTCTGCCCCTATCAACTCAAGCAGCATTTGACATCTGCAGCTGGCCTGGGAGCCTTGTGATGGCAGCTGCACATGACTGCAGTGACCTGCTAGGGAGCATGGTCCCAGCTGGAATCCATACCAAGTGCTCTGTTTGTTCTCACTGTGTGGATATGAATACAAGAGCTTGGTTCTGCACCGAGCTTTCTCTGTTGCAGGTAGCTTCATGTCTTTCCTTACACAAAAATGTCAGCTAGTGTCTGAAAGGTTTTAACACAGAGAGAAATGTCCTCTAAAGTCAGTGTAGTTCTCTGGTTTTTACATACCCACTTTGCCCAAGTGGTTTGTAGATGTAAGCCTTCTTTCTTTGTAGTGTGAATCTTCCACTGACATTAAGGAAAAAGCTTGCAAACCAGCAAAACTTTGTAATATTCAGCAGACATAGTACCTGTCACTACTCATGGCTTCCTATTTTAATTATGCTGAATTGCAGCTCACCCCTCCTCGTGTTTTCATGTGTATGAAATTAAGGAAGCTGGAAAGTTTTATGCATGATTCAGGGCCAAGAAATCCAGCATGTGGACTTGTGAAATCTTCATCAAACAGGAATAATATTTTGAAACAAAAGGAAGGAAATCAGCATCTCTAACATCATAACTTTACACCACAGTGCTTTTATAAAGACATATTTCTACCAGATGCAAAGATGCAATTCTATCTTTCTGGATGCAGAAGACTGTCAGAATAATAATCTGGTTTTCCTGTTAGAACTTTCCTTCCTTTAAATAAGGAAAGCTTCATATCTGTATAATGCCGATACATGAAAGAATTAATTGCTTTATTAGGTGAACACTCTAAGTACTGAGGCCTTGAAGCCCAGCTTGAAGAGGAAGTATGATATAAAAAGAATGGCTTTTTCTTTTTTTTTAAATTGTGTAACCCTGTATCAGTGGTGAAAGTACCTAATACTACCTCTGTATTTGAAGCCAAAAAACTCATTTGAGTATGAAAGCCCTATGTAAAACATTCTTCCCCTCCCCTGAACTTGCTGCCAATGGGTGTTTTATATCTCAAAGATGTACAGCATTTAAGTATTTATTATTTTTAGGCTCATAGTGGTGTCATCCTGAAAAATTCATGTTGCCCTGAATTAGGAGGATGAAAACTCAAAAGCAGTTACTTGGTTTGCTCCAAATATTCACCAGAATAATCAAGACTTAAATTTGCCTTTGGCTGTTCTTCAGTAGGCAGTCTTACATAGAAGCAAATAGGCAAGAAATGAAAAGATAAATGCCTGAGTATATATACAAACAATTGTAAATATTCAATAACTTCTGGAAAAAATAACAGTTTGGTTGAAAAACCAGATGCACTTTGAAATGAGAGTTAAAAAGTATTTGCATTGATAGGAAGGTCCAATGGAAGAATGGTAATGTCTTTCAGGAACAAACTGTTGTGATGAGCCATGTGTACCTGTGGTGAAGAAGAGCACAGGTATTGCAAGTCACTGAGATTAAAACAGCTGGACCAACCATCTTCACTCAGTGAAAGGAAAGGGGGAAGAAGGAACAGAGTGCTGAGCTTTGTAGCGGAAAAGAAAGAACATTTTTGTTGTTTTGGGTGCTCCTCAGTACCAGTCAGTTAGCCAAATATTTCTGTTTTATAGTGTAATTTGTCTTCTCTTCTTTGTCTTCTTCTGGACTGTAAATGTGTGCACCAGAGGTGCACCAGAATAAGGAATGTGCCTGGACTGCATATGCTGATGTAGAAATGATTGATGATTTAGGGGACTCCTTTTCTAATAATGGCCATTTCTACTCAAGTTGAGCAGTATTCATCTTACGTGCTGTGATGAAGTTTTGTACTGAACTGCTAATACTTCTCAGTACCCCACAGAGGAATCCCTACAAGATCTGGTTGAAAGAAGAACTTGTGTGCAAATCCTGATAGTAAATATATGATTTTGTGAAGTCAGGTAAAGATGTGTTGGAGTAGAATACTTTAATTCCTGGTCCCTTTTAAAGGTTTCTGCTCTCATTGAATGTTTTTTCCCATTGCTGTCCTTTATGCAAAGGGCAGACGTTTCTGATAAGCAAGCTTCCAATTTCTCCTTAGCGTTAAAATACAAGGTTTTTGAATACCCCACTTTCTACTTTTACAGCCCTCTGGCACCTTAGCTCCATGGAGCTCATGGCAGCTCTTGCCAACTCTGGTTGCATGCAAGACTCCTCAGTGCAGAGATTCTCTTCATTCTGGGGCAGCAGCCTTAGTAGCTCAAGTACTCACTTCAGCTCACTTCTGATGCTTAGTGTTCATTGAACCTGCAGAAAGTCTTTCAAGAAGCTGTCTTCAGTTCAGGAGGGAGAACTCTGCACATACTATCCCTTTACACATTAACCTGATCTGTTCTTTAAGTCCTAGCTGCTAAGAATTAATGATTGAGTTTCTGTTTGACTTGCAGTGTCACATTGTTAATGTTTGGGAGGCATTAATGTGTTGTTATATTGTTAAATGCAAATATCCCACTGGATTTTTGGAAGCATACAGAGGTTGACTTCTTGCAGTACCAATGCTTTCATGAATGAGAAAGCTGCTAGATCTGTTCCTTTTGGAAAACTGCTGTCTGAAGTTCGTGGCTGTGTTCCCCAGTTCATCAGAGAAATTCTTCATCAGTGGAATGAAATGAATAATAGAAATGACACAATACTTTATCTTTACAATAGACTTTCTCTTCTCTTTTTTTCCCTGCAGTTCCCTGAGTGTTTCACTCAGGGTGACCAAGGCTGAATGCCATGTACAGAGAATCCTCTTATCCCTGGCAGTGTATGTGATTATTCTTATGCTGGACGTATTTATAAACAGGACCAGGCTCAGTGGATTGCTGCATGAAAGAAAAACTGTTCTAACATGCATCAGTTAAATCGTTCAGATAGTAGAAGGTACTTCTTTCAGATTTTTATCAGATTCTGCTTTAGGATTTACCTCTGCTGGTAAAACTGAGAAGTAAGGCATGGGCCTTTGAGGGGCAACAGCCAGCATGTGCTTTGTGTGTGGTAAACAGCTGGGTATGTGCCACTGTACTTCCATGTCACCTGTCATGTTACAAAGGAGGGGAGTAGCTTCTTGCTGAGACATTCCTCAGGTGAGATCTTGGCATAGTAAGAGTTGAGTGTTGAGTCTTCAGTGGCACTATAAATTTTTGTCAGTGTAACCAACTGTGAGGTTTGAGATGGGTTGCTGAAAAGAGGAAATGCTCTCTGCTTGTGCCCTTTCACCTTGGATGAAGTCCAACATCTGTTGTCATGTAAGACCATCCTTACTTGTCCTTCAGGCTGTATGGTGGTTTTTGTCGGTTGGTATTTTTGTATCTGCTTTTAACTCTGTTACTTAAAATATTCTTAGCTTCAAAACAACTCTCTTCATGCTTCTGTATTTTCTTTGGTAAAGATGTTGGAACCCAGCCCTTTGTCATCAGACTTTGAGAAGATGTCACTGGTAACCATCAGGGTAGAGAATGAGGAGATTTGGTCATTTACAGAAGTTATTGAAGGATCCTTGTCATGTTAGATTTTGCATGGACTGTCTCTTTTTATATTGTAACTGAGTACCATGATGGTGTTCAGCAGGGTGGTGGCCTGCCCAGCCTGAGGGTGCCCTCCCTGCTATGATGAAGGGTTGGTGCAGTGTCACACAGAGGAGGTGCTCATGGAGGAAATGTGTGCATGCTGTCCCACAGCACCTTGGGCTGTTGATGTAACTTGTTTATGCTGAGAGAAAACCTCTTATTTCAGTCTAGTAGGATGGCAAACCACAATCAAAACAGTTACATTTGTACACCATGTGAAGAAGCTTATTTGATCCTCAGGCGAGTTTTAGAAGTCAAGTCCTTTCATCATCCCATTGCCTCGTCTTGGCAGGGGCCCAGTGCCAAGAAAGAGTCCTGCCCTTGTTCTGTAATTCCTGCTCCAGACGGCCTCCTTAGCCAGAGGAGGCTCTGTCTTCCTTGGCTCTGTTGTCTCCCTGGACCTGGTGTATGCATGCACAGAGCAGCTATGCTGGAAATGTGTACTGCTCAATCATCTTCTAAATCAGTTCTCCATGGTTCCCCTCAGGCTCCTGATCTTACCTTCTCTCCTTGCCCGAGTTGGAGAAATGGAAATGTGTGGGGAGCCAGGGCACAGAGAGTTTCCCCATGGATACCTCCAAGTATGAGTGAAGGTGAAAGGGCTGAAGTACTGATGCATGGGTTTGAGGTGGAAAGAACAGGTAGAAAGTCAAGAAAAATGGCAGAAAATGGTGTGTAATGGTGAATGTCAGAAGTGCTTGTAAATATTTTTTTTTCTGCCTGAGTTTTAGGATGTGTGTGTTGCTCTGTAACTTGAAAAATGGGAGAAAATCTGTGAAAACTCAGCTATATGCTAGCCCAGAATTTTTCATAAGCAGGGAGGCAGAAAGCATTGGTTGTTAAAAACCTGCATCTTCTCAGTTCCATCCCAGTGGTGCACTTGGTTTGCCCAGTTATGTTCCTTGTGAATGTGACATTCAAAATATTTACCAGAGCTGCTGCCTTGGAATGCCCCAGTTAGCTTTGGGGTGGTGGGGACGAGCAGCTGTGGTGGCCTCTGGTGGGGTGCCTGCAGGGAGTCTTCATCCCATCCTGAACTTTGCCTTCCAAAGAGTTTATTTAACACTTGTCAGTTATTTATAATGTTAAAGCCGACTTTATGGAAAAGTCACATTAATTCATGCAAAGCAAGCTGCAGATGTATATGGCTAAAATGTTACCAAGAATTCTGTAGCTCAAAAAGGTAAAGATTTATTCAGACAGGACACTGCTCACATTTCCCAGAAAACACATCATGAAAGAGATAGATTTATGTTAAATGTGTTGGCACCAAGAAATAAAAAGCTCTTTTAGGCTTGGTCTCAAGAGATATGGGAAGTTCTTGTTAAGCATTAAGTGTCTGGGGAACCTCTAACCTTTCAGGTGCTCAGTTCTTTACAGGGTTGAACATCTGGAGACCTTTTTAAAGTTTGTTTTGTTGATATTTATTTGCCAAGTTGCCTAGTACTTTCTTAAAGGAAAGAGACAGGAGCTAGTTAGCACATATGAAGAGACGTATTACAAAAAAAAAATAAATTATAGTTTTATGGTTGAATGGGTTAAATGGTCTTTAAGGTCTTGAAGGTCTTGTAGTTTTTTTGTGGTTTTTAATTTTTTTTTTAATTTTTCTTTCAATAAAATTTATTAAAGTGTAGCATTGGCAGATTTCTTTGCTTCTGTCAGGATATTCCCATCAGTGTGTTATTTTTGCTCACATGTTGTACATTTTTTGAAATGTGAAGTTAGGGGAGAATCCTACAAAAAAGTGATTAAACATTCTTAGTTGCTCTGAAGAATACCTACAATGAGGTTCTATTGCATTATTTATTATATAATAATACTTAATTTTTAGTCTCCTTCATTAGAAAGCCCACAACATTTGTGCAAAGTTAAAATACATAACAGAAACAAAGCATTTTAGAAGGATTTGATGGACTCTGTCTCAGATAGAAGATTTTTTTTTTTATCGTTTGGATATATTCTGCTGCATTTTCCCTTCCATGTAACGTAAAAGGGTCAGTTGTTAATTGCAGTAACATTCCTTTGCATTTCTCTGACTATGTAAAGCAGCTATTAGTGGTACAATATGTATATTCTGAGGGTACCTTACATGACAGCAAGACTTGAAACAGCTCTCCTGAATGATTTATGTTTTTTATGTGAGCAAGTTACATCAGGATAAATGTTAGTTTTTTGTATATCTATATTAAGCAGTTGTGTCCATTACAAATGTATCATTCTTAGTGGTGCAGGAAAAGTGGCTTGTTCCTTTGTCACTGAAGGGTGACATATCTCAGTCATGGTGGAGTTGCCATGATCTTATCAGAGAGTTCAGCCAGTGACAGTGCTGCTGCCCAATCTGCCTGTGCTCCATGCTAAGAAGAAATCAGACAACTGCTAATGAATATTGTTTCAGTAAGAGGGGAAGCAGCCTAGCGGTGGGATCCTTACTCCTTTCAAAGTAATGGTCCTTTTCTGTTAATGCATTTCTAGGATATAGTATGGATGTAAAAACAAGTAAAGAGAAAGACACACTGAAAAGAGTCAAGAACTCTTAGGAGAAAATGGGGAAAAGAGAATGCAGGGCTCATCATGAGATGGAGGAGGAGACAAATATTACAGGGAATGGGACAATATCAGTGAGGGACAGGTCAAATGAGTCCTGAGAAAGATCCCTAATAATAATAAGCAAATAGACCATGTCTTGATGGTGACCAGGAAATTTTGTCGATCAAGAAGTCAATCTTTATTGATTGAAAGAAGTGAGTAATGGCTGACTTCAGTGCTCAAGGAAGTGGCTTATATTTTTAATCTTTATCTGCCGTGAAAGCAGTCTCCTGGGCAGTTCTAGAGCATCAGCATTAAAGAGAAAATCCTGTGTGCCTAAATGCAGTGTGTGTAGACCCACTGACTTCAGCAGACTCTTTCTACTCTTAAGCTTTCAGTATCTTACTAACCAAACTGACAGCTTGAAATATACCTGAGGATCTCTTTTTAAAAGTTTGCATTTTAAGATCTGGACCTATATAAAGATTTTTACTTTAACATTTACAATTCTAAGCTTTCTAATTCATTATGCAAAATTGAGGTCAAAGAAATGTCAGAACTTTTTTTTAAATAGAGAATAATGGCATTATAACAAAAATTATAGTTGTCCTAACTTGGTATGTTTGACTTCTCTAAGGTGGAATCTCCCACCCTGGGGCCAATCTAATATGTCAGTAGAATTGGGTATCCTTTTCTTTTACTGACTTTTTTGTAAGATGTTATTTCACTTCTCAAGGGTTTAAGTTCCCCAGTCTTTCTATTGATTCTGAGAACGTCTGTCTGATAATTGTTTTTATTTTATTTATTAGGGATCAACAGCTAGCTTTATTCCTGTTTTTCTAGATGCTACCTGTGAGAGATGCCTTTCTAATATGATTGAGATGCTCTGAAGCATTAGAACAGCAGTCACTCCAAATGAAACAAAAGTGTCCAGTTTCTGCCCTGCTGATTAAGGTTAACTGAGTTTAAAATCTAATGCTGGCTTGTATCTTTCCAGTGAAGTTTTTTAGTGAAGCTGTCAGACATTGATGAAATTAGTAGATTTCTTTATGGAGTTCTTTTATAATCCTTCCCCAAGTTCATGTCAATGTCTGTATTTGTATGAAAGGTGCTTATACCAAGTCAGTAAATATAGCATGCAGATTACAATAATTAGTGGGCTGTGAATGGATGAAAAAATGGGTATGTGTGGATGTCTACTTGGTGCTCCTTTTTGGTGAAATTGTTAAGAACCTGGTGACAGGAGGGGAAAGTAGTTGTTGAATTTCGTAACTTTTTATAAGAACATAAATATGACCTTTTTGTGTTGTATTCTGTCTTGAAATAACTGCTGTAGTCTTGTTTTCACAAAGGTAATACAAAGTCTGCAGTATACACATTTTGTGTGTTTATTTTTAAAATCACCTTGAAAACTCATCAGTTAAATGTAGTTGGTATATAATAATTCTTTGTGCTATCTTACTTTCATCTTCTTTTCTTTGTAACCTGTTGATAGATTAAAATGAACACCTAGCTAGAAATTAGCTAGTAATAAGCTAGCATTTTTTTTTAATAGCAATTTCTAATAGATCATAGCTTGAAGATACTTTGTCTTTCTCTGTGCCAAACTCAACAGCAACCAAAAACAAAACCCTTCTAACAACACAAAACTAAGGATATTGTAAACCACAGTGAGATACAGAAGATAGAAAAATCTGTTAATAACTTTCATTCCATCTTTTTGTCTTATGTCACTTACCATTGTGTGACAAGAGGAAAAACTCCTTGAGTCTTTTTGAAAGAGAAAAGATTTGCCTATTTTATGGTGGCATTCTTCAAATGTATTTTACCTCTGTGTTTTTATTACAGATTCTCAGCTGAGCTGTGAAGTGGAGCAACTGACCTAACATGCAAGATACATATAGAGAGGGAAAACATTTAAATCATGTTTTATGTCTTTCTACGTTTCTGTCCGATAGAATATAATAAAGTAGCAGGAAGTTGAAAAAGAATTCATAACAGGAGGGCTTGGCTTTAAAAACTTGAAATATTTGTCCCTAATAATTTGCCTGCCTTCTTTCATTGCCAATACAATTATTTTCAACAATCTCACTTCTTTTTCAGATATTGTTTTGTGGAAAGGCAATTACTGAAAGACCTAAGCTGGTGCAGAAAAACTATTCAGTCCAAACTGATAATTTTCTTTCAGAGACACAGTAAAACATTGTTTTGGAATTTTAAATGGTTCACATGAGTATAAATAACAATAGAGAAAAATCATCCAAAATTCAACCTTCATGTCACACTAATACAAAACAAATCAGAAGCTCAGCTGAGTAACTGTTTGGGAAATAATTTTAAGATCAATAAATAACAATCTGTATAGTGCTCTATATAGTTTGATTCCTTCTTGTTTTGCAAGTGGTTAAGCTCTGGTGTTTTTTACCTTGCTCCACAGGAGGCATTTTTGAGTCTCCTACCTTGCTGTCCCATATGAAGAGAGTAGATGAGTTTTCAGTGCTCAGCTGTGCTTTCCCTCTGGGCTCTCCTGTCCTGGGGAGCCTGGGCAGACCCAGGGTGCTGTGGCACGAGGCTCCCCTGGCTGCTGGATGCTGTCCCTCCTGCTGGGACACATCTGCAGAGTTCTTTAGCCTATCCTCTGTTTTGCTGCTGATGTGCTTCTAAGATGCTTTTACCAAGGGCTATTATAATAAATTATGAATAGTTAAATAATTGTTTAGAAATGTTCTGACTCAAGCTTATTTACACTTGAGGACTAATTAAATTTTTTTTTTTTTGGTAAATAGCAACTATTTTCCTTAACAATTTGAAACTCTGAATGGCAGAAGGGTCTGCAAGCAAATTAATCAGGATGGAAGTAGTAAAACCAGCCCTGCTCAGGCTTTTTTCCTCTCTTCTGTGTGGGAAACATGACGTTTTCTAACCCAATAGTGGGAACGTTTTCTTCTGCAGACCTGAGTCACTTGTGAGGAATGCTAAGATTAATGCACAAGATTAATTTTCTCACTGCTGCCTTCCACTGCAAAAATGGAAGATTGCTTTCCTTTGAACTTTTCTTTAATTTCCAGCAAAATTTCAGGTACTCTGAACATTTTTCCCTACCAATTCAAAACCAATTTTGTTCTGTAAAATCTATCCTTGCCTTTTAGTGTCCATGAGCACAGAAATCCATGCATATTTTCTTCCAGATTTAGCTTATTTTAGAGTGTAGTGATTAATCTTTGCTCTGCATTTTATGCCATTCTGCAATGTATGGAAAACCTTCTGTTCTCACAGAGCTGTGAACAGTTTTTACTTTATCAGGATTCCCTAGATGTACAGTATCAGTTTAATTCAGTTTTTTTTCCATTTTCAGCATAGTATTATACCTAATCTATAATAACAGATGTTCTGAAATTGCAAATATATTTATGTTGGATGCTCTAAGAGAGATTACTCCTGCTGTTATCTTTCTTAATAAAGCATTAACAATTGTTGAAAGAATTAGTCTTAAATGCTAAAATTAAAATAAGGGATAAAAGATGTCTTCCCAGGTGGCTCCAGAGTAAGCACTATTGTCTATACATTGAAATTCATCAAAGGCCAGATTTTAATGCACATTAATTTCATTGTGACATGTATTGCATAAGTGTTCTTATTGAATTTGAGCAAAAAGACTTAAAGTTCTATCTTAAATGAATAAACTGCTTGTTAAAGTAGTTTTAGGTAAAGCAGTAGTATGAAAATGAGTTAATGTTCCTCTGGCCAATGCACTTTAATTTACATAATTTTAAGATTTAACACATGTAGTTGAAAGCCATCATAAGTGAAAGGAGTGCAAGTGGCCTTTCCCCAGTAGTTTGTAAATAACAGCATGTTCCATGTACTATCCCTAAAGGAGCAGGAGCAAAGCTCCAGGTCTCTTTCTTTGCACTTTGGGCCAGGCATTATTTGCAGCACTAACCATGGCAGCTTTGTCCTGCACGAAGCACTGCTCTTCCTTTCCAGACTGCAGGGGAAATGCCTGGACCTGCATCTCCCTGTGCCCAGTGATGCTGCCCACAGAGCAGGGATAGAAGCTGACCTGGAGGTGCTGACACTGACTTTGGACCCAACAGTGTCTTTATGTCTCTTATTTGATTAAAAGGAAGTCAGTCTGGAGAGCAGTTAGGAAGAGGTGGAGATGCCTCAGGTGAGTGTCTGTGTAACTTGTGTGGGGATGTGCAGGTACCACTGCTGTGCATTGTGTGTGCCTGCTGATGCCCCTCAGCTGTGTTCCCTTTGATGCTCATAAGGTTGGAGAAGTAACTGTTCCAATTAAGACGTAAAAAAAAAAATTAAACATAATTTCCATTTTAGATAAGTTGCTTTCCCAGAGAGGTTTATTGTCACAAAGACTTACAAAATCCTATTCCACAGGTAACTGAAATTTTTCCCTTGTTCTTCATTTAGGATAGACCTTTACTCAGGGTTTTTTGTAGTGTTAAGGAACAGAGATTATCCTGTAGCAAATGCCCTGTTCTTGTCATTGAAGGAATTTGGTTCTCCACTGTGATGAGGAGATCGTAGAGGTGGGAAAAAAGGTAACATTTAAACTCTTGAAATTCTGTCTTCTCGTTTAGTCAATTAGAAGGCATAATTAGTAATTGAAAAGGTAATTAAAATTTGACAGACTGCCAAAATTTGTGTATCATGTAATTTTTCTAATAATGCCTTATTTTTTGAAATTTTGTGATTCTTTTGGCCTTTTTTTCTTTCTTACCTTCCTGCATCTGACTGGATTTCAGTTCAATTGAAATTAATTTCAATTCTCCTCAGTTTCTAAAGCCCTGAATTTTTCTTTGCCTGTTGCCAACATCCTATTTCACTCTGTGTTCTTCTTGTTTACATTTGCTGTTTTTTCATTCTGTGTTCTTGTTTACATTTGCTGCTTTTCTTCCATAGGTTTCTGACACTGTTGGTTTCCTGCTCAGTCCCCTGTTGGCTACTCATTAACTTCCTGTGAATTGTTCCCTTTGGGGATTTAATGCTTGCTTCTACAATTTTTCATGATCCTTGTTTTGTTCCTTACTTGTTATACCACTGTCAAGACTGGTCATTATTCCTATTTACCAACACAATTTTCTGGGACTCTTCTATCACAGGTTGAAACCTATCTATCCTACTAGATAGGTAGAAACCTCCCTTTCATACTAGGTAGAAACAAAGGCAGATGTGTATTTGGGTACTTAACAGGGTTAGAAATTAATTAGAAAACGTAGAGGATAAAAACTTCCCCTTGCCTTAGAGATTCAAGTTTTATGAGAATTTTCTATTTAGATAGCCTTGCAATTTCTGATTTTCCATATTTGGATCAGCCCCTTTCTATTTTTTCATATCAATGGAGAACTTAGTTTAGAACTTGTTCTCTGATCAGTGAAAAAAATCAGATTAACATGGATGAAAACTTGTATTTCATCTGAATGGGATGGAAAAATTCTCAGTAAGACTTACTGAAAATATCTGAAGCATCACACAGATTAGTAACAAGCCAACGTGTCACGTTAAAGTGGAGAAAGAAGCAGATTGAATCACAAACTGCAGAAGACTTTCTGAGCATCTTGCTGAGGCCTTTTCCAAAGACATTTGTTTTATTTGTGGTGTATGTTACTTCAGTATGTTTCTAAACAGACAAGAAAGAAGAATTAGAGTCATAAGAGCAGAGAAACTGGAAATTTAGCACTCTTCACAGTGCATTCCAGCCTGTCTGAGAGCAGTTGCTGTAAAGCATCTGGAGAAGGGAAGGGATTAACCCCTGGATCTTGAGCGATGCTCTCATGCTTGGGCAGTGAGCAGCAGGGTGTGGTCCACGTCTCAGGCTGGTCCTGGGCTTCTATTCCTGCCTCTGCAAATGGTTTCGTGCTGACCTTAAACAGTGTCCTTGGGGCTGAATTAAAATAGGGAGGGAAGTGTCAAACTGCAAAGTTGGAGCAGACTTTTGAAATGCTTGGCTTTTTCTGGAGGGGGAATGACAGCCTTGAATGCGTGCCTGAGCTCCCTGTGCCATGGAAAGGACAAAGCAGGTGCCACATCACAGACCTGCCAGTGTACACACAGGGCTGCACAGGACCCAGAAAACCTGGGTTCACTGTTCTCCAGCCTGCTCTGGAGGGAGGTTCCAACACCAGTTTCTTGGAAGAGCTACAAGCCACTAGATTAGAGAAGAGCCTAAAATCAGCAATCTCTTTGTTTATATTTGCTCTAGTTGATTATGGTTTTTTTTTTTTCACTGGTGGTCACATCTGATTTTTGGGTTTGGTTTAAGGGTTTGTTTTTTGGTTTTTTGGTTTTTTTTTTTTTTTTTGTTTGTTTGTTTTTTTCTCTTTCACCCTTTTCTTAGTTTGTTTTGTTCTTTGTTTTTTTCAGAAATATATTCCATATCTGCATAGTGTTCTGCCCATGAAGCTCTTTTTTTTTTTTTTTTCAGAATAGCCTATTTCCATGGTTTTGAATGAAAATTAGTCATCTCTTTTTCCTGTAAGCATGTGGCCTTTCACATGTACCTCTGGGAGACTGCCTCCTGTAATTTCTGCCTTTTCAATCACTGCTGTGTGGACCTCAGTGTGGTGTGGTAAGACTGAGATATGGAGACCAGACTGACATTTTACTGATGCTGTCTGAAGGGCTGTGAAAACCTGGGCTGTTTCCCTGGTCTAAATGTAAACACCTGTGTACAGTCCCTGTTAGGCATGTGGCACCAAGCTTTTGTTTTGGTTTTCTCATATGTAATTTGGAGTGATTGTTGAGAGCTGGGTACTTCACTGGAATATGGATTGGTCCTCTCTGCTGCTCTGGATTCAGTAAGCTGTATGTTTGTCATAAATGTAGATTGCAAGCTGATCATGGTTGATTTGTTCTTACTAGTCACAACTCTCAAATGTTGTGGGGTATTATTCCCTCTTCTTTCTAACAGTGCACAAAAGACAGTAGAGATGATAGTTTTTAAACTAAAATCAAGCAGTCGTTTTTATGTTCTCAAAATCTACCAAGAAACAAAGATTTGCCTTCTTCTGGTTTTGTTCTGCGTAGGATCTTATGTAACAACCAAAGTGGTAGTCCTTAGACCAAACTTTTATGCATTTTTAATATGACTTTTCAAGATATTGCACACTTCTGCGCATTGGAATACATTAACATGGCATTGGGACCATCAGTAGCATTTTGGATCACTTTATCACCTGTCTTTCTTTTAATTATTTAATAAAAATCTTTACCCAGAGGATGTGGAGTTATTCTTAAGGGTCATTTGCATCTTAGAATGTCTCTAACCCTTTCTACAGAGTGCATTTTTTTCAAACATGACAAAATACTGTGAAAAAGCCTAGTCACCAAAAACTAGAATGTCTTTCTTGCATTACAAAGTAGTGACTGCAACTGTAAGATAAAACCTTCAGGAACATCATGAGAAGTTGTGAACCTTATCCTGGCTCTATTTTAAAATGGGCTTTCCTTTTGTCCAGTATTTTTGCCAGTTAAGACTTTAGAAAAACTTCCATAAACAAGGTGCAGAACAAATGGGTGTGGTCCTGCTCCATCTAACATTTACTGAGAGACTGATGTGAGCTTCCTTTAGGGCCAAGTTTTCTTCCTGTGCATTCATAACAGAGAGAGAGATGGTATTGGGTTCTGTAGGTATTCCATCCTGCCAGGTTCCATTTAACCCTTTTCTCACTGGATAACTTAGTTTATGGACATTACTAAGGACCCCTTTAAATGTGGCATCATGGCATCATGGACAGTTTAGGATTCTACTTTCTAAATTTTTGTTTTCTTGAATTATGCACAAGCAGACTCAAGTGTCTCAGAAAGTAGTAGTGTTTTGAGGTACCTCAGATTTTGGATGACAAAGTCAAGTCACTGGTTTTTTTCATAGGAGGAGGGCACAGCATCAATTTGCCTCAAAAAGCTTCGCAAAGAAAGTGATTGTGGCCTAAGTCTGAAGCAGCATATTTATAGAAAAAGCCATACTTCCATGTCACAAGGAGTGAGATTATCACTGTGCTCATCCAGGGGGTCTTGCTCCCTGTCAGGATTTGGGAGAGGCAATACCAGAAGCAAGATGTGATCTGTCCAAAGCAGCAAGGTTTTGTGTTGCGTGAGGAACTAGAACAGACTGAAGCTCTGAAATCACACAAGCATTTTCTCTAGGGGTGTATAAATATCTGAAGTTTATCAGAACCCAGTTTTTCACCAGGACTCTTTAAATACATCTACCCAGACGAAAATATGACCATTTTGTTCTTAAGTTTGCAAGACATAGGCAGGATTTACGTAAGTATTGTTATTACTTAGAGTGATAGTTATAATGTTTGAGATTAATATCCTCTAGCAATCAGCAGGGAGCTAGATTCACATCCTTGCCTGGTTTTGTGTCACACATTGCTACATATTAATCCTATTTATCAGGTAAATGTTAATCTGAACAGAACCAGTCTCTTGCTCAGAGCAGCCCTGCTCATGCTAAAGCTGTGCCTTGGCTTCCGGAAATGCAGAGTAATTGAATGCCAATAGAAATTGGTAACTTGGCAGTAGCTCAAGCACTATACTGCAGTGAGGCTTTCATTTCTTTTATGCCAAGCTAATGTTAGAGTAGCACTTGATTTATCCTGAATTTGTAGGACTTTGACAGACTATAATCTAGTTCTGGGCATTGGTATACTTCCCCGAAAAGTAGAAGTGTAGTTTATTTTTGTAATCATACTGTTGTTTTTTTATGGCGAATAGAATATTATTTGTATGTAATTCTGGGTATAGTGCTGTGAGGGCTAGATAGTTAGTATTATATAGAGTTAAGAATACTAGAAAGGCAAAAAGCCTGAGTCCAGTTTATGAAGAATGTAGAGAGTATGGCAAGTATAGTGTGAATGGGGAAACTCCCTGCTTTGTAGGTTCAAGTAGCATTTATATATTTCCAAACATGGCTTCATTGCGGTTTTTGTTTTAAATAAGAAAATAAATTCTCTCATTCTCAAACTTCCTTTTGGAGACAGTAGGACTTTTTCTTATTATATTTCTCTTTTTCTTCAAACCTACTCATCTCCAATATTTAGCTGTAGTCTTGAATCTAAACAGTACACTCTGGATTTTTTTTTGTTTACTTGAATTTTGTATTGGTGAATAAAAACTCACAGTACTCCCTATGAGAAGCAAACAGAAGATTAAATATCTTGACCTGCAGTGTAATTTGATTATTTAAGATTCTAATCTTCATCTGCTTGGTTAAGCTATAAGGATATTCATTTTAATGCAGAGACAAGGTGGTAAGTCATGTGAATATAAATGTTTTACATGTGAAAGTCTTCACACTGGTGCTTATTCATTTCAAGACACAGGAAGATCCATGCTACTCAGCTGCTTGTTCTTACAAAAAGATTCAGCAGCACTTCTCTATAAAAGTTCAGTGCTAGAAACAATAAATTTATATTCATCAGTTTCATTGTGCAAAACTGTAGAGATACAGCAGTTAAAAGAATATGATAGTACTGAGAAATTTGCTTCTCATTTGGTTAACTGAGGCTGGGATTCAGACTTCATGTTCTGAGTGTCTTTCAATCTGGTGTATATATGATTAATGTTGGTGAGTCACTTCTGATGGGAATTTTTGCTTTTTCTCACATTGCAAGATAGGAAGACTTTCTGCTCCTCCCACCACCAGTTCAAAAGCACTGTAGAAGACAGAAGGGAGGAGATAATTTTTCATGTTTCCAGAACTGCACTCTGTTAAAGGAGCTGAAGGGATAGCCAGTCCCTTTGGCATTTGCTGCACAAGTGTCTGCAAACCAACTAAGACATCTGGGATTGGGATAAAGGTGTAAGTTGATTGTTATGCACTTGAGAAATGTTCTTACTGTTTATTTAAATTCAGAATTTAAGTGGCAAGACTAGTCTAGAAAAAATGGGAAGGAGGGTTTGGGAAGGAAGTTATTCTGTAGGTGCAAGAAGGCAAATCATGACCTGAATCCTTTAGGGATTCATGGTAGGAATTGTTGGAGCTCTGGAGATCTACTATTCCTTTCAGAAATAAATAAATAAAATATCCTGGGGAAAATATAATGCTTCATTAACACAGATTAGCTCAAAAGCTCTCTGTAGCTGACTGTAAAATAATGTAGACATGTCTACAGAACTTACCCTGTGATTTTAGAAAATGCTTTTCTTCTCTTTTTGTATGTGTGCCTCTGCATAAAGAATGGAATGCAAAGGTTGATTGTGAGATTCAGTACCACAAAATTCATCAAATTGAACAGAATGGCTTTTGTATTGAGGAATTTTAGAGACCTGTGTATTGAGACCAGGTATTTGGAAATGCCTAGGTACATAAATGTACTGGAAGTCCTCAGTGGTATTTTACAGTGTTTAAACCAAGTTAAGAGCTGCTGATTGCAATGGGGCTTGGACAACTGACTTGCTTCTGGTTTAGACAGCCCTGCGAGACCTCTAGGTGTAATTTTAGACCTCTAAGTAATGTTAAAATATGGTCTGATACTTCCATGACTATGCTTCAGCTAAAATTTGAAGTCTATCTCACCTTACTTCTGACACTGAGGACAGACCTCTTGAGCTCATGTCTTGTGGATTGTGTGTCCAAATCGTGTTTTGTGGAGCTGCAGCTCTTCAGCAGGACAGGGCAGGATCACTTGAGGCAAACCACTGCTGCTGTAGACAACTGTATCAGATCATTCTTGTTGGTATGGTTGTGATGTTCACTACAAATAACAAATTACCGACTATTTGGTGACCTCTAGGAATTTATTCTTCTATCTTCTGTCTCCTACCTTTTGGACTTTGGTATCTCAAAACTGACTCAGCAGAAAGCATATGGCTAGTGAGTATCAATGCCAATTATTATGACATTAATAATTGTGCTGTTAGTTTGGATTCACATTATTGTTGGATATATAAGTTTAATTAATTCTCTTATAGATTCTACATTCTGCAGTACCATTCAATTTGTATTGCTAGCAGACTGGAAAAGAACCCAAGGGGAAAAGAAATTTTGTCTAATATGTGCACTAGCAACTCTTTAGAAAGTGACTTCCATTAAAAAAAAAATTGAGTAATTAATTGTATAAGATTTATACTTTCCCTTCTTTCCCCTCTGTTCCTCACAGCTTTCAGACTTCCTTTTGCTTTCCAGAAACATGATGACATGCTCTGGGTGACTAAAAAGGCTTATTTCTGCCTGGGCTTAGAGCAGAAAGGACAAATGCTTTGGTAGTGTAATGGTTATCTGAACACTGAGGGAGAAAACAGAGCTTTATGAAGGCAGAAAATGAAAAGATTTCATAATATCTTCATTACTTCTAACATTTGTTTTCAGGATTTTCTGCAATAGTTTTTCTTTTCTGAAGAAATCTATAGCTTCCATGCAAGCTCCTTTGCCCTGTTGGCTTTTGTGACTCATTATTCACTAAAAATCTATTACTACCAACAGAAGATGCTCAGGTCAAGCTCCTAGCTGCTGTAAAATGTACACTAAATACTCAGTGGGAATTCTGGTGGGCATTTGCACTTACCCAGCAATTAAGGATGCTCTTGGGAACCCTGCAGAGAGTTGTTCAATATGCTGTAAGACTGCAGTCTCCAAAATCAGACAGTACGTACTGCATGGCTCTCTGGAAATATTTTAAAAGAGGTAAGACCAGAGAAAATGTTAGGAGTGGGTAAAGAAAAGCAGAGCTGTGTATGTGTGGGTGAGGAGGAGAGTGTTTCTCCTGTACTCTGACCTTACTTTTTCCCTTCTCTGTATAGTTTATTCCCCAATTCCCATGCATCTCTTTCATGCAAGGTTTCAAGGGACCCCCTGTTGTACTCTGGCATAGTTTGTGGCTCAGAGGGAGACAGATTCCAGTGGCCTTACCAGGAATCAGCCAGCATAGGGCCAGGTCTGCATCATGAGCTGCCATCCTTGTCTTGCCACGAGCCTGAGAAAGGTGGTCCAGCTGACTGTTCCCTGGCGGCATTGTAAGCTCAAGTTCCCCACAGAACATGGAAAAATACACCTCTTTGATCACACACTGTGACTGTAACACCTACTAACTACTGTGACAGGAACTTTCTAAATACCCTGTATAGAACATGTTTTTATTATTCTGAAGAGTGTTCAGAAAAATGACTCAGTACATTGCCATCTCTGAATTCCCATTTCTCCAGGCAATTTGAACCTGTGTGCAGACATCTTTGTTTTTAAAGTTTACCTTTTCAAAGCTGCATGTCATCTGAATTGACAAAGGAAATATATCTTTCTGCCTTTTTTTCCATCACCCTACAATATCATGGATATTACGCAAGGAACACTGAGAAAGAAATTATAATATGAAGATGGAATAGCAGATGTGGTTTTTTAGTCCCTCTCAAAGCTTAGAGCCAGGTCTGTTTTCGTCTTGGCTGTTATTTCCTGGATTATGGGTTATTGTAATCAAAAATGGATTATGATACACAGTAAATGGTCAGTGTGCAACAATTAAAAATAACTAAGTGATGCCATCTGCTGTCTTAAAATCTTATTTAGTATTTCATCTGACTGAATTGTTATCCTAAGTGGAAACTACCTACACTGAGTATGATGTCAGAGCCATATGTTACCTTGATGAGTGTCAAAGTTAGGCAATATAAATATTGATTGTGGTTAAATGTAGTAGCCTATAGAATGTCTGAAGGAAATGTGATACTATTGTCAATCTGAAACAATTCCTTGGTGAACTTCCTTTGCAAATAATTTGAGGGGCTTTTTTCCAGACTGTTTTGTTTTTTTAATTTCTGAGAGGAAGAAGTAGAATCTTGTGGAATAAGGGAAGAGATTGGAAGAAGGTGACACACCTTCCCAATAAAGTGCATGTTTATTAAAATGTGTGTTTTATATGGTGAAATTCTTCACATTACTTCTATTTTTAGTACAAGTCATCTACAGTGACTTTTAGGTGTGTTTTTTTTTTTGTTTGTATTTTGGTTTTTTTGTTTTGTTTTGTTTTTTTTTAAAGAGTTAACCTGACTGTGGTCTTCAAAGAAGTTGAGAACCACATTTCTGTAAGACACATTGCTCAAAGAGAAGTCACTCATCTTCTCAGATCATAACATTTAACAGTTGGATATACATTCAACTAAGGTAAATTCGAAGTGAGATTGACTGTGGACAACCATGCTCAGCATTGAAATGGCATTTCTTTCAAATTTATTCTTATTTATTTATTTCATAAGTATGTGTTTGGCTGCTTGGGGGTTTGAAGCAAGAGTTAAGGATGTATTTTGTTCACATGCAGTTATGCCAGATTGCAGTTCACAGGTTGCCATTTAATGAAACACTGGGACGTGCTAGAGTGATCTGAAATGCAGTCAGCAGTGCCTAGCAGGTATGAAGGACTGCAGAACCAGAGAGATGGGATTTAACTCTTTGTGCTTTTCTTCTTTGTTGCTTTTTGTGATGGTCTGTAAAGCACTGACATAATCTCAGTTTCCTGTACTTTTTTTTTTTCACCGTAGTGAAAATAATCTGAATTCTGTGAAGGTAGCTATCACTATTGCACTGTTATAACTTCATATCCTGAATGGATATGCCTTGTTTAGTGAGGTGTGAGTAAGGATATGTTTGGACATAAACTTATGTACAACCGCAGTCTGATAACGAAGCATGTAATTTCTTGGCTGTTAGGGCTTTTAAAATTTATTATCAATACTGCAGTGATCTGTATTTCTGCTTGTATTTTTAAAAGATACACAATCCATGCTTAGAGTTTTGTGTAGTTTAATTTTCATTGGAAAACTTATTCAATATATAATTATTCAATATTCCAGATGTAGTACACTAGAACTGCTCTCCTACTGGAGCATTATAAATAACAGAAGTTCTTAATTTGGTTCCTCTCTCTACTGTGGGTGCATATCTGTAAAATTCACAAATGACCAAACCAAGAGCAAATTAATTCTACAGTTAATCCCTCAAAGTGTTTTGCTTTCCAGCTGCCTTTTTATTATGGAGATCTGAAAATCATGCTTTGACAGAGAGAAAGCTATGCATGTATTTACATCTTTCTGGTAGCTTGACATACCTCTTTGAAACTTCTCTAAAATTCCTTTGCAGCCAAAGTGCCCAATCTGGAGCATTAAGAAATTTTTAAAAATATATCTTTTGATTTTTGTTTTGTAAACATTCATGTTTCCAAACTTCTCTGCACAAATCAGAGGGCTCAAGCCTTGCTTTAAGGGGCAGAATAAAATGTGAAATTCAGATTTTTATGCAATCATTGGTTGAGTTTAAAAACACAGAAACTTTACTGCACTTCACAGAGTTTACTGTAAATTTCCAGGTGTCCATCAACCACAAGCTGTGACAGCTTTTGCATTTCCTTACATACAAATCTGCTGCTGTTAATGTAGTCCTGAGTGAGCATGAGCTGTAAACTCTGTGTTAGGCTTTATTTGGGATAGTTTCCAAATGATTGGGAAGGGAAATAGTACTTAGTTTAGATAATATAATCTATGAGTTCCTATTATATTTCCAGGGCAAATGCTGCTCTCATAATTAGAACATCAGTAACAATGTAAGGAAATGTTATGGTCTTGGCTGTAGAAAAAGCTACCTGAAGGCAAGAGGAGATTTAAAGGTCTTGATGAAAAAAGCAGGAAGAGATTTTTTTTTTCCTCATGAAAACTCGAAGAGCTCCTGAGATGATGTTTTAAAGAAGTTGCAAAAATTTACTCATTTTTTAATTAGGGGATGATGACTGGCTGTTAGCAAACTTTTTTTCTGGAAATATCCAGGCTTTTGGGTAACACATGTCTTCCACCACACCAGTCTGGCTGTATGAAAAACTGAACTGCTCTCTATCTACAGGATAATGCAATACCAGGGTGCCCAGAGTGCTTCTGATTCTTTAAGCTGATATGGACAGTAGAGTATGAATTAAAGGTGTGCTTGATGGGAAGGAGTGACCAAGATGTAGAGAAGATGGTAGAAACGTACAATTAAAGGAAAACTAAGCTGTCTAAATTGTCTTTTCTTCAGTCTGCCCCCAAGATTTTATGCTACGTGAATTTTTCACTATAGCAAAGTGCTTCATAAATTTAAAATGTAAATGCAGAGGATTTCTTTCTCTTATTCCCTGGTGTAATTTTTACTTTTATAACTCATGTTCTTTTCCAGCCGAATGCTATTTCCAGATAAGCCAATTCATGCATTTCAGAACTGAGCAGTGCTGTGGGAACTCTCCAGTCGGACTGAAATAATACAAAACCCATAGTGAAGTACCAACATGAAGACCTAGAAATGCAAGGATGCATGCACATGGTCACTATTTACCTTCATTCCTGCCATTCCTGCTACAGGAACAGAAACACTTCAATGACTTGTCTTTTTTTTTTTTTTTTTTTTTTTTTTTTTTGATTTCACAAGAGATGTTTTTTTTTTTTTTTTGATGCTGAATTACCAGAGATGTCTGATTTTTGAGTGTAAACTCTACATTATGAGAGGCCCCTCTTAGGCTTTGAAGTTCTTGCTGTCATGGGAGGAGATTTGCTGTGAATGAACCTCAGGTCTGAACTCATCTGTTGGGAAGGTGGAGGAATACTCATCACAGAATGTTCATCTCTGACACAGTAAGGTCATTTGTTAGACTTCGAGCTAGGTGCCAAAATGCAATTTCTCTGGTAACTAGGAGTAAAAGTGTAGCAATAGTGTTGGAGATGCTTGTGTGACCTGCTTGGCTGAATAAATCATTGATCAGGATCATGATGCAGATGACTGGGTCCATTTTTTTTTTCTTGTTTCTCTTAGTTTGATACTATATATACAATTCTTTTTCTGCAACCTAAGATTTGAATGATGAATACCAGCTTGTTAAGCAAGTTTGGTGCTTTTGGGATAGGTTGGAAGTCTGGTGTAGGATTTTATTGATTTGGAAAGATTTGCTTCAATTCCTTCACCATTACACTGTTTTGTCACCTCAGGTTATTTCAATATCCTGCTCTGTGAAAACTGAGTTGTATTGAATCTCGTTATATGATGTAGGAATTAAACTAAATATGGTGGTGTGACACTTTAAATCAAAGTTTTATATACTTAAGAAGATTTATGGTTAAAAATATGAAGTTATATTCATAACAATTTGTCAGTTCATAAAATAATTACTTCGACTCACTAGGGCAAGCAAATATGAACTTTTTGTATTTGTTAGAGCAAAACTCAGGCAGCTGTAATTTTTAAATAAAGGTGGTCTGCTGAGGAACAAGAATTCTTTTTCCAGGTAAGTAATTTTCTTTTGTTTCCTTTTTTTTTTGCTTCTTGCTTGAATTACGTCATGGAGTAAAACACTAGTATCTTTGCATTAAAAAAATATTATATAGCCACTCTTATTTCCTTACTCTCTTAAAATGGATATTGTAGAAAGAGTAAGATTTTCTGAGTGTGCTGATTTTCTTTCCTTCCAAGCAATGTTGCAAAATGCATTATCAGTTCAGCAGTGTAAGCATGGTTACTTCTAAGGGCTGGGAGGAATCACCTTTAGCTGCAGCATTTAATTTGCCTGATTTGTGTGTGCTCTGCTTTATGGGAACCATTAGCAATAACTCTTTGGAGAGTGTAAATGCAAGAAACAGGGTATTTATAAAGCTTCAGAAAATGCCTCTTGAAGTGTGTGCACTGTAACGCAACCACTGTAACGTGGTTGGGCAGCATCTGTCATTTGTTAAATTGCCGAGCCTTTAATTGTACTTTGTATCATCAGATCTGGACTCAATCCAGCACTAATATTTCCCACTTGTAATACTTTTGGGTTTAGGGACTTGCATGCATTCTGTGGGAAATTAAGGCTAGAGATTGACAACAATTTTGGTGGTGTTCCTTGGGAAACAAGTTAGAGCTGATGCATACTGTGGAGTTAAGGAAGGGGGGCAGGGGAAAAGTAGGCACAACACAAAACCTGTTAAATTTAGGCTCACTTTCTCTTTGTCTGGTTGCACTGATGTTTTCAAGCCAAATCTCTTTTGTCTTCTGTATAGTGTGTTGTGTTGACTGTTTAGCTACTAGACAGTTTACAATGTGCTGGAAGATTGGGAAAGGAGCATTAAAGAACCTGCTGGCTATGGCAGGAGAAGTATTACAGCTATGGCAGGTTATGGTAGCTCAGTCTTCAGCAGCTCTGTAACTTCACCAGTTTTGACCTGTAGAACTGTCTTCATATTGTCAGTATCAAAACTTTATGAGAAGATAAAAAACAATTAAACTTTAGTCTGTGCACAGTACTTAGTTTCTAATGGCAAATTTATAGCAGCTAGTAAGAGCAGGGTGGAGTTAGTGTTTACAGACTTGAAGTTTGTAGTAATTTATAATTCAGTACTGTCAATTCAAATTGGTCTATCTGTGTTATGATCTGATGGTTGCAGCATTACTTTATTATATTTGTACAGTGTGTGCAAGCAGCATTAGCACTCTGCTTGGAAATAAGTCTTTAACATCCCAGATCATTGCGTGATAAACCTTCCTGCAGCAGCTCTGCTGTCCCTGGGCTCTCTAGTTTCAGTCACTTCAAGTTTGTGAAGGCTCACTTGCAGAGTGGAGTTCTGCAAATTCTTGTTCACCCAGGATCTTGAGGGAAATGTAGAGTCCCCCAAATGTGGGAACAGAACCTGCAAGAATCTATAAACTTGGCCACAGAGGGAAAATGACCACATCCACTAAAACATGAGATAGTACCTCCCACACACTGAAAGAAAACAAAAAACAACGTGCAGAATCAGACTCTGAGAAAGGATTATCTAGTAAGTTTAAAACAGCACTGTATGTGTTTCTATTTTAAGATTATTTAACATAAATTGATGTTATCTAACTCCACATGTCTCCAGTGAGGGAACGTCATCCTGAGTGCACAGAACATGCACATTGACTTAGAAGAATTAACAACTCTTCTTTGCTATTTTTTTGGAAACACAAAGACAGGGGAAGGAGAGAATGTGATTTCCCTTGCTACCTTTAACTCCTTCACCAGGCCAAGCATCTGTCATAAGCTAGCAAGCAAGCAAAACAGAGTTTTATTAAAACAAAAAGGGAAAGGATCAGCTAAAGCTCTGAAGACATCTCAGCTTCTGAAACCTCTTGCCACTTTGCATCACCAAAACTCTTAATGTTCAAGATTTTGCACTGTATGAGGGTCTGGAAACCTGCTGATGGTCTTCTCAATTAAGCCTTGGGATGAAGTGGCCTTCTCGGGGAACTGAATGAGTGTGAATCTCTGTGCTGAAATCCAGAAGGTTGAGGGTGGATGGAAAATAGACAAAACAATATTCTGGTTTTAGTAAGCACCATGTTTCCTACTTTTTCAGTTTTCTGTGTACCTGGCAAGGGCACAGAGGCTATTTTTGAACTGTCTAGACTATTCTTCTAAAAGGGATCTCTTCTTTTTCCTCTTCTGGTTGTTGGTCATCAGGAAGAAGGGAGTTAGCACGTCTATTTGTGAATTTGCCCACATGCTGAGCCCACATAAACATTTTAAAATGCATATTTATAGAACTATTGTAAGAGCATGTGTCCTTAAGAGCTATGCATTTATAAAACTGACTTGCATGTAGTTTAATCAGTGCAGAAGCATCACTGCTAACAGAAATTTTTGCATTACATTTTCTATTTAATGTAAAATCTACTACCTCCCCCTGCTCCCCCAGTTTAGCTTTAAAAAGTTTATATATGGACACAAAGACTAGATGTGAATGTGCAGCCCAGTCATTTAAAGTTTATGCTTATGGTAATAGATTATTGAATTACTGATTATTCCAAAGAAGGAATATATTTTTCCACATTTGAAAAGTCTTGACAGTCAGATGAAGTCTCCAAGTGGTTAGAAAAAAGGCAACATCACTCATATTTTTAGAAAGGGGAGAAAGGAAGACCTAGGGAACTACAGACTGGTGAGCCTCCTTCTGTTACTGGGAAGATGATGGAGCAGATCCTCGTGGAAGCATTGTAAAGGGGCATACAAGACAGGAGATGATCTGAGACAGCCAGCACAGCTTCATGAAGGGCAAATCATGCCTCACTTATCTGATGGCCTTCTATGATGAAGTGATTGCAGTGGTCAACAAGGGAAAACTGACCAATGTCATCTACTTCGATTTCTGTAAGGGCTTTGACATGGTCCCACACAACATCCTCATCCCCAGTTTGGAGACAGGGATTTGAAGGGTGAACAATATAAGAAATTGACTGGATGGACACAGAGAGTTGTGGTTAGTGGCTCTATGTCCAGGTAAGGGCTGGTGATGAATGGTATCCCTGAGGACTCTCATGGGACATGCACCCTTTAATATCTTCATCAGTGACGTGGACTCAGTGGCATTGGTGCACCCTCAGTCAGTTTGCAGATGGCACAACAGCAGGCCAGGCTGCCATGCAGGGGACCCTGGGCAAACCTGAGGAGTGGGCCCACAAGCACTTTATGAGATTCAACAAGTGCAAGGTGCTGCACCTGGGTCAGGGGGATTGCAGACATGAGCACAGACTGGGAGAAGAAGTCACTGAGAGCATCCCTGCAGAGAAGGACTTGGGGGTTCCTGTGGAGGAAAAGCTGGACATGAGCCAGGGGTGTTTACTCATGGCCCAGAAGGTCAGTGGTACTCTTGGCTGAATGAAAAACAAGAGTGGCCAGCAGGGCAAGGGAGATTCACATCCTCTGCTCTGCCCTTGTGACACCCCACCTGCAGTGCTGCATCCAGCTCTGGGGTCCTCAGCATAAGAAATGATGGGTTAGAGCAGGTCCAGAGGAGGCCATGAAGATGGTCATAGGGCTGGAGCATGTCTCCCATGAAGACAGGATGAGAGAGCTGGGGTTCTTCAGCTTGGAGATGAGAAGGTTCTGAGGTGACCTTATTGTGGCCTTCCAGTACCTGTTGCTACTTCTCTTTCTTTTGATGACGCTCTTCCCCACTGTTATTTTTTTTTCTTAGCCCTCCCTTCTCTCCACAGAGAAGAATTTAGGAGGACTCTTATGTGAGTGTATGTATATGTTCATACTTTCATTGCTATGAAAGATTGGTTATGAAATGCAATAGCTTCTCAGGCCATCTGCTATAGCTGAAGAGAGAACCTTTCTCACAAACGTGACCCTGTTGTAATCTGAGACCATAATAGCTTTTCAATAAATGGGGTTGCTTCATCAAAGCTGACTGATGTTGGAAGTTGCTGTGGATTGCTGCTTCTTGGGTACTTAGAAACTACTTGGAGTTGATTTTGTGCTAGCATGGAAAAATGAAACTAAAATGACAGTAATCATCCAGTTTTGAAGACAGCAGGCAACAACTGGTTGATAATGTTGACTGGGGACATGATAAGCAAAACTCTTTTCTTCTCCCTGTCCCCCCAGCTTTGCCTCACTCGTAGCTTGGCCAGCTGTGCTGGCCAGTGCAGCCTCATGCTTCCTCTGCATGTCCTTCTGCTCGGCTGTGTCCAGCTGCTGGGGTTTCTCTTGTTCCTGCTCTGCTGGGCTGTTTACAGAGACACCAGACTCTGCTCCACTGTCTCTGCTGGTATCTCTGTCTGACAGAACTTGTGGTGTTTGGTCAGGAAATGGAGCTCAAATAAGATGCTGGGCTAGTGTGACTCTGAACAAGCCTGGCTTCAAGACGGGTGTGTTTTGCATAGAAACTCATGATATGTCTTCATCTAGATGCAAAAAGCCTGTTTATATTATTTCAATTATTATTGTTAAGCTTTTGGACAACCCACTTGTATTAACCTGATCCATGACAGCAATTCAAATGGTAACCACAACTTTAACAACAATTGAAACATGAAAGTGTGGTACATGCCAACAGCAGCTAAGAGTCCCATGAGAAAAGGGAATGTCCAGAAAAATATTGCCCCTTTAAACATTTACAGATGTATTTTATATATATATAGCATGTTAGTAAAAGTATATACATGCTTAATTTAACAAAACTATGCTTTTTGTAAAAATCACGTGACATGTGAATCCATCTTTGGCGTGACAGTTACAGACAACTGAAATAGCAGATGTGCTAAAGTTTTAAAAATAGTATTATTTCTGGAGATAAGCTCCTGCTCATTTCTCACAAGCAGCTATTCTTCTGATGCTCTGGTGCTTATCTGTGTGTATGTAGGGGTAAGATAGATCAATATAGATGCATCTGACTGGTAAGTTTCTGTTGAATTTTGTTTGCAATGTATTCCTTCTGAGATTCCTTATGAAAAACCCACAGACCTTATATGTTATTCACAGTTTCACAGTGAATTTAATACTGCTGGAATCATGATTAGTAAGGGCGTTTGCAAAGTAATTTCTGAATTCTGCAATATCTGCAGTTCAGAACTCAGAATGTCATGCATGTGTGAATAGGAGTCCACATCTTGACATTACAAGTGACATCACAGCTCGATGTAAATGGTATGTCAATATAATCATGGTGTTGTTTCATCTTCCTTTCTCCTTTCCACATTTAACAAATGCTAATAATACTTGAATGTCTCAGGATTGCTTGTAGTCATTCATTTGTGAGTGCCTACATGGCTCACAGGTCACCTGGTTGTTTTCTGCATAGATCAAGTTCTGCACGCAGATAACCAGACAATAGTGTTAATTTGTGAGTAACATTTTGATAGTTTAGTTCTGTAGAAAAATAGTGAGGGATTTTGCTTTTTTAGGATGTGTTTTCATTTTAGTAAAACACAACAGCCCTTGCTTTGTTACCCAGTGCTGCTCTTAACTGAACAGATTTGCACTGTGGACTTGATGGGGAGGGAGCTGGTGCTTTGTCATGTAAGAGGATTTATTCCGTGTGTCTGCTATGGAGCTTCCAGAAGGTGGAGCAGAAGAAAACAGAAGGGCAAGTAATCCAAACAAAATTTTTGGGCAGGCTGGACCCGATTTGTTGTGTAGCCTGAGTTTCTGTGCTTTTACATGAAGTTACAAATGTGGCCAAATCCATACATAGATGTCATGGTATGTCATCCATAAGCTATAATCAGCCTTCTGTCTTCTCACAGCAGCAAAATAAATTTGATTGGGAAAATTCATTGTTGATTAAGACCGATATTTTAGGAACTAACATTGTAGTTATGTCCTAACCATAGGTCAGAGCTGTATTCCTTCCTCTAAAAAGCAAGTATTGACTTATTTCACCATTGCTATTCTTTGGTTCATCAGTAAATATTCAAGATCTTGCAATCTCATGGTGGTTTTCTACATCATAATGTTGACTTTATTATTAGAATGTGATTACATTGCACTTCGTTTAAATACAGGTTTTTATTTTAGTTTAGTTTTTAAACTTTGTGATACCTCAGTATGCTAATAGTACTTGATATCTGCAGAATAATTTTCTTTGCCATGAAAATGTTGCTAAGGGAAGTAGGGGCTTTGTGGTTTGGTTTTTTTGGGGGGGCAGGGTTTGCAAGCTGCCTCTGAAGGAGATGAAGTAGAAGCTGCTTGTGCAATTGCAGTGCATCACCTTTAAGGAACAGTAGCTCCTCATATGAATGAAGAGAATGAAAGGAAACAAAAAAATCCTGCTTTCTCAAGCGATTGATTTTCTTAGCTTTTTTGATACTGTTGCAGGTGGTTATGTGGGAAAATCCCTCCCAGTCTAAGCTTTCTTATGTTTCCTTGCCCTGTCCTGGAGCTGTTTACTCCTCTGTATTGCTGTAAAACTTTTTGTTTAGAAACGGAAAAACAAGAACACAGGCGCCCACCCCCTCACCCCCCCAAAGAAAACTGAAAACTCAAACAAAAACCTAAGGGTTTGTGCTATAGTGTGTGACTCATGATGCTTTTTTTGGAAGGAGGAACTTGCTGTATCCTGGTACGTATTCAGAAGTAGCCAAGCTACTAGGCTCAGACATTTGAGGGCATTTTTTCCCCTCCTTCTATCAGGCCATATGTACTCAAACTTCCTGTCTTGGGAAATGAGTGTAAGTTTCTTTCTCTCTCCTTGGGCCCTGGGGGTTTTTGTTGGGGTTTTGTTTGGATGGCTTTTTGTTTGTTTTTTTCCTATCCAAAGGGAGCTGTTTAATCAGCTCCAGGAGTGGCATATATGGCATAGGAGGTCCATTTTGATTTGTAGGTAAAGCAGAACTCAAAATAAAATATTATTAAATATTTGCTTGTTCTAAAGGACAGATTCACTTCATTATTTACAGGCAGACAGTGATAATGTTTTAAAATTAAAAATCTGAAATTATTAAAAAAAGAAAGTATTTTAAAATTTCTCTGTGTAGCAAAGTTAGTCAGATACTGTTCCATATTTTATCATTTCAGCTTTTAAAGTGTCATGTTGTTTATGTATGAGTAAAACTTGGCTTGAAGATGTGTCCCTTTACAATAGCTTTTAGTAAAATAATTTGAGGAAGCAGAGCTACTTGTGCATTATCATTCTAATCAAACAGGTGGGGTACTGAAAGTGAGATCAACTTTGCAACTACTGGAGCAGCAAAAATGGGTGATGCAGCTCATAATGTAACATGTAACATAAAGCTGTAGAGGAATAATAGAGGAAGTATTTAAGGAAGTATTATAAATACTTGCCTTTTGCTCAATGGCTGGCTCTGTCAGCTGGCTGTCACATTTAAAATGCTGTATTTGAAGAGATTTGTGTAACCTGGACAATTTTGTATAGGGATAATAGAAAAAAAAAGCTGAACTATGATATGCCATCTGAGAAGTGGTGATGAATTTCTACGGTCAGTAACAATCCAATCTGTTCACATCTGGGAAAGTGTTCTGGTGTATGATTTTGGAACTGCATGGATATTTTTTATGTTTAGGATGAAGACCCCTGGCTGATTCCGGACTGATCTTAGCTGGTGAATTAATGGGATGGAGTGCTTGCTTTGCTTTGTATTTAAGCACACTGTAATTAATTAGGCTCTAATCCATCACACCTTTTTTTGATGTCAATCTCAGAGTTGTGGTTTGGGAACCTTAGTGCAAATGACAGCAGCCCTTTTTTATTGCTCTGGTGTTCTCTATTGTAGCCTGAAACCTGACAGCCAAAATGTCACAAGGTGGCTTGAGCTGCTGGCTGCCCTGTTTCTTAATTCTGTGCAAGATGTACAGATGCTAAGTGGTAAAAAAAAGCAAATGGTATCCTTCACTTCCTTCAGGATTGTTTCATTAGCATAGCAGCCCTTGTCATGTAAGTGCATGAGCTTGGATAAATTATGGGGTACCAGAAAATTAGGAACATGGTAAAAGAGGGGCAGCACCAGTAGAAGCATGAAAGGATGACTGAGCACAGAAAAACAAACCTTCTTAGAGCACATGCTCAAACACAAGATACAAAGAGAGAGACTAGAAGAACAGAGGTATGGGAACAGTCCAACAATCTCTTAAATGCAGAAGAAATACATTGTCTGGTTTGAGAATTTTTGATAGGAAGAGCAGCCACCAGTTTCTGTTCAGTGACTGCTCCTGGTGGGCAGAGCTGGGAGCGAGTGAAAGCATCCCTCAGTGCTCCTCCCTTAACTGCAGGGAGTGATTGCTGCTCGCTGGGGGAGCTGGTTTGTGGTTCAAACCGGTGGTGGTGTGTCACTGCTCCCAGGAGTCAAGTGACCTTGTTTGTGATGTGTAGCTGGGCCAGTGTGCAGCTGTTTCCACTGTAAACTCAGAAAGCTGGGTTCAGGGTATGCTTGTGCATATTACTTTGCAATTAACTTTGTATGGACACACACGCAAACCCCTTCTCCCGTAGCTGCCTCAGTGGTTTTTGCTGCTGTAGGCAGCACAAGTGCATTGTTCATTTTTGGTTCATTTTTGCCCTGTCAGAGAAACAAGTGTGTGGGCAGAAAAGAATGAAAGTGATGCTTATGGTGCTGAAGAAATGAACTACTGGGTGAAGTGGTTGGGTAGTTTAGAGTTTTTGCTAGAGGAACCAAAAATAATTTTTTGTGGAACCACTAATCCCCCATGCTACAACACACTTCAGAAGAATCATTGTAAAACTGGAAAAGGTAAGTATATCCAAGACGGAAATTCTTTTGTAAGAGCAGAATTGATATGCATTCTTGAAGTGCAATACTGTGACGCTTTCTTTTCATAACAGCAATTAAAAATAATCATCCCATTGTGTATAACAGATTTGCTTGTGTTAAGTGTTCCTAAAACAAAAATATTTAGGCATTAACTTTTTTAAAGCATCACATTCTAGTTAGAAGTAGAATGGAGCTGCTAAGGATTGAAGGAGGTAAGAAGATGGGTAAGCCCTTCCTTTATTGTACAAGCATCCTGCCCTGGGTTGTGTCCTTGAACATGTAAGAACTTCCAGGGACCTTTGCTTATCATTAATATTGGCATGCTGCACAAAGGGGAGGAATATGTTTTTACTTCCTCGTGAGATTTTCTTCAGTTGTGTGTGATTTTGTCCTGTTTCTGACAGAGCTTTCTCTTCCTGTTAATGGTTTCTTCTCTGCTCTGTGTAATTTTTTTGAGATTGGTTTTTTTTTTTAGCCTGTTCAAGTCTCTGTCCTCTGGAGTAGAATTTCAACCAGAGAGAAAAGCTTTGTCCTCCCCGGTGACAGAGCAGGGATCCCCAGGAATGATTGAGAAGCTGTGGTTGTGGAGAGGGATTTTCTCTTCAGATGTTGGGTAGGAAGCCTATCTCTGCAATTGTATTTCCTGACCTAGAGTTGTTGCAATGTGTGTTATGTGACATTGTCCCCATTGCATATGCCTTCCCCACGGTGGAAGGAGTGAGAGGGGAAGGGACATCTGACAGATGTGTAGGCATTTTGTTTAATGCTGGAAGATATAGTGGTGAATTAAGCTGAAGGGAGTAACATTCTGCAGAGAAAGAAGGGGAAGAAGGAAGAGGAGGAAAAAAGAGGGTAGATGTATGGGGGGAAAGCCAAGAATTGTAAGGATTTCTATTCTACAGGAGCATACCTTGGAATAAAAGGCCTGTGAGGGATTTGTCAGCTCCTTGGAGAGCCTCTTTTTAAACAGTGCAAAAGTGCCAGAAACCTGTCCTTTGGATGGAGGAGAGCTGTGTTGTGTGTGAGTGTTTTGGAGAAGTTCTGTATCTTGGAGGAGAGGAACCAGAGTGTGGTTTGACAGTTGCTACAGCAACTAACGCTTTTTTAATGGAAGGCGAGGATAAGTGGTGGTATAAAGTCTTGTGGAACTGACGTACCTTCCCCCGCTTCCTGCCAATTTTCCAGTATATTAAAACAATAAGTAGTTTATGACTTTAGCTGAGAAATGGCTCTATGTTTGCCCAGCTCAGACTCGTTTGCAAGACTGCACAATCTTTACAGAGACAACAGAAAAGAAATTATTTACATAACAGAAAGCAGGGATTCAAGCATCTCTGAAAAGAATGCTTTTCAAGGGACAAATGCATCCCTTGTTCTGCCTGAAGAAATTTTGTTTGATATGGATGTCATTGGGACAAGTTTTTTTTATCTCATAGCTTCCTTTCTTCTCATCCTCTCCCTTCCTCCTGACCGTGATTTTTTTTTTTGCAAAGTTTTTAAAACTCTTTTTGGTTACTATGGAGTTTTTTTAAATGTAGAAATGATGATGTATTACAGAGTGAATGAAAGATGATGCAAACCTGTGGAAGGAGGAGAATTCTGCTGACTGTCTCTGCAGGAGTCTTACAGAAGCAGCCCTAGCATAGATGTGCTCCAGTAATTGTTGTCCAGGGAGAGAATTTAACCCTTGTAATCTCTGGGACTCATCTACATGCTGATATCCAGGAGGAATGATACATGAGTGGAAACCACACATCATATCCCAGAGTATAGAAACACTACTTTAGGATTCAAAAAAGTGCCTAAACTGTTCACTAGTTCACTGTCTGTTCACTAGTTTAAAAGTACGTATTTTAATTTAGTGGTGGTTTTGGTTTTATTACTGAAATTTAGGGGCATTTGACAGCAAATTTCAGGGGAAGAGAGTTTGGTTAATGCTCTTGCTCTTTCAAATGTCACTGGAAGTCTTAGGCTGCAAAGGGGCACTTTGCCTCCCCCTTCGGTTCTTGATCATATGTAATTTAGAGTTAAGGCTGCTGATTTTAATTGAAGAGCAGGTATTGAGCCATTAAACATATTTGTAAATGAAACACAAATATTCAGTTACAGAATCTTAAATGCATGTTTTTGCAATTCTTACTCACTTATAAAGCCCCGTTTTCATGAACCAAACATGTTTACCTAGCTCTTCAGAACTAAGATTTATTTTACAGATGTCCTTGGTAATATTTTGAGCATTAACAACTCATAACCAGAGCTCCCAGATTTGTAGGTTTCTTTCCTGTGTTCCATTTTGCAGTTTCAAAGAAAAAAGTTATCTTCAATACAATTCATGACAATATTACCCAGTGCCTTTTCAAAAAATTATGACTGAACTAAGAGCCAGTTTTCAAGTGAATGACACTGAGGTATTTAACTGGATTAAGTTCACTGCTCTCGAGTTGCTGAGAAGCAGTGCATGAAGCATGCACATTTTTTTTCACGGATGAAAAAGTAATAAACCTTTGCTACCAATTTTATGCATTTTAAAACTCAGTAGAGAATAATTACTGCCTTCTTGCATTCATTATGGCATTTTGTGGATTCACATGAGATGGGAGAAATGACTGAAATATTTGAGCTAAAGGGAAGACTGACAAAAAGATCTTTTAGATAATCATGTGTTAGTGACCAGTACTTATCAGAAAAGAAATTTACAAAGTTTGAATTCTGCAACGTGAATGTGTTCCTCCCATAGCATCCTGTCTGCCATTTTCTTTCTCCTACAACCCTCTCCTCTTCCATCCTTATCCAGACCTCGAAATGACTTATCCTTTTTGTTTCTGACTCATTCACTTGCCCTGGTGACACAACCCCATCTCCAAATCTCTTTTACTCTCACTCCTTCAGGCTCCCTCAGGGTCACCCTGCTGCAAGATTCTCCTTTATGTCTCACCACCTTTCCCTCAGTGAGACAAACCTGCTTTCATCTCTCTCATCTTAGGGAGCCTGTGCTATTGCAGTTGCAACTCGTCTTCTTTCTTCCTTTTCTATCAAATAAGTTGATTCAGCTCCTCAAACTTTTTTTTTCCATTTCCATCTGGACTTCTAGGCTGGCTCTCATCCCCTCCATAGCACCTGACATAGCACCTCCATAGCCCTTGCCCAGCATTCCATGACTATTAAATAGCAGTGTGTTATTAAGGGACACCAGCAGAACTTGTACTTGATTGATGCTTTCTTTCTGCTCTTCAGGTCACACAAAGTGGAAGTCTTTCAGCTCCACTGAATTGTTAGTGAACGTGGACTGATTTCCTAGGAATCACATAAGGACATTGGTGATTTGAAAACTATATGTAACTGAAAATGTTAACATTTTAATTCTATTGTGTAACAAAAGGTAAGAAATTGTTGAGAATATGTGATGGTCAAGGTGCAATTACACAGTATGCAACTCTCCCATACTTTTTAAGTGAAGGATTTCTTCTCTCAGCTGTATTTAACTGTGTTAAGTATTCCACTTAATACTGTGGATTATGCTCTGGCATGAGAGAACATGCAGGTACTTATTAGATTTTTCATTTTAGCAAAAATGGGTAGGCAGTTTCTTTTTCCTGCAATTATTGGATCTCTGATTCATTGGCACTCATCTGGAGTGTGCCAATGCTGCTGACAGCTGTAGGCATGCAGCACACTTCTGTAAATTGTCTGAACACCTAAATGTTGAGATATACTGGGTAATATGAATATTTTAGTGTCTCATTTAGCCAACCACTTCAGACTTTTCTTTAGATAAACTGGAGTTGCTCACCTGAAGAAATAGTATAATCTGAAAGCAAAAGCAGGTTACTTGCATTTTGTAAGATTAATCAATCATCATTGGCATCAGTAAAAAACTTAGGAAGGTTGAGGCATAAATATATGAAGATATTCAGAAGAATCTTGCCCAGTTTAATTTAGTAACCTAAGCTAGTCTTATTTTGGAGCCTTTTGGGCATGGATATTACACATGCATGTTTTTTCCTACAAAACTTGAAAGAAAAGTGGTCGTCTCTTTTTACTTATTTTTTTTCCCAGATTAAAAATCACAGGAAGTTATTTGCAGTCGTCTTGAAAGTGAGTTCTTGCTAAATGGTTAGAAATAGCTACTCTTAAGTATTTTCAAAGTAGCATTAAACCAGAGATTTTTCTGCCTTCATACTGAAGGAGTTGAACTGAAGCCCAGTTTATGGGCTGATGATAGTATTTTATTGTCAGAAAGCAGAACTCCTGTCTTTATCTTCAGCATTTTTTAAAGACAGAAAACTGTAATTTGGGAAATTGAATGGAATAATTCCATGTTTTCCAGCAAATGGTTCTTTAATGAAACCAGGTGTTCAGCTGTTAATACTGTATTAAGAGGCTCCATATGCAAAATTGTTCACAAACAATAAATTAAATTTAGCAAGCAAAATTCTGTGTTTTTGAAAGGAAGCTGACTTAGCTTGGGTTCACATTGTTACAATAGAATATTTTTTTCCAATGCCCTTGTCTTTCTCTAAGGTAGACGCACAAACTCAGCTGAGGCACCACTGCATGTTACTGAGTAGAAAGAAAATCTTATTTAGTTTCTACTGATTTTACTCAGTTAACAAGGTCGTGTATAAAACTGTAGCAATGACTGGGTTTCCATTCTGTAGCTTACTACTAATGCATCACTAAAAGCATTAATCTAAATTGAATGGTAGAAGGTTGTTATATTCAACAGAAACTAANAAAAAACCCCAAACCAAAACAAAAAAAAAACCAACAACAAAAAAACCAAGCCAAAGCTGAAGCAAGGAGATTGTGTCTTAGAGACTGCACAGATTCATAGCAGTGAACATAAGAACGTGATCTAGAGGAGATGTCTCCTGGCTGTCTCTGTCAGCCTACCCTGCCCAAGTCAGCCCAACATCAAAGAGAGTTGCTAAATCCTCTGCAGCAGGAGGGAGGGAGCTGAGTCAGTGGCTGGGGAGTGATGCTCCAGGTGCCAGTGCAAACGCTGCCGGGCTGGGAAGGCTGAGGGACAGCAGAGGGAATGTTCTGCAGACCCTGAGGGGCTTCTCCTCTCTGTGAGGGGCAGTCCCTGGTGAGTGCAGCCCCCTCCTAACTGGTTCCCTTACCTGTAAGGAGTGGGGCTTTGTGCAGGGAGGCTCGCAGAGGGGTCACACTGTGAGGCTGTGGTGAGGAGGATGTGCCTTCTCCGAGGACTCCCTTGAGCATCCCTGGATCACATCCTGTGAAGAAACACCCCCGTGGTAACATCGGTGTTGCACTGTAACCATCCTGCTGCGTGGGGGTTCCTGGCAGAGGTCCAGGCGGTGCCTGCAACATGGGAATTCAGTGTGGGATACTGGAGCATGGTGCTGTAATAATAATACTACAATAGAATAATAACACCTCTGGCAAAAGCTCTTCCATAGTGTGTTGAACCTGGAGAGTCAACGTGAAACCTTATGTATAGCCTTACATAAAGAGTTAACTGCAGATAAGGGGTGACTGAGATAAGCTGACTTTTGTTATCAAATAATTGATGCTCTGCTAAAAGGAGTTGGATTTGAATTTGTTGGATCAGCTGTGGTCATAGCCTGAGAGTGAAACGTTTGACAGTTCCAGCTCTATTTGGACCAGTTGCAGTAGGTCTTTTTATCCAGGACCTGGTTCACTACATGGAGAGTTATGGACTGTTATCTCTGTTGCCTAATGTCTGCATATGATAAGTTTGGTTACATGAGACTGCCAAAAAAAGAAGGAAAGAAGTTCTGGTAGCTTTCTAAGAAAGGCACTTGGCTCTTTGAAAGAGGAAGCTCTCTTTGATATATGATATCCTGGAGTGTTAAGTGTGAGCCCAACCTTGCAGCACAAAGGGCTGCAGTATTTTTTAACCCAAAGACATTTGGAGAGTTTTCAGTGAGGCCTGGCCTTTGTTTCTAAGTACTTATATATACATTGCTAGGAATATTGATAGTTACTTGCAGTTTTACAAGGAGATGTGTTTAACCTCTAATATAACAGCAGTACTTGTGTAGGGCTGTCACTTCTTTACAGACATGCTTATTTACATTCACAGGTCAGACAAGTCTTTCATCCTGGTTTGTATTTCTGCTATTTCCCGTGCATCGTGGCCAAACAGTGAGTTTGTCACTGCCCCCTCGCCTGTGTGCTGATGGTGAGGTGTCTGAACTGTGCACACATAAGTCTCTGACTGAGAGAATTTCCACAGCTCTCACTGCGTTGGTGCAGCCTGGGTGGTTATATAGCTCTCCATGTGTGTATGGGTATGGAAATAATCTCTGTTAGGAGAATCTGGTTTTGACATTCATTCACAGGGAATTCTGTTAGCAAAACTGATAGGGCAAAATAAGGAGAGGAGCATCAATGACTGTATTTATAACACTCACTGATGAACAAATGCAGCTTCTGCCACCTAAATTTAACAGGGCAAATTCCTAACACAAGTTAAGGAAGAATAGCAGCCATTTGTCCACCCCTTCATAGATGTGTTTGCCATGGAGCATCTGTGTTAGCAAAGCCAAAATCTGGCACATTGTCAAAATACTAATTTTTCTCAAAAATAACGATTACCTTATCACACTATTGCGATTTGGGTGGTAACTTCAGGGATGTAAATCCAGTCAGGCTGTAAGAATGTAGTGGCTCTCAGCTTTTGAGAGCTTCCATACTGCCAGGCATTGCTTTTTCTGCAGAAGCAAAGGCAGCCATGAAAGATCCTCTGCTACTTGCAATGGGATTCCTCTTTTCTCATGCAGCAAAGTTGTGCTGTCTAGAGTTCAGGTTGCCTTGGCAAGCAGCTGTGCTCCTGGGCTGGAGGAAAGCAAGCTGGGAGATATGATGATCCAAGGCTGACCTCTTCCCCAGCATGTGCAACACAGAGCATCTCAGCCTGGAATGAAAACAGAATGGAGAAATGGTTGTGTCATTTCCCACATGCCTGGGTCTCTTGTTGCCTTGGGTTTTTTTTTCTGAAGAGTCACCATGGTCTTCATGGTGATAGTCATCCCACCTAATTTGTTTAGCTTATCTCTCAGTCAAATTAAACTGTACCACTTGTGGATTGCTAAACTTGGCTAACAGGTATGTTATATAGGAGATAATTGAGAACAGAAACTGGAGGTTTTTAATGTTTTTTCTGGTAGTTCAATGTGCAGGAGCTTTCAGCAATTAAGACTTTACATTTAGATAATAATCCTGTGCAGTTACCTTGCTGTTATAAAACAACTGCTTTGCAGTGGAATGGCCTGTCTTCTCAGGCTGGACCTCAGAAATGGGTAGGCAAACTGTGATTGGGAAGAAGATATGGCAGTGGCAGGTTGGGAAAAGCTAAACTGGAAATGTCTCCGTTAATCGGATTACAAAGAAAGATCTTGATTTGCTGTGCACGTAGTCAATCTATAGATTTATTAGTATGGTCTTATTGTGGTTTAAGACTGGTCACTCATGGATCATCCCCCTCAGGCTGTAGATGTGCTCACAGGGATGTAATGACAGGAGCTGTTTACCCATAGAGAGATAATGCTGCATTGCCTGCATCTCTTACCTTTTGGGATCTTATCAGACAAATTATCAGGTTCTCAAAATGATAACAAATCTGGCACGATGGCTGAGGTGGTGCCAGGTTTCTTTGGCTCTGACAACCTGAATACATAGGGTGATGAATGGCTTGAGAAAGAAACACTTGGGTGCTCTCCTGCCCATGCCCACTCTTCCTCTGGGTGCTTGCAAGATGCTACATCACAGAGTTGCTTCAGACCTGCTTTGTGTCCCAAGGTTTACTTTCCAGTTCAGTATGCTATTGTTTAAAATGTCAGCCACCTCCGGCCTTACCCCGCCTAAGTTGTAAAGTTTTCTCTCCCTCTCTTTGCTTGGCTTGGGAGGTGGGGAGGTTTTGGGACAGTTCCAAGGCTTTTCTGAAGCTGCTTTTTCCACTGTCAGGCAGGGTCTGGCACTGAGTCAGCCACTGCTTCCTGGTTCTCACCCTTCCCTTGCAGGCAGACAGATGAGCTGCCTTAAGGGAGCAACCTTTCTTGGAAGGTGAAATGGAGCACATAAATTAAATGCTGACCATAAACAGTAGCCACATATATAGCTACAAACACATTAATCCTGTGCTAACAGTCCCCAGTGCTGTGTTCATTGATCAGATACTGTTTGTGCCGTGCTTGGAAGATGACAGCAATATGTACATTTCTCTAATCACTAAAGATTAGCATATTGCACCAAGACAGAAATTTTACTGAGATAATTTATCCATATTCTGACGAAAGAGGTGTGTGTTTATTAGGAGGGCTCAGTGAGGCACAGAAGATATTTGTTACAGTTTTGAAGAGGAAAAATTTGATAACAGAGCAGGAATTTTACTAGCCACATCTTGCGCTGTGCTGAAGAGGAATAACGGTATTAATTTACCTGCCTTCCTCTGTTTCTGGGTTGTAATGTGAATTTACTTTTCTTCCTGCCCCAGTTCTTCTCTGGAAGGCTCCTCTCTCATTTTATGAATGTTTGATTGCCACCAGTTTTATCTTGCCCTAGAATCTGTGGAAGAGGGTGAAGGAAGACACTATTTAAGTATCTGGATCAGCATCCTGGGCTGCTCAGGAAAGAGCATAAATACCTTACCTGTCTCTATAAAGTATGATCAAGGGGAGTTTGATCCACACCTCTTGGCATTCACCAGGGCTGAAGGAATTCCACCTTGAGGTGTGAATCTCCTGTCCCTTCCTTAACCTTGCTCTTCCTATTTCTGAACTCTTCTGCCCCCTCTATTTAGTCTTTACTGTTAAAGCTGTTTTCCCTAGTGCCATGCTTAACTTGATCTGAGTTCATGCTTTGCATAACTAGATGGGAGAGAACTTATGATCTGACAATAATAACAGGCATGCTTTTTGAAGTTACCAGTGTGTGCATAGCCATTAACTTAAGGAGAAGTTCTCTTGGGTCAAAAATAACACTCCTTGCACTGACAAAAATTTATAGACTAAATCATGTGAAAAAAGAGCCTGTGTCTAGAAATCTCTGTGTTCCTGATCTTACCCGTGGTTCTCTTCATAGAGATACTGCACTTGGATGGACAATTCCTGTCCTCTGGGCTGCCCACGTGGCTGGGAAGGGATGGGAGAAACCAAGAGGGTGGCTGACCTTGCAATCAAGGTCTATATTAATTGCCTCTTTCAAAGCAGTATGTTCCAGTTGGGCTCTTTAGTGTTTGCTCTAACTGTAGGCTGCTCTCTTTCTCAGCTGCAGGGGAGTGATTTCTACCTTAGAGGCTTTCAAAATCATCCCTTTCTCTTCATTAATCAAGGATCTGATGAGAATTTAGAGAGCTAAATGGACTTCGAGCACTACATTTTTAAGTTCTGTGGAAAATTTTCCACTCTTTAACATATGATAACATGCAGACTAGTTTAAGTTAATGGCATTAATACTTCTCTCAGGAGGTAATTTTCTAATTGATCTTATTTCTGGTAATATTGTCTGTGGACAATTAGTATCTGATGGGATTCCTTTGCTCCTGCTTGGTGAAGAAATGAAGCCTCCCAGGGTCACTGCATTCCACAAACAGCTGAGTTGCTGGGAATCCCTTTGGGGCCCAAAAAAAATCTTAACTCTCATGTTTTTTAAATAATGTTTTTCAGTCATTTTACATAGCTTTGATGGCAGAATTTAAGTGATGGGAAAAAATACCTGAGTCACTTCATGCTGTTCTTTTTCGTCATGTTATGATATTTGAAACTTTGCAATTTGGTTGACTTTAACTGTCAAGAAGATAAACTTCCCATGGATGCTTTAGACTTGAGAATACTTGTACTTTGCTGAAATTTTTAGGGAACGATAATAAATAGTCTTTGCATGTGAACTTGTATCAAGAGAAACAGATTAATCCCTTGAGAAAATCATAAATGTTTTGCTTTCTAGATGAATTTAAATTAATTTCATGTGGTCTCACATGGGTTTTATCTTCTTTTTGTAAGTTCTCTGTCTCTTTTTATTCTTTGCTTTATACCAATGTGCCTTTGCTTTCCCCAAAGTTTCATCTACTTTTTTCACTTGTCTCTAGTGGGATGTTCAGTATGTCTCCCACTCTCAGCCCAGCTTGATTCTGTATCTTAGGAAACTCCTTTATCTTCCCTCAGGTTGCAGGTTGGTCCCTTACAATCTGCTGGATGTTTCCACTCTTTTCTTGTAATTTTTCCCCTCTTGGTTTTCTTTCTGTACCTTCCAGTGTCTTACAAGATTTTTGTCCAGTTAATTATCTTGCAGTTGCCTGAGGCTGAAGAAAATAAAGGTTTTTTCAGGCGTTGTTTATCTCTACCTTGAGTTCCAGCAGTGCCCTGTGCCAAATATGATGTGCATTTATAGAGGTTACTTTTTTCCTAGCAGTAAGTCAGTAGCTGTAGCAAAAAAAAAGGAGCTCAGCAAGATGCAGGTGATTTTCCTCAAGCTGTCTGCTCCATGCAAATATGTTATGCCTGTATGCTTTCTTCTGATGTGAAAGGCTGTATAGCAAAGGTAAAGGTGAGGGAATAGGACTTAAATCCAGGTGTGTAACTCTTTTACTGAGAGGGAAATGTGAAGGTAGTGGGTATGTGGTGAGTTGAGGTTACCTTTTGTTCTTCCTTGCTTAATGCATGAGGAATTAAGGGAATAATTCTCTGTCAGGTGGGAGTTAGCAAACTGAGTAATGCTGCTTTCAAAATTTAGAAGTGGTAAACACATGGGGCAGGGATTCTGGAACAAGTGACATTGAAGTAGTGAGCATTTTTGTAGAAGTGAACTGTGTGTGAAAGAAAGATTGTTTTCACTTATTCTCTTACCACTTCATGTATTTTGTCAGAGTAATCATGAAAGTGGGCCTTTCTGAAATCATAAATGACAGTTATAAGTCATTACAAGGTAGACGTCTTCAACCTGGACATCTGAGAGCTGACTTCCTCTTGCAAAATTTCCATCTTAGGAGATAGGTTTTCAGAGGTATGGACTCAGACAGATGCATTTCTTGTGTTTGCAAATGGTTAATGTGCCAGTGTTCTTCCCAGTAGATTGTGGATCTGAGTTCTCATTTGTGACTTTGAAAGTCTGCTCATAGTAAGACAGTAGGTGAGCAGCTGCAGAGATCCCTCAGAATGTTGATATGCAGGATTTTGGTTGCTGTTCAGATCCCCTGGCCTACATGCATAAGACTGTTGCCTCTGTCTCATTCAAATGAACCCATTTTGTGTCTTCCTTTTTCTGATACCAGTTCCCAATTCTCATTTCTCTAAAAGTCTCACTTTGGTTCTCGGAAACAAATGAAGGCAATCAGTCCAGTCTTAACTTGCAAATTAGTTCTAAGAACAAACTAAGCTGAACATCTTCCACTTGAATTCACTGTTCTTGCTTCTACTTGTGCTATAAGGTCAGTAAAATTTTAATCAATATTAAAGTTTTGTCAGTCCAATACTGCTTAATTGTTACCATTCCCTCCACCAATACTGTTCTCTTCTATTTTGTCTTCCTCTATTTTTGCCTTATTTAATTTTTTTATCTGAATAATCTCTTTTGGAAAGGAGATTTTTCTTGCCCCATTGCTGCTGCATTTCTCTTCTTGTGAACTGCGCCTCCTGTGTTTTGTGTGTAAACATTCATTGCTGTAAGCAGCTCTTTGAGATCCAGAGGCAGATATGGGACCAAATCAAGGGAAGCAAGTAGAGGTTTACACTCTTCTGTTTGTGTTGTGTTGCATGGTGGAGCAATCCCACATGGTGGAGTTAGAGATGAACTGAAGTTCATGATCTCCAATGCTGCAATAGCTTTGAGATGAGCTACTGATGTGTGTGGCTTCCTAAGGCTGGAATGGGCACTAAGGAATTATCTAAAATAATGGGTTCTGCAAGATGTCCAGGGTAGTGTATAAAATATTTTCTTTTTAAATAACAACACTTGCCATACAGTTATTTTGAAATGTTTGATACCATTTGCACTTTGCTAGAGCAAGCATCCATTCAGGGGGATGTTGCCAATATGTAGAATAAAAGTCTGTGTATGGGGAGCACATTGTAAAGGTTAGATTTAATTTTTGATTAGAAAACCAAGCTGTTGGTTTGGAGTCAAGTGAAACTTTTTCCCCCTCCTTCTCTCTCTACGTGGTTGCTGTTATTCTTACACTTCTTTGGTTTTTAAAACAGAAAAAAAAAAGTAGATTTTTTTTTTCTAATTTGCCATGCATTCTAAAAATACAGAATATTTTGGCTGAAAAGTGGATTTGGTAGTAGAAATCTGACTTTCTTTTGGCTTCAGGAGATGCTGCCCATACAAGCTAGTAAGAACTAATCTTTAGCAGGTCTAGCATCATGCATAAAGGAGATGAGAGCAGAAGAGGTTCTGCCTTGAAGAGCAGTTTTGTCAGTGATGCTCAGGAGGGTCAGAGTTTGGTGCCTGAACCTAAAGCCAGGTAGGCAGTTTCTGCTGGTAGTGCTGCCAACAACATAAGTTTGGCATGGAGGCAGCTCCTACAGGTGAACCCTGTCACTTCTGAGTGGTTTTGTTGCTGTTGAATAAAGCAAAGCAGAAGTGTAGAGATGCTTAAGGGACTGGAATTCAGTGTCTGCAAGGCTCAGAGGGGTCAGTGGGGGTGTGAGTGTGCAGTGAGCAGAGCTGGGAGTCTGTGCCTGGGTGTGCATCCTTGGGCTCAACCTGTGCTCACTGCTGGGACATATCTGGAGCATTTCTTAGCAGCCAGTGCTCACCACTGGTGGCTGAATTTCTCCTGTCCCATTTCCAGCTCTGCTGCCTTTCTGCAGGAGAGCTCCAGCATCACTTCTGCTGTCAAAGCAGGCTGGCAGGCAGTGTGACACTGGCTTCCACAAGATCTTTTATACTGAAAAGGTTGAAGCCTCTTTCATTGTTTTTATGGCTCTTTGGGAAAGTGAATTCTGACAAGTGTGGCATGAATCCACTCCCAGCATGCCAGCTCAGTGATAGTCATCACTGCATTGCTAGCAAATGCTTCTCTCCTGCCTTTCCCTCAGACATGTCTGTTGAGGATGCTGATACAGCCTATGAACTGGCACGGTGACTTGAATGGTACTGACTTTCATGATATAAGCCTGTCAAATTTAATTTAAGGATATTATAGTTAATAACTCCCTGTGTGAGTGTGCCTATTTACAGAACTATAAATGGTTAAGGCTGTCTTGTGACATGGAGCTAGTGAAGCTGGTGATTTTAATAATATGTTTTTTAAGTTCAATTCTCTCAGAAAAAAATATTTCTTTTCTTTCCCCCTTAGTAAGAGAATGAGTATGGCCTAGTGTTCTTAAATAATTTGCAAAAACAAAACTGGAGTCTATGGAGATTTAATTCTCTGTTTTTATTAGAAGTGCAGGGTACTTTGTGACAGTGTCATGTTCTCACTGTCTAAAGTCAAGTTCAGTCATGATATACGTACATGATGTGGATTATGTATGTATTTTAAGTAAAATATTTGTATTTTAAGTAGTTTTTTCAGATTGTCTTTATAATTCGGTATATTTTTCAGGATAATATGTTTATTCAGTTCAATCACTGTGCTGGTTTTGGTATGGGTACCAAAGCTCATCTTTTAAATCCGAAGTTCAGTGAAAGAATTGTTGTTGGTTTGGTTTTTGGCTTGGGATTTTTGTTTGCTTGTTTATTTTGGTTTTTTTTCTGGAAGTATTTTTATTCTCTTCTTTTTGCACACTTTCATTTTTTTTTTAGTTAGAGTACTCCCTGAGGAGGAGGGTTAATGGAGGTATGCACTGCTGACTAGAGGAGATGGATTGATTTCTGAAAGCAAGTGAAAATGCCTGAAATGCTTTGGCTTTTTTTTTTTTCTGGTTTCCTGATCTTTAATCCTGAAGGAGAAGGAAAAAATGAAATTAAACCCAGCTTTACAGAGAGCTCTCGTGCAATGGTGATGGGGTTTGTGTTTTCTTTCTTTTCTAGTGATGATAAGAAATGAGTTCAAAGATACTGAAAGAATTAAATTCTTTGGCCTTTTCATGAGTAAAAGCATTAGTGAGCTTACAGTATGAAATGGGGAGAAAAGAAGCGAGCTAAAAATTGTGTAAGTTTGTTGCACTGTTAAAAGAACCTCCTATAATCTTCATGCCTGCTGAATCACTTAGTATGTACTATATTGCATGCTTGGTTTCTTTTAAGCATAACAGGACATGTTATTAACTCTATCTGTTGCAAAGGCCATTATGTTTATGTTTTCCTGTAGGATGCAAGGTCCTGCAAAGTGTCTTCTTCCCTTTGTACAGCATTGCATTGCACAGTTTGTTAGTACACATTTCTTCCTCTGAAATTCCATGGAACTTAATGAACTTTAACAGGACAGACTCAAGGCTGTATTAATATCACAGCTCCACAGAGAGAGATGATTGTCAGATCAGATACCTGGCTTAATTACAAATTGGTTTAAAATGTTATCTTTTGCTCCAATCTGGCAGAAGCTATACTGATATAAACCAATCCCAGCCTGGTAAGAGTGTGAATGCCCAGAGATATGATACAGTGATTTAACTAACCCACTTTCTGGCTCGGGGAGGCGAGCATGAGGGAGGAGCTTTTTTTATTGCTGCTTCCTGCTTTTTGTTTTTGGTGGACTTCTGTGGCTCCAGATGTCCAGGAGCAGACAGGATGGTGGGTTTGTGGGACACCTAGGCAGGTGGGATTCCCCTGCAAGTTGGGGCCATATGGGTTGGCTGGGATTTAGAGGATGCTGAGGCTGCTGGGGTGGTTTGGTTGTTCACCCACATGCAGATCGAGCTGAGCTGCTGCTGTGCTGCTGGGGAAGTGAGACAGCCTGAGGTTTACATCAGCTGCTGCTGGAGGGCCATGATGAGTCTGTGTTGGAGAGGTGGTAGGCTCTGCATCTGTGGGTGGTGGTTGGCAGTGTAGCCAGCAGCTATTGAGTCACAGCCATTGGATGAATGCAGAGCTGGAGAAAGATACGGATTGTATTGTGTTCTTGCTGTAAATTTAGCATGTATACTCTGGTGGCAGGTATCCACTCTTGAGCAGAGTGCCTATTATGCTGTCTAGGCTATATAATAAAAGGTCTTGGACTACATTTTATCTTCCCTGTGATTTGGTGGTCTTCAACTTTTCAAACCACAAAAAGAACATTATTATATTCTCCAAAATGGGGATCTTATTATTTTAGTAATATACTCTCTTCCTCAGTTGGCAGGATGATATAATAGAAGCATAATAGTGACAGGACAAGGGGTAATGGCTTTAAAACGAAAGAGAGTAGGCTTAAATTAGATATTGGGAAGAAATCCTTTACTCTAAGGGTGATGAGGCTCTGAAACACTTGCTCAGAGAAGCTGGCTTGGAGAAGCTTCCTGAAAATGCTCACAGCCAGGCTGGGTGTGACAGTCTGGTCTAGTGGAAGGTATTCCTGCCCATGGGCTGGAAATTGATGATCTTTAAGGTTCCTTCCAAACCAAACCAGTTCATGATTCTGTGATAACAGAAGAAGTTTGCCAGATGCTTATTCCTGTGAGGTGTTTCAGGGGAAGCGTCTGAACTCCACAGTACAGTGCCATATCTGTCCATGTAGCATATGGTTTCATACGTTGTCTTTCCTTGTGTTTGAATTCAAGCTATGAAGCATGTAGGAAAGAAGTTTCTTTTGCTTTCCCCTAACCATGAGGGTACTTAGGCATTTAAATTTTCAGGTGTCTTGACACAGCTTTTAAGTGTTTGGCATTTGGGTTTTTGTGTGACAAACATAAGCACTAGTGCAGGAGAATCTGCCTCTGTATACAGATTCACAGGCAGTCAGTGAATGCCAGTCTGTCTGTGAGGGAGATTTTGTGTATGTAGACAAAACCAGAAGAAATTAAAATGTTATCTCAGGTCTCACCAAGTTCTGATAGCATTTCAAAGGTGTTACTACCTTCCAAAGAAGTTACTCCTTCATCCAGTGAAGAAAAAGATTCAGTGGTAATCCACAGGTATGTTAGCTTAGCATTTTTCCTTGCCTGAGAACAGATGGCAAAGCCAAGCATTCTGTTGATCACTCTGCTATGCTCTGAGTCAGTGTAACATCTAGGATGGCATCAGTTTCTAGAGGTTTTCAGTATCCTTTGGGTGCTGAACAGCACTATAAGAAGACAGAACAATTTAAGTAAAATAATTCCATGAAAAAAGAAGTCTCCGACATGGTGTGACAAAATGTACAAAGTTTGATTAATTTCTGGCAATTTAAAGATGCAGATCTTAAACTGACAAGGTCTACTAGAATGTCTTTTCAGGTAAGTCTGAAAGCCAGAAATTTCTGGTTTAAAGTTGCCTACGTGGAGGCACTGGGCCAATGTCATAACATTTGAGAAATCCTGAATTTGCCAGGTAAAAAGGCAGACGAGACATTGTGGTAAACTTTTTTTTGTCTTTTACCCCAAGTGAGCAGAGCCTCCTGCTGTAACACATTTTGAATGTTTTGTTATGGCTCTCATGAACTGAAACTAAATTTTAAAACTGTTACCATTTCATGACAATGAAAGCCCTGTGTTTCCAGTTGTGTTTCAACCTTGCCGCTGCAGTCCACAAAGCTAAAACTTAAAGCCATCTGATCTTAGAGGAATGGGAAATATTTTGTACTAGCTAAAACACTAAACCAGGAAAAAAATCCCTGATATCATAGTTTCCAAAATCTGCAGTTTTCTTTTCCTAATGTAATGATCAAGTTTTCTCTTATGCAGATAACCTTTTCCAAATACTCAACACTTCTGAACTTTCTGATTAGGTACAGGCAAAACAAATGCTCCATGAAACTGGACAGGATTTTTGGGTCCCCCCCCCCTTTTATTTAAAGGATATAATGGACTTTTATGAATATGGGGTTGCCTGAATACAAATGTATGATTGTCTCCCATTTTTAGGCAAATTCCTTTATCATAAAATATGAAAACCCCAGAATTTTAATTTTCTTTGTAAACTGCCATGTTCAAAACAATATTTGGACTGATAAACCAGGACTATAACCAGGATACTCCTTATAGTTGCTGTGTTTTCATCTTCCAAACTCATTTTAAAATGGATTGTCTCTGAAGATCCAGTGAGTCAGGTTCACTTTGCTGTGCTCTGGTTTTATATCACTGGAAGCTGTTTGACACTGATGTAACTCAATGAATCACTGTCTTCTTGCTGCCAGCTATTTTAAAGTGAACGAGTGTGTCAGAAGGATTAAAATATTTCACATTGTAGCTGAAATTGACAAAACCAGATTGTGTTGGATGGTGGTAGCTAGGAAAGTAAACTATAGGATGCACTTTGTTTACCTTGGTGTTGTGGAGTAAAATTACTCTGAAGTAGCATAGCTTTTGGTCTTTCTGGCAGTCTTTGAGTTCATATAATGAATGTGGCTGTGATGAATTTATCTCACTGACTTACTGGTCTGCCACCAAGGGTAGGATTTTTCAAGCATGAGCTCTCTCATCTGCCAGTTAAACATATAAGGCAATTGTCTTGTACCTCTCTATAGTCAACACATAGTGAACACCTCTTTAGGTCAAAGGATAGCAGGATAAGAGATGATTTGCAAAATAGCTCAGCCTTACAAAACCCAGCCTGCATTTGTGATCCAAGAGAGTAATTGCATACAACAGATAGCAAAGCTTCAAGCTAAGCATGTACTTAAATGTTTTGCTGACTGGCAAATTTGCCTTCAGTCTGAAGTCATTAGGAGCTTATTTTTACATGAAGCATTTGCAGTCAAAACAGTGTTGCTATCTCTGCTTCATTTCTATGGAAAGATTAAAAAGTTTGCAGGACTTTGGAAAAGAAATCTTGCCCTTTGGCCTGGAATGGCTGCCAATCTGTCACATCATGCCATTCCAGGTATCAGGAGAGCAAGTTTGCATTTGCAGGACTAATCTTTACCATGTGCTGTTCATGGGAAGTTTGGGAGTCTTCTGAAAGCAGTGGTGGCACAGGGCTGGTAAGTGCCATGTGCTCCCTCTGAGCCCAAGGTGGATGTCTGTTAACACTCCCCTACATCTCCAGGGTGTGTTTATATGTGTGTGTGTGCTGGGCTCTCCTCCATCTCCCTGACCACTGGCTGAACTGGCCACCTGCCATAAGGAACCCTGGGGGTTGGAAGGGTCCTTGAGCTGAAGAGGTCCTTCCCTGCACCATGACAGCTCTCAGCACCCCAGGGCTTCTGCCTTCCCTAGCCAGTGGCACTCCTTGATCAGACAAAGCTTTCATTCCCAAGAGGTCTGCTAAAGTCCTGTCAGAGCACTTTATGTATGCACCAGCTTTATTCTTTCATTTGGAATTTTCACTTTATAGTTTTGTATAGGTGTGGTTGATGTTGCTTCAGAAAGTAGGAAGAGTATTCACTGTGAAGCTTAACAACACTGAATTGCTGTTGTAGTCACAGTGTGACTCTATTACCCACTGGGGTAACGAATGTTGCACCAATAAGGCAAGTGGTCAACATTCATCCCTTTGTCTTTCTCAAATTTTAATATCTCTAATAAGAGGGGGAAAAATACTGCTTTGTTTATCATTATCAGAAGAAAACAATGGTCGTATATTAGCATCTGAATTAAAATAAACCATCTGTAAATATCAAGGACAGATTTTCTGCAGTCACTTTGCAGACTGTTCATTTATTATTAAATATTTAGTAAAAACCAGCAAACTAGTGATAAAACTGGACTTTGGAATTTATCTTAAAACATAATGAAAATGTTTGAACTTTTTTTGGTTTTGGTCTCCATTGTTTTTGCAATCTCTGAGGGCAGTTCCCTTTAATTTTGAAGCCCTGTTCATGAGTACCAAGAGCAAAAGGACTAAATGTCATTTAAAAGTAATGTAGCAATACTTGCCAACAGCACAGCTTTAGTAGATTCTGAGACAGGAATGTGGGAGCAGTCATAGCCTTAAAAAAACAACAATAAGCTTTAGCAAATGGAGAATCTGCGAAAATATTTGAGAGCTGTGCATGATCTCTTCTTGTTGTGTTGAGTTTTTGCTCTCAAAATTTTTTGGGAGTTGGGTTTAGGATTTTTTTCTTAGGAAACCTCACAGAAGACTTTTTAAAAAAGAGAGAAAAATATTTACTTAAGAGCTGCCTTGAAGACCACTCCCTTGCTAGAGTTAATTTTTTTTCTCCTTTTCCTGGCTGTTATATCTATCTTAATGTAACTTGGTTCACGGATCATTGCATTTTGTGCCAAGTTCTCATAGCGTTTATTATTATAATGGTGTGGTGCATTTGTCTTGCTAAAATTATTAGCTGAAGTGACCTCTACTCAGAAGTGTTCATCAGAGTTAAGGAGGTCATGCCTTCAATGTGCTGCTATGAGCAGAGCTAAGAATCTGGGTGGAGTTGATATTTCCACAGCAGGAATTTGTCCCATTCTCATAGTTTGGAGAAATAATAAGTTTCCAGCAAAAAGATTTCACAGCTTCAAGATTCAGTATTGAAGGAGGAAGAGGGTTAGTATCTATTTGCACATAGTTTTACGTGCTCTCACGTGTCACTCATGCCTTAGCCAGAGAGTGAGCACCCAGGTCTCCCTATGGGGAACATCCTTGCTCTCCCCAGTGAAGAGGAGAAGAGTGGATGGGTGAATTCCTGCATTTGGATCCTATTCTGAAGGGCTTTCCATTTCCCAGCACTTAATGACTTCATGCCTTTACAAATGAGGCTTTGAGGTCAACCATCATTCACATTGTCACAGCTGGGAGTTGAAGAGAAGTAAGGTATTTTGCTTTTCTTGCAATAAGCCAATGTAGGTCATGTTCTGTGCTGGTAGTACTATATCAGGTCATGAAAATAAGCTTAACTCTGTGGTTTGATAATTTCAGATAATTTCCAGAAATTATTTCAGGAAACAAAATTTCAATTTTGATGTTTAAAGCTCCTGGATTCTGAGGTATTTAGGTATGTATTTTGTGAGCCAGACATAGTGTTTCTGCTGTCCTGGTCTTGAGTTTCAGGACAAAAGTATTCAGGGTTTTCATGGTAATGAAAATTGGGCTAATACACCTAATTTTGAAGTAATTTTAAAATTTTTATTATATTATTCGATGTTATTATATTATTAATGTTATTAAAGTCTCACTAAGGAAGAACATTGCAGAAATGCTGAGTAAGGCATAGTAGATTACAGATGTTTTTTCACCCAATGAAAAATAAAATGCAATAGTAATGTAAAACAACCCAAATATCTTCTATGGCATAAAATTTTCATATCCTATGAGAATTCTTTAATTAGTAGCTAATGCTAATGTTTTGCATTACGCAGGAGAAGGAGTTGAACAGTAGTTTGATTGGATAGTCATTAGCTGAGGTAAAACGCTCAGCGTTAACTGAAAAGAAAATGGCAAGTACCTCTTCTGCTGGCACAACCAACCTCTGTCAAAAATCCTTATGCAGCCTGAACTTCCTGCTCTGCGCAACTTACACAGAGCCTGTTAGTATTTTATTGTGGAGATGAGAATATCCCTTCTGTTATTGCTTTTCAAGGAGTAATGGGATCACCTTCTGCCAAAGAGTGAGGGGAATAGCTCCTTTCCTTTGGAAAGATCTTTTTCTGTGCGCTAAAGGAAAAAGATTAAACAGGCTGCAACAGCTCCTTCTTTGCCTTCTCAAGATAGGAAAATAAATCTGATAGATTATAGGTCTTATTTTTTTCATTTGCCTTTCCAAAGTTGAGGAAAATGTCAAACTGTTCTCTTGTTCCAGAAGAACCAGGAGAGAGGGTCTCAGAAACAGTAGAATGTCCTCTTAGTAACTGGGATACTGCAGCCATCAGGTAACCCATTCTTGTTAGAACTTGTCTTTCAGACACTTTTGTCAGAACAAATCTTTCATGGGGTTTTTAGTTTGTTTTTGTTCTGGAATCGGGAGAATTGTGCAGGAGCAGAAATAGAAAAATACACTGAGCTGACAAATCTGGCTTAATATGTGCAAGGAAGACAGCACTGTTACCGTGCTCTTGCAGAGCTAAGGATTGCCAACAGCAAGTCAAATACAACAGTGGCCAAAGGAGAAATATCATTTGTATTTTCAGAGATTTATTGATTTGGCTATCATAGAAAAGGACAAGTCATCTTGTGCGTAAGTGCTTGGACATGCGATTCCACTGACTGGTGTGTGCTGGCGAGCAGGTAAAAGAAATGCTTGCTACTGTCTGTAAATAGCACTGATAGCTTCAGCTTTGTTAGCTGGAGTGTGCAACTTCCTATGTAATTTCAGAGAAGCAATCCCAGCGTCTGCTTTGTAAGAAAACAGCATTGAATGGGTACAATTGTATAAATCCCCCTGACTTGGGATACCTTGAGTCTTCTGGCATTTGACCGTAATCTAGCTGAAGGTTAGGTGAAGCTTGGAGCCAGTTTAAGAGTAGTGTGACCCTATCAGCAGGATTGAGAGTACCTTGGAAAGACTGTCCCAGCATGGGAAAAATGTTAAATATTGTATAGCACTGATATTAATGAGAAATGTAGGTTAATTTTTGTTGTGAGTTAAAACTGTAGAGTATATACACAAGTTCACCTATCCATGAGTATTTCACAAATCTTAGGCAGCAAAAAAAAGCCATAAAATGTAGTATTACCTTTCTTGTGCAGGTTTGAAGAATTGAGCTGCTCAGTCACAGGCCAGAAACTCTTTCTCTTCTTATATGCATGCTGAAGGTGAGGCAATAGGCAGCACAGCTCTAGTAAAACCCTGAAAGCAGAATCAACCCAAGAAGATGCTTCTCTCTATGCCACCTTGTTTTACTCTTGACAATACTGCTTCATGTCATCTCACTTGATTGCAGAGCATGAGTAACTTTCTTAGAAATACCTCAATGCCATGCCTGCTCTGCTCTATAGAGATTTAACCATGTCAGAGAACTTCCTCTGGTTCTGGGGCTTGATCATCTGCACCATCAGTGTATGGAGTGAGCATGGGCCAGGAGTTATTTTTGACAGACCAGTGGGACATGGCCACTCTGCAGGGGCAGGCAGTTTTATAGTGTGGATTAAGGTTGTTCCCTGCCAGCTGGGTCACTGCATGAGCCCAGACACGTGTAGTTTGTGCATACACATTGCAATCTTCAGTTACGGGTTTGTGGTTTTCTCCAGCACGACAGCACAGCACTTCAGCCCTGAGTGAGAGAACATTTTGGTTGACTGTCCATATCAGCAGTGATAAGCCATGGTATTGGGAGCATCACAGGGCTGCTGAAGCTTAGCAGATGGTAGAGCTAAGGCAGCCAACCACACGTGTGCCCTTTGACTGGCAAATTTGCACTTTGCAGTTACATTCATTTTGATCCTGTTCAGGAGCTAGCAGATGGTGTCGTTGTAGTCATGCAAGTTAACAGTGCTAACACAGGTAATAATTGCAGTATGCTGTGTTCCCCTAAGTGTAGGGACAGCCCTGAGGCTCACACACACTTTCTGATGAATATTTGTAAAATAAAAGCTTCTGGTGTTGATTTACATGAAGCTGTGCTTGCTCTCCAGTCAGAGCTGGCACAACAGTGACAACCCCCTGACTAAAGCCAGCTTCTCTGGGTCTCTACAGCCCCCTTTGGGGACAGTGGGGTCTTCCAGCACTTAGAAACCTCCAAAATCTTCAAAGCATGATGCCATACAAACAGAATAGGCAGGATTATTCACTATCACAGTAGAATAAACAAGGTGAGGTTAGCTCTTAACCCACCGGAAAATACTTCACTTATTAAGGACCATGTAAACTGTATCCTGCATGCTCAGGCCCTAGTACCTTTGTATGGAAACTTGTTAAATATACAGCAAATATAAACAGGTAATAACTTGTTACAGCATGTTACAAGTTTCAGTAGGTGGGGTTTTTGTTGTTGTTTCAGATGTGTTTGCTAGTGCCTTAGCAAGGCATGGTGAGAATTTTGTAGTCTGCCCAAGCACACCTAGAGGCATGCAGTAACTCATCTTTCTCCTATGTCCCTGATTTCCACCCAGGTTATATGGTGTTCCCGCTTGGAATAGTCTTTTTTTCCTGCTTCTTAACCTGGAACAACTGAGTGTTCTCATTCTGTTATTACTATTTTGTCAATGAATTATTCTAAATGTAATTCTCTCTTCAACTGGCAATGCATGCATTCCTATATCTGTAATGCAGACACACACATATCTGCTTCCACATTTTATGTTGAATCCTTACAGCTTCTGCAGGGCTCCAGCTGTATCTGTGTTTTGCACTGGTTTCCCTGGGGTTGTTTCACTGGTGAGGCAGAGTCCAAGATTTAGAAAACAGGTCTAGGTCCAGCACAGCATAAAACCCACATGATAGCTTAGATGAATGTTTCTTGGCTTGTGGAGTTTTAAAATCCATGGTGGCTGTCAGCAGAGCCAATAAATTCTCCATCCTTGGCTTTAGCGAGCAACGCAGTACTATTGGCAAGGTAAATGTCTGCAGTTTGGAGTTTATAATCTATCCAGAAGGTATGTCTTTATACAGAAGGTGCCTTTTGTATAAAGAAAAGGAAGTGATGAAGTGTGTAAAGTGAAGCAGCAGATTGTAACTTTGTTGACATGACGACAAATGTGAAGTGATTTAGTAGCCTTATTAATTCAAACTGGAATGAGCAAATCTGGTGGTAAGGTCAGTGGGGAACAAACACAGTATAATTTTTACATTCAAAATGTGGATCCTAAATTATGAAACAAGACACTCAAATGAAAACATGAGGTAACATCCTGATTAATAATGTTTTCTTCAACAGCAGTGTACTGCAAAATGACCTTTCAAGCATTTTGTGGATACCACTATAATATAAATCTAAGCAGCTCTAGGTACACAGATCAGTAGACTATCAAATTATTTTTGTGCATCATGTTTTAATAAGGGCAAATAAGAAAAGAAAAAAGTATTTTTTAAATACACTTTTTTTTTTAATTTTAGGCATTGTAAAGACAATTCCTGGTGTTGCCCAGGGCTCCATTATACAGCAAAATAGTTGTCTGCTGAGAGGCTATGCTATTTGATGACAGAAGTGTTAGGGAGCTGGACAGAGCCATCCCTTGGGGTGCACCCTGGCCAGTGGGATGCAACTTGGACTGCCATTCTCTGGAATTGCCTCAAATAATTCATCACAGGTGTGTAAAAAGGGAATACAGTTTACAAGGGGTAATTATCTTTAAAGTTATACTGCTGCTGAAATACTGTATGTGCTGTAATACAGGAGAGGTATTAAGCAGAAGATAAATGACAGTCCTTTTCCCTCCTCATCCCTCTGATTTATTGCTGTATTCTTTTCTGATGTTAAGAGCTGCTTAGTTTGTCATTTGCCTTTGTATTATACAGCAGTTGTTTTCCTTTTGTGGTAGTCCTGCAGGGCTGAAGGGCAGGAGGGGGAGTAGTTACCACAGAGCAGGAGGACTAGAGAAAAACATTGAAGAAAAATGGGCTAACAGCGTTAGAAACCTAAAGTGGTGCCAGCTGAGGTTGCCTGTGTGCCTTCAGGACTTTCCCCTCAGCTCATGCCTGAGTCCCAGTGGTGGAGTTGAGCTCTTTTAGGGGACAGGACATTGACACTGAGCTCTAAGGGGGGAGGACAGCTGTGGCTGCAGCCCCACCTCTGTCAGCTCTCCCCCTGGACAGGAGCCTCTTGTTTCATGCAGGGACAGCTACAAGGTCATGGCATGGCATGGCATGGCAGCCTGGCTCGTGGCTGAGCTCAGTGACACTTACCACATATCAGTTCCTATTGCAAATCAGCTGTGTGAGGTGCTGTGATTGAAATGATCACCTGTTCTGGAATGTATCCCTGCTCTCTTCTCCAGTGAGATAAACAAGCTGGGTCAGTGCCTCTTCCCTCTTCATTCTACCATCTCCTGCTCTCTTTCTCTCATAATTTTCTGAGAGTTTTTGCCTGGGTAATGTAAGGTTTAAAAAAACCTGTTCATCTTTCACGTCTGAAATGATTCTTACCCTCTCACCCGTGGTACAGTGAAAAAACAAGTAGGCACATTTTGTAACGATACCTTCATCAGGGTGATGGATGATTCTTAGAATTACTTCTGTAATTACCAGAAGAATTGAAAATAAATGAGAACCTGAGATGTGTCATGCTTTAATAGTTGGCATCTTAGTCTTTCACCTTAGAGCTTAAGGTTTAGATGAAGGAGTTCACTCCTCTTTTTTATGCACCTATTTGTATTAAAAAACCTAGCCCAAATAGAACTTGTTGATTCTGTTCAGGTGCAATGGTAGGAAACTATTTAAAAAAAAATACCAACCTGAGACTTTTTAGGCTGGTAGAAAATCTTTATTGATTTGGAATACTGTATAATAAATTCACAGACAGACATTTCAGATAACAGAAATTAATGTGCTACTAATTTCAATGTGCTTTCAAAGGCTGTATATTGTTTTCTTGTGTGCTTTTCTGCACATCATAAAAGACTGTTTGGGAAGGAAAGAGTGAAATTAATTTCCAGAGAGAAATGTTTTAGGATACTGGGCATTTTTCCACTGAACATCTCTGTGGAAATCTGGAAAAAAATGTTATTTCAGTTCTCTACAAGAAAACAACGTCCTAACTGCAGTTCTCTTTCCCATCATCAGTAAATCTGAGAAAATTCTTTTGTAATTATTAACTAGCAGAAAGAATGAAGCTTTTTTTAGGAAAGCAATTTAGGACATTATTTGCTTTTAAACAGTCTTCTTGGAAGTGTGAACTATGGATGGTATTAGACTATTGTTTTCTGATTTGCTTTCAGATAGAGGGCAGTTTTAGCCCTTTGGAAAAGATGAGGGAGGAGGAAAGTATTAACTATGTCATTGCAATATGTGGATTCTCTGCTCTTTGCACTTCTCTCTGTTATTCTCTGCAGTCCAATGCAGCCTGAATGCCTCCTGTATAGGACAGACTAGCAATAGCCAAGTCCATAATGGACTTGAAAAAGCTTTGACTCTTTTGCTTTTGAAGGCTATGGATGGGTTTTTGAGTGAAGACAGTAAAAGGCAAGGAGCTTAAAGCATCGTTGACTTACATTAATTTTCAGTACTTGCTGTTAGTTACATAGCTACAATGCATCTGAACTCGTGATGAGTGTATTATTACTTCATCTGGTATTTTATTCTCTGTACTGCTGTTCGTTTTTGTGTGAGTTCACATCCTTAGTAACAGAACTCACTGGGGCAATTTTCATGGTGAATTTTTGTGCTGCTGAAACCATTCTTTTAGAGGTTGGCATCAAAGTAGTTGGAAGGCAGTAGTAGTTATAATTGAAAACTGCAACTGACTGTTGTTTGTTTTGTAATAGCACAGCATATGCCCAATTCCTAGGGGAAAAGACTCTTGCAGCAGCTGAAGAATGCAGCCTGTGATCTCCCTCTTCCCAGGGATGCTCCACTCAGCCCCATCACTATAAATGGCAATTGGACTTCAGGGAATTACAGCAGACAACGAGCTAAGCAAGGGCAGGTTCATCTGCAGCTGACATTTTCACTGTTGGGCATGAAATTCGTGACCTATAGCCTTGAGCTGTGGAATGAGCAGTGCAAGCTCTGCAGCTCTGTGTGAAGCATGGTTTGGGCTCTGGTAGGATGGGTCAGTGCTCTGGAGGTGGTGGCAGTCTGATCTGTCCAAGCCACTTCCAGAGGACTGCGGGAGGGGCTGGGGCTGGACGAATTCTCGGCCTTGGGAAAAGGCTTGCCAAACTTGGTGGCAAGTTTGCCATAAAACCCCACGTTTTATCAAGCAGCTGTGGAGTTGGCCACTGAGAAGTGACTTCATGTATCTGCAGCCTTACTAGCTGATCAGAGCTCAGAGGAGACTTTGTGGTGCTCAGCAGCCAGGGAAAATGGTATTTAATGGAGGAATTCAGTTCATTCACTTCATGTTTGCTATTTAGCTGCAATGTAAACATACACCTCTGTGCTGGCCACCTTGCACTCCCTCCCTGCATTGGAGGAAATGGGGAAAAAGGCATTTCTGGAGTTTTGCCCTTATCTCTGTGAGCCAAACGCAATGAATTGCTTCCCCAAAAGTTCCTGTTTCTCACTGCTGGTTGGAAGTGGTGCTGAGAATGTCTTGTTAGAGATGGTGGTATTTTGAACCCAATCCCACTGCAGGTCTGGTCTGCTCCACAGCTGATGCGTCAGCATTTGAAACATCCATAATTAGCCTGCACTTTTGTTATTATTGGCTTTCATTTCTCTGTCAAATGGAAAGGGTGAAATTTCACAAAGTCTAAGGAATTCCTGAAGGATAATCCAGTTGACTCTTTAGTGAATTATTTATGGATAATAATAATGATAAAAGTAATAACACCGGTAACATACGCTTTCATTAATTCTCTGCTGTGTGAAAAGTCAGAGAGGAAAAGCACGTCTAATGTTTATTCAGTGGAGGATTTGAGTCCAGAAGTGTAAGGGAAGTAGCCTTCTGTGGAATAATAAACACAAAGTTATACATTGAACAAATGCTTCATTTTTATTATTCCCTCAGTTTCCAGCTGGAAGCATTATTGACTAGCTGTATCCATCTTTACCAAAACATCTCTTGTATACAGTGTTCTCAGGTTGTCACTTTCCAAAAGCACAGAGAGCACACCTGCAGGCTTCTCTCTGCAACAACTGGAGTTTTATGTATTCCTTACGTAAATACATACAATGAGATGGGCCTAAACTTTCACACACCTCCTGGAGATAAAGCTTTAAAGCAAATACTGGATACCATAAAGATATTTTAACTCATGAAAATGCCACGAAATGTGCATGTATTGCAAATGCCTTTAAAATCAATGTCTTCTTTTAGAAATGTACCCGATTTTCAGCTTGGCCCCTGGAAAGTCGTTCCTGTAGCTGAGGATATTTATTCTGTTCTGTTTTTGAATGGGATGCAGCTGTTGAATTCTTCAGACCTGAGTAAAGGCTCTTAAAGAGTTTTATTTATATCCGATTTTTTTCTGTCATCCTCTGTTTCTGAACAAATAGCAACAACTTCAGCTATTGAAAATTGTCATACTGCAGCTAAGGCAAGGTGATTTCTCTGAAGAGCTGGACATTTATGTGAGTACGTATGTGTAATTATATTAAAGTGAGTGTGACTTCTGAAGGAGACTGGCATGAGGTGGACTCTTTCCCCCTAGTGCAGAAGTTCCTGTAGGAGATCCTGGGGGTCTAGAGAACAAAAGCATGTCTAAGGCAATCAACTAAAACTCATCCACAGCCTGTTAGAAGTGTATTGCAATGATACTTAAGTGTATAATCTCTCTTATTTCAAAACAGAGGCTTCTGGATTGAGTTTCCCTTGAGTATTCTTTGGGATTATTAATGAGCGCTATCAAATACTCTTATTTAACTCATTAAAGGGCATAATGCAGATAAGAACTCTTTAAACCCTGTAAACCTCAAAATTAATCTGCTCTCTAGACCCTACTGGAAATCTTTGATAGTAAGCTGAAATACTGAGATATTTTGATGTGAGTAGAGTTTGATAAAAGTTCAAAAGCAATATGCAGTGCTGTTATGTGTCTGTGAGATGGGGATGTTCTTTGTACAGCAACAGTGTGAGATGCAGCAGGAAGTTCAGCCTGGCAGGCAATTGTTGGTTTTACAAGGACACTGCAGTGAAAGCTCTTTGACTTCCTCTGTCTGCATGCCTTTTTTCTGCAAGAGCTTAGTACTGGCTCTAAAGTTCACACTCCTGCTTCCTCCTCTTTTCAGAAAGTGCTTTGCTCAATCAATAACAAAAGGTAAAATTCAAAGAGGCTTATGTGGATCTTTGAGCTGACGAATGTATATTTTAATTGCAGTAATAATAATGTTGATAAGAGGAGCTGTTGTGACTACTTAACACAGACATATTAAAATAATTGGATTGGGGATGCTTGCTAGATTGCCATTAAAAATTTAACATAGGAGCAGAGAGCATTGACAATCAACAGCCAAGGTATCCAGGGAATAAGGGGAGGGGAAGACAAGAAATAGAAGAGGGGGTAAGCAGAGGACATTGGAAAGCTTTCATGCTCTTCATTTATCTAAAAATAGGTTTTCAGCCTGCCTTTGAGTTTGTTTTTGTTTGTCTTTCCTTTGCAGACTGTGGATGGAGACGTGTCTTCAGTAATGCTTCAGTAGTAGGGCCTGTGCTCTTTGTGCTTGGTTTCTGAAACAGAACTTGGAGCTGTGGTTGCACATTTGGGGAGCTGCTGTGAGCTTCTCCCTGGCCATGCAACTCTCTCTGAGGCCTGGACAAGACTTCCTGCGCCCTCTTTTTTAAAATCTAGTGCAGCATTTTCCAAAATATCAGTTCAGTCCATAGTTCTCCCTGTGCTCTGCTTTCTGCAGGTCAGATATCTAAACACCTCCAAAGGTGAGAGCTTGTCCTTGTGTTTCAAGGACCACTGAGATGTGGGCTGTAACCTAATGCTGCTTGTCACACCTGGATTTTGGAGCTACACTAAAAATGGAATCTACTCTGTGGTTTTATTAAAACAAATCTGTAAAGTGGCATTTTCAGAATATTGCAAAGACTTGGAATATGTTTGGCTGCTTTTAAAAGTCTTTGATAAAATACAGAGCATACCCTTCTTGGAGATTACAGCAACAGCACCAACATGTCAGAGCAAACCCAGCTTTGGTTCCTCCAGGATGGCTTTTCGATTCTTCATCAGCCTTCCAGTCTCTGCAGCTCCTTATGATGTTTTCCTTTTCTGGAAAGAGGAATGATGCTGCATGTTCTCTCTTCATTTGTCTCAATGTATGGGCTTTTATTAGAGTCTGATATAACTTGTCACAGTATTTGCGTCACCTCTTTTGGAGTCATCAGTTTCTGGTGATGGATAGCACTTAGAATCAAGAGATAAAAACCCCCAAGTTAAATATATTTAATTGGTTTTTATTTGCTTTCTGCTTTTTAGAGATTGTGAGCACAGGCAGAGAGTGTCTGGAGCAGATGGGTGTTTTGTGGTTACTGGACCAGACAGCGGAGATATAATTAAAGTGCCTTTTTTGCATGTGCAATTTTCAACCACTTCTCTATTTTCACAGGTCTTAGGATCATATGAAGTGTAAATTTAATAGAGGTTGTTGTACTTCTCTTATTTATTTCCATTTCTGAGTGAGCTAGTGCATATAACCTTGTATGGCTCTGGATGCTCAGTCTGTCTTTCAGGCTCCATGACAGAGTTCAAAAATGAATGCAGGAAAGTCTGAACAAGTCAGTGTTTTTCAATTACTTTTCATGGAAATACAAAGATCCAGTATGTTTTTATTCACAATAGCTCTGCTGTGTCTCCTAGAAGCTATTCTGCAGGGGGTTTTATACCCCAGGTTCTTCCTAATGAGCCTGGAGGGCTTTTGGTGGTGTGATGCCATCTCTGGGAGTGGAGGAAGGAATCTGTCACAGGAACTCCTGCTTGCAAGGGGAAAAATACGTAGTTACACATACAAAGTTCTTGAATGGCAGCCACCGTGAGGTATACCAGCATATTTTGGACCAAAACCATCATTCTTAACTGCAAACATTTTTTAGATTTTCATCAAGCTGTCATTACTGTCCAGAAGAAACACATTTTTCATAAGTGCTCTTTTAAAAAATCCTATTTTTTTTTCCACTGAAAAAACTGAGATTTTAGGTCAATTCTGTTTCTGAAGCTATTTTTGACAGTCCCATGAGGCATTTATGTCTAGAATTGGTCATTGGTGTAACAAGAGATCAGTCAGAGGAATTCTCAATTCCTGCTAATTTGGTTCTCTTAATCCTGCACCTCTCCAGAGTCTGAGTGAGTCCTTGGGATTTTGCACAATTAAGAAAGAAACTAAAAGTCCCATACTCCTTGTCTGTGAATGACAAATCTACAGTCTCAGAAGTGTGTAATTTTTCTGTGAGAGTTTAGGCCAAGCTCAATTTAAAATTTTAAGATGAATGTTTCGGAGTGCTCTGGGAAAAAATTGATCAAAAGAACAAACCAAATGTTCATTTTCTTCCTTTTTGTTGCTGATAGGGTATATTTTATATAACCTTTCCACAAGCTGTGAACATTTTGTGTTATAACATTTAATTATATTAAATGTTAAAACAATAGAATGTTTTTAAATATAAAGCTGTGCATTACTGAAAAAATTAGTTTGAAATGGGAAAAATAAGTCCCTAGATGTGCTGGTAGCTAATAGAAATTATATACAAATAAGTTCAACTAGACAGCATAGACAGTGTGCCCCAAAGAACCTTGGGTTTTTTTGCAGAGAACACTTTTAGAGTATGGTGAATAACCTGAAGAATTCAGGTTCAAAGCAGAATTCAATTTTTAAAAAGGAAACCTTGTCCACCTGTATTTCCAATAAATATGAATTTGAACCTGTAGTTCCAGTATTGTTCGATTTTTTTTTAATCTAAGATAAAGGAAAAGACCCACCTCTGGAGCTCAGAAGTAAAAGGGGGACAGACTGTTTCAATAGTTCACACACATTAAATTTTATCTTTATGCAGGCCACCAACGAAGGTTGGTGGTTTTAGATACTTTGTTTGCAGGGCAGCTGCTGTGCAGAGCTGGAAGTGGCAGTTCCTTCATCACATGGTTTGAAAGGGCCAGGCTCAAGGAGCACAACCCCAGAGTTTTGCACATTAAGGAAACTCAAAGAATATTGGCACAAGACTTATGTGAGCTAAAGAAACTTATTTTTGGAGAAAGATTGCCAGGACTACAAATGTACAGCATATTTACGAGAGGACTAGCAGGATACTGCTCTTTGGCTGCAGCATCTCGACAGTCAGTGACAGTACTTTGCTGAGGTTATTCAGCTCTCTCTGCAGATAAGGCAGCTTTTTTTGCCTTGGAAATCCTGTATGGTTTGATGCCTAATGTGCAGCACACTGGCTGGTCTTGGCACCTCTCAGCCCTGGGCAGCAGTGTGGAAAGAGGCTGGAAATGGAGATGAGGAGCTGCATAATTTGAGGATTTTATGTTGGATCTAAGAGGCACTGAAAATGCTGAGGCCTCTGAATTGATTTCCCTGGGCTTTCATAAGGCTCCAAAATTAGGGGCATCTGATGTCTGAGTTTGGTGCTGCCAGGAGCCAGACTAATGGCCAAGATGTCAACCCAGGAGGGACTGTGAGTTTCTGAGCTGAGGCTCTCCTACCCTGGCTGGTGGACAGCTATTCAGCCTGCTGATTTAGAGGTGGACAAAGCAGCTGGGTAGATATTTGGAGGGGGAAAAAAATCCAGAAAGTCACACTGCATAATCTCCCTTGCCATTGCTGTGAACTCGAGCCCGTGGTTCTGTGTGCAATCTGATGAAGCACTAGGTCATGCCAGCTGACAAACAAACTTGTCACTCTGAAGAATGACTTGGTGAAAAGCCACACAGGGCAGAGCTGCCATCAGAATAATTGGTGATTCACTGTTTGTTTCTCACAAATTTCCTACGCTCTCTGCCCACGCAGTATAGATGACAGCATTCTGTATGGGGACTGTGAACATGACAGACATTATTTATGAAGCAGCGCCTTTATCAAGGACTTTTTTTCCCCTAGCAGACTGTGTAAAGTGCTCAGTCTCTGTGTTGCTGTTGTAAAAATTGTGTTATAAATATAGCTGGCCTGCCTGAGTAAATTTTCAAAGGTGTTTTAAAAGGCTCTGTGTGAGAAGGTCAGGCAGAAGCTGCTGTGGCACCTCGGAACACAGCAAAGAGGTCTTAGGTTGAAGGATTTTTGGGAGGAGATCTGCACCTTCCTCATAGCTCCTTGCACTATCTCAGCACATCTCTGGAGTAAGAAGGAGGGAACCCAGTCACAACTTGTCTGTGGGACTGAGCTTTTCCTTGGGGTTGCTTCAAAGTGGAGAAAGGAAAAGATAATTTTTCCACTTTAAGATTCATGACGTCTGGCAGCAAAAGGTGTCCTGGGAGTCGCAGCTGCTCCAGCTGGGCTCACTCTCAGCTACTTAGTACACAGCTGCAGGTCAACAACATTATTCTTAATTTATTTTATGATACAGCATATCTGGATGTGTGTCCTTAATTCAAGCCTGGTTTGATCAAACACTAAAGAACACTGAAGACAGAAGAGAGCTCAGTTAATGGGTAAGGAAACGGAATAATCTTGTATAGATACAGGATAGAGGTAAGTGTGATGGGGAACATCATCTGAGTATGGTGTTTATGGTGACATCAGCTTTAATGTTTTTGGGCTTTAGATTAATTCAAAGATAAGTGAACATCTTTGATTCAGTGGGGAAAAAAGCTGGCACTACCAAGCATTGCCAGGGATTACCAGGCTCTGGAAATCCATCAAGAAACTGAGAGCCCTCAAATACTGTTTGTTTTCAGACCAATTTCATGACTGTGCCTGTTTTCATAAGGATTGAGAGTAATGAAACTATGGAATGAGAAGTGACATTAACGTTGGAAACCAAACTGTGTAATTAGACTGATTTGTATTTGAGTGGCTTTGTCAGGTGGTTTGCTTTGGAGTCTGTGGTGACATGTCTATTCTTTTTCATATGCTTTTTGCATGAAGGGCATGGAACCCAGGCAGTTGTGAGCAAAATATGCTGAGGATAAAGGGGTTTTGAAAGCTGATGGCATGGCAGCTGCTGCTAGGTTCGTTTTGCAAATAACACTTTCTGTAAGCATCAGGTTTTATGGCCCCGGCTGTGTTACTGTTGCATTTTTAAATTCGAGTTAACTGCATACAAGAAAGTAGAGACCCAGAGCTGTTCATTATCTGGCTCAGTCTGTGAGGAGCTTGTAACTCTAGCAATTGTTTCTGTTTTTCATAACAGTGGGAACTTTATGGATATTTTTCCCCTTTTCTGTCCAAAGTAAATGTGCTGTTTCAAAACAAAGAAAGAAGTGGCGGAATGTCTGGTGGGTACAGTTTGAATTTGGGGATCTTCAAGTTGGAGGGGCAGTTTAGAAAATATACTTTTTTCCTGAAAATTGATGTTGCAGCACAGTGTTTTTATTTGTGTGGATCCATTTTACATTTCCTACTTTAAAAGTCACATTTTTAACAAGCCTCCATGTTAATAGACAATGGTGAGGTTCAAGGTGCTCTTTAGTGGTCTATCCAGGCACGTACAAAGATCCATCAGTCTGACCTGTAGCTACATATCCATTCAGAGCTGTTTGTAGAGTTCCAGTACATTGAAGTGGTTTCTTAAAAAATATTTAAACTCTGTTCGGTATTGGACATAATGGCAGATCAGCAGTCATGTGTGCAAACAGTAAAATTTTTATAAGAAATGCCAAAAGAGTGCTTTGCATTAAGGTAATGTAATGTCCTGTGCTGTATATTGCAAAAAGGTATCACATTGTGCTTCATTGCATAGAAAGAAGAGGAAAAGTAATTGCATGGATGAAAAGTATTCATAATACTAAGGAGTGCAAAGCCACCTCTTTGTACTCACAGTATTTTCCCTTGTTATTAGATTTTGTGTATTTTCTGAACTTTTCCATAGAGAATTGTCTTTGCGGGGTCTTCAGGAAAGAAACAGAATCAGCAAAACAGCTGCTGGTGTGGGTGGAATTTGATATCGCAGATCTTATAAAAACCCCAACAAACAAAGCAAGAAACACAGTCCCAATAAACCAAGTAGATTGGCAGAGCACTCTAACTCACTCAGTGGTACAGACTTGTCCTGGGCTGCATGGCATCAGTGTGTAGCACAGGGCAGTGTTTGCACACATGAGCAAAGTGTGAGAGTGATAAAACCGAAGTGTAGAGTGATCATGTAGCAAAAGAAGTAAAAACTCCTGTTCTCTAAAAGCTAATTGTTTTCTTGTTGTGTGTTTGAAATGCGCTTGTCCCTGCCTTCTAGAACTCTTGTGTTGCTTACACTGCAGCACTGCTGTATGGTGATATAAACTCAGGACTCAAAAGAAAAACTTCCTTAAATAAGAAAATGGCTCCTACAGCCTTTTTTCAGCCTTTATCTCAGCCATCTTATGAAAAAGAGAATGTGCATGAGGAAGCACACATGGTCTCAGTACAGAATCGGTGGTGGTCACTGTTAGAGGTGTCCAGGTCAGCTCTGAGAGTAGCCATTCATGTCATGAGTTTGCAGATGGCTCTGGAGGGGGCTGGAGATTGCTCTGGCAATCTGCTGAGGTTCAGCATGGGAGGGAGGGAGATGTTGGAGTAGGCAATGGCCTCCTGAGTAGGGCAGTTGTCTGGGATGGAGTGAACCTGGATCCATGGGCCAAGCCCAGCAACATGAGGTTCAGCAAGACCAAGTGCTGGGTCCTGCACTTTGGCCACAACAGCCCTGTGCATCTCTCCAGTCTGGGGGAAGAGTGGCTGGAAAGTGGCCCAGTGGAAAAGGACCTGAGTGTTGACAGTGGCTGAACATGAGCCAGCAGTGCCCAGGGGGCCAAAAGACCAATGGCATCCTGGCCTGTACCAGAAATAGTGTGGCCAGTAGGTCAAGGGAGGTGGTTCTTCCCCTGTCCTGGGCACTGGTGAGGTCACACCCCAAGTTCTGTGCCCAGTTCTGGACTCTCACCACAAAAAAGACACTGAGACGCTGGAGTATGTGGAGGATATGAGGAGGGCAGAGGAGCTGAGGAGGTGCCTGGAGCACAGGTCCTGTGAGGAGTGGCTGAGGGAGCTGGGATTGTTTAGCCTGGAGAAAGAGGAAGGTCAGCGGGGATCCTACTGCTCTCTGCAACCAGCAGTAGGAGAGGACACACCCTCAAGTTGCACCTTGGCAGGTTCAGGTTGGACATTCTGAGTAATTTCTTCACTGAAAGAGTTGTTAAGCATTGTAATGTGCTGCCCAGGGAGGTGGTGGAGTCACTGTCCGTGGAGCTGATCAAGAAATGACATGGCACACAGTGCTTGTGGTTTAATTTACATAGTAGTGTCCAATCAAAGGTTGGACATGATGATCTCTGGGGTATTTTCCAACCTAAATTATTCTGTGATTGTGTGAAAGCCTGGTTCAAAGTCTTGTTCCAGGTCAGTTAGTATAGATTTTTTCTCAAGTCCTTTATGTTTCAGCTGAGTAACTGAGAGCTGTCACTTTACTCTCCAAGTGTAAATATTTAGAGATGTCTTGCATTTTGTACCTATCAAATAAATCACACCCAGCCTCACTCTCCCCCAAAAGAAGAAAATAATGCCCTAGAATTGTCTTCCAGCCAGATCTGGTATGTAGGTAGTTGGATGACTGCTTTCCTCTGTGCAACCTCATTTTTCTTTCTATTAGTTGTACAAATTTATAGGAAAGACTGGTATGAACCACTTGAAACAGTAAGAATAGGGTTTTATATTAAATTAAAGAGACTGCTCTTAGTCAGATCTTAGTTCTTGGAGTTACAGAATGATTTGATTTTTAACTTCATTATGAGATTCTGGTAGTATCCTTGTCAGATCATGTAATCTGCGTGAATTTTAAAAGCTCAAAATCCAGGAAGTAAACTAAAGTACTCAAATATGTATTTTTAGCTTTGTGTACAATACTTAGGCAGATAAAATTTTTGCAGACTTGGAAATTACAATGTGTACTCTTTCACATGCATTCTCTCTATTAAATAGTAGGTAATTTCCTTCCTTCTAAAATAATGCAATTTTTTTTTATATGGAACATAATACAAATAGATGCCACTCTGAACTGTTCAAAGCATTGGCTGTGGTCACATTGATATTTCTAATTGGGTGCAGAAATGATTAACTTTTGTGCTGTGCAAGCAGAGATCCTCATAGTCTCACCAGGATATTTTGTACTACTTCAGGATCATATATCCAGATAGGACATATAATTGTATTCTTTTCATTCAGATTGTTTAAATACAGTTTACATATAGTTTCAGCCTTACTCTTAGCCTGCAGAGTTGATGTTATTCCCAGTGAAGCAGAAGCAAGTTTTAAGACTTCAAAAAACATAGTAACAGCCTCTTGAAATTTACAGTAAATGAACTAATAGAAGGGAAAATAATTCTCCTCTTAATGAAGCCAGGATATCCCGGATCTTCTGTGTTGAGATTGATGAAACCTTTGTAGCTCATTACAGTACTCTCAGATGGTTTAGTTACTACAGTTTTTCAGCTTGTTACTTCATGCAGTCATAGTTGTGACAGCACTGCTTGTACCCTTAACCTGCAGCAAATTCAGAGTATTCCAATATGGCTTAATTCTCTCTCACACATGAAAACACACAAAAATCTGTTTATGTGAAGACTGAAAAAATTTCAGCTGCAATTCTGAAGTTGAGTTTGGGCTTTTTAAGGTTTTCTGTCTCTGTTTTGACATCTCCAAAAAGGTATTCGGCCCCTTCTAGTTTAATTGAGGTTCTTCCTGATAAATCCCTTAAGAAATACTGGTATCTGCTGAAGTAAGAAATCCAAAAAATCTGAGCATAGATTCTGATGCATTTTAGGGAAGTTTTCTGACTTCTGGAGGTTGGTTTTCTGAATCTGTTGAAAAAGTTCAGTATAGGGTATATATGTTAGGGATGAGTATTTTGTTGGGCAATACCTATGTACATCATTCAGGTTTATTAATGTCAGAAGAGGAATTAAATACATCTCCATTACACATCAGGTTTTTGTCAGAGAATGCTTTTTAAATGCTCTAAACATGAAATAGTATCCTGAGGCATTTAGAAAACTTGGAAAGGTTGATCCGGAAATATTTTCCCCCTTATTTTAACAATTTTAATACTGCTGGGAAAGCATGCTCATTGTTCTGCTCTCTGTTTATCCTTAGACTAAAGTTAGTTTTTACTCTGATAAATAGAAATCACCACTGTAATAGTCTGAAATGTGTATCTTTACCTGGGCACGGGTTCATGCCTTCTTGCTAGATGAAGTATTTCTGTTGTGAGTGTGAATTCTGTCTCCCCTGAGTGGAATACCAGCTTTCCAGTGTTCCCACAGGGGTTGTCTTGCAGTTCTGATCCTGAATACATGGATTTCCAGCCTTGGAATGAGACAGGATATGAGGAAGTGTCTGTCTTTGGCAAAGCAGTGGTTATATCAGTTGCCATTAAGTAGTTTTGATATCTCAACCAGTGTTTTGTAAAACATGATCTTTCTGATAAAACTACACTTAAATACAATAAAGCCATGAGATAAGGCAACTTTAGTGCAAGGCTTCAAACTAACACAGAATCATCTGTACTGTACTCTCTTCCTAGTGGAGACATTATATTTATAATTTTGCCACTGACGTCAAGGGGAACAGGATGTCACCCTAGATAACAGCCTTAGTGAAGTCAGTCTTTCTTAATGAAGATTAATTGTTGGGGCCCAATACTTTGTACATCCATGTTTAGATATCTTCCTCTGAATGCTTTGATGTCACACAGTGAGCCATGTGCTTCTTTGTATAGTGTTGAGGTGGCATTTCATTCATCTGAAAGAATTCTTTTGCAGTAGTAGCTGGCACTTGGGAGCAGCTGTGTGATCCCAGAGCATCCGGGGTTGCAATAGTTTGTAATGCCTGCTGGAAACCAGTGTGCTGCCTGTAATTCACTGAGCTGGCTGTGGAGGGGCATCTGAAATGAGGGTGGCAGAGAGGCTGTAGCACACTTTACTATCTACCGCTTTTCAACTCTTTATTAATTTGCAGGTGGTTATCTAGGATGGCACTAGTAAAGGAGTTTCCATTCACTCCTTAACTGCATGTAATGCTTAAAAGCCTAGTTAAATTAGTTTTTCCCCTTCTCCTTCATTCTCCTCCTGTCCAGGAACGATATTCTGTATGTTGATTCAATAGGACGGAGTATGTAGCTGTACTGAAGTGACTGACTTTTACTTCAGAACTTATTTTGGTTCTAACTAACAGCAATACCAGGGAAATGAAGAAGAGAGGGATTGCCTATACCAACAGCCAAATTGTGAGAGTTTATGCCTGAGGAGTCTGGAAATAATTGTAGAGAGAGTTGAAATAAATGACCAGGGGAAGCAAAAGGTTTTAAAGTGGCAGTGATACATGGTTTCACAAAGCATAAAGAAGTGATTAAAGAAACAGAACTAAGACACTCTAATACTGTATTTGCCATGTTATTTGCAATATAATCTTCTTGTGCAAAACCACTGTGCAAAACCACTTGTGCAAAACAGTGGACCCATCTAAATACAAACACATAGCTGAAAGTTGCTAGGATAGAAAAAGTAGACATAATTGGTTTTGATCTTAGTGGTTTGAAATGGATTTGAGCGAAAGACTTAATGAAAAGTAGACAGCTAATCTGATAATGGTGTTCATCTAAATGAGTACAGACCAAAGTCATTAACAATAGCAATAAGGCATAAGATAAAAATTGCACTCTCCATTTTGTATTAAATTCTTTTTTATAAAACTGTGATGTGTGAGGGTTCTTATTTCCCAGCCTGTGCACCATCCACATAACTCACTAAGGCTTGAAACTCCACAGAAATCAAGGTTGGTCACTGCCTATAGATTTGCATCTACATTCAGCATTCCATGCAGTGTCAACAGTTTCTGTATTGTACAAAAGGCAGAAGAACGAGGCTTTTCTATAAGACATCTGCAAGATTTTCTACTGGAGGCTCGGGAGAAAGAGGTCAGGCACACAAGAATAGCTTAGACATGCTTAAGAGTAATTTAAGTGCACAGTGTTACTTAAGTCAGGATGTACCACTTAATGTTTATTTTGGAGCTACCAAACATCCAACCTATTAGAAAAATGCTTTAAAGAATATCAGAAAAGCTGCAGTCTGCATCTTATTAAATATGTGTTTGTGATGTGCGTACAAGATGTACAGAGAAAATGGACAGATTCAGATTCTTCAGAGGCAAAAGGTGCAGTTTTCCAGTCATCTTCTTTGCTGAGTCATCTGCCCTGGTATTTTAGGTAGTTACCTGGTAAGTGAACTGCTCGTTTGAGTGGAGGAAAGATGTTAGATATTAATGGGAGTGCCAGAAAGAAAATGCAGCTGGAGTTGCAGACTTGAGAGGAAAAATACATGACTGGTTGGTGGAAGAAACCAGAGAAGGTTTTTAGTCTAGATTATGGTTTCATAAAATTCTTTGAAGAAAGCAGCTGTGCAGTTAGAAGCTTATATCCTGTCAGGCTGATCACTTTATCCCAGAACAGTATTTCTGTTTACACTCTTCTGTTTGTGTGTTGCCTTTTTCTTCTTCTTGGTGATGGAGTCATTTGCAGAGCATATTCAGATCTATAGTTCTATAATGTAAATAATAGAGAGCAACCTGTGTACTGTGTCTGAACACCTATGGGCGTGAACTTCAAAAAACAAACACGTTATTCTGACATGTTGCTTAAATATCTTCTGCTCCTTTTAAGCTTCTAGCTTGGTCAGGCTGATGATTAATTAGGCTGGTGAAGTGTTGCCTCTCATATGGAGAGAGAAGCAGAAAATATTCTTCATGTCTTTGCTGCCCTTTTCTTCCTTTGGTTGCCCCACAGAGTGCAGAATAGCTGTAGGCAGATGTAATTACACCAGCACCCATTCTTCAAGGGAGCTTGACTTTTCTGGACCTTTTCCAAGCCTGGATGATTTTGCAATAATTTACAGGCTGTTTGTATAACTGTGCTTTGGTAGGAAGATGAGGCCTTTAATTTACCTTGTATTTTGTAAAGCATAGGAGTATTTGAATAGATTAAATTCTCAAATACTATGTTTTGACTCATAGAAGACAGTGATATATTAGTGATGTGTATTTGCAAATGAAATATATTTTTTCAAGGAAATGTTTCTTGAGCCTTTAAAGATTAGGAGATTTCATTGGCCCTACCTACCACATGATTTTCCAAAAATATTTTAGTTTATTAGTCATGTGTTCCATTCGCATAATAAAAACCTATGTTAATGTGAACTAGCAGAGATTTTATCAAATCCTTCAAGTGTTGAAAAGGAATGTCTTCTTTAGTGCACAGCAATTGGGCAAAGTGCTTGCACATTCTTTAATCTCAGCAACCTCTTGTGGCATTGCAAGGTGCAGATGTTGCAAACACTGTTTTTAGCTAGACATGAGCACCAGGAACATATGTGAGCCTTGCAAACTGCCAGAATAAAAACCTGTTTGAAGGGATCAGATCTCCTAATCTTGTTCGGTGCTTTTACCTTTGTGTTGGTTTCAAATAAAAAAACTATCATAGAATAATTTAGGTTTGGAAAAGACTAAAATCATCAAGTCCAGCACCCAACACTGCCAAGTCCACCACTAAACCATATCCCTAAGAGCCACCTCTGCACCTCGTTTAAATGCTTCCAGGGATTGTGATCCTAGCACTTTGCATGGGTGGAAGGCTGGGATATTCCATGCCTAGGAAGTGCTGAGTTTGGTGCTCTGCTCATATGAAGCAGCCCAGCTCTGTGCAGAGGTTTGCTGGAGTCTCCAAAGCAGGACCTTAGTGCAGGGCTGTACCACAGCAACAGCTCATTGCTTGCAGTTACAAAGCCACCTCAGAGATTTCCTGTTTTAATCCTAAGGGTTAGGATTTCAAATTTTATATGGTAGATGTATCAGTGATAGTTTTGTTTATGAAAATGCTCGTGATGGAGAAATAATTAAGATAAAATACCCCTAAACTCCAACATAAAAACCTATATTTCTCTGTCTGTACCATTTTGACTGTAGAATACTTTATATATTATATCTTCATGAGGATTGAATGGCATACTTCTATGCTTGTAAAGTTTCTTTTGCATTATCAGGGTTGGAAAGGAATTTGTTTTGTTCTATATATTGTCTGCTTGTGGATGCTGTTCTTGATCACTTTTATCTATAAATGACAACAGCTCTTTTAAAAATGTAAATGTTTACTCGCAGTTTTGCAAATAAAGTCTATGTGACTTTTGCTGGTTTGATTTTGCTTGAGTTAAGCTACACAGCTTGACTTGTGTCACTGTGCAAACCTTTAGTTTGAGATTACTAAATCTGGTTAGTCAACAGTAAGGCACCAGAAGAGCAAGAAGAGGTGAAGAGGCAAAAAATGAAGTAAGAAATTGCAGTAGTCAAATACTGGGGTAACAGAAGTTTTGCATATGTGGCCCATGTGCATATGAATACGATAAAGACATTGATCATAGTACATGCATTAAGTTATATAGAGGTCCAGTTGTTGACATTGAGGTAATGCCTTTATCTACTATGATTACCTGAGGACTTACAAAAACTACTCTGGCAAAAAAGAAAATACCATGCTGAACTCAAACATATTTCTTGAACCACAGGAAGGTGTTAACTGTGTAATTCTTTTAATCTGTATTGCTAAATGGTGCTGCACATTTGTTAATGGTTTTTGTCTCATACCTCAATGTGAATACACTCACACAGTGATAGGTGGGCATATATATGTTTAAATACAAATGTATGCACATGTTGTATGTGTGTATATAAATATACATGCACAGATATAGGCAAAAATATATGGAAGTGTGCACAGATGTTTACATGCAATAGGATGCATAATTGCTAGGTAAAGTAAAATTTTACTGATTTTTATATTAAGGAGCTTCAGCTAATAATTTTTAAGGTCAGTGGACATCCTTTGACTGCAGTTGGATGTGCAGAACAGATGAAACATAAGTTTTCAGTGAAAAAAATTAGTGTGCAAGGTACAGATGCTGAAATTTAAACTGAAAATGAGAATGAAGTTTTTTAATTGTAAGTCTGCCGAGCTGTGATAAAAGCACGTTGGTGGGTTTCTTACAGCCCAGCTGATGTGCATCAGAATTTTTCATTATCAGCAGCTGCATCAGGTTATACTTACTGACAAGATTCATGTCTATTTTTTAACGTGGTTAGAATGAAAAACAAATTCTTCTTTCTCTCCCTGTAATAATCTGTGCTCTTTGATGATGCTTTGATGAATTCTGAAAGTCTTGCTCTAAGTTAATTGTCAGGTTTTAAGCCTGTGTTTGTGCTTGCTGTTCTCTTTGAGTGATTATTTCTCTGGCCCAAGCTGAATACTCAGAGAGTAGTTTTTTGTGTAGCTACTCACAGGTGGGATGTACAACAGCTAAAGCTTTCAGTTTGCTTTCCGAGCGTAATTGGTACCTTACAGAGATGTAGCATATCTCATGCTGTTTTCCTCTATAAATGTTAACAACTAGGTTGTTACTGCAGCTCTTCAAAAATATGGAATATTTTGTCCTTTAGTCGATCATACTCTAAACACAGCCTTGTCACAAGGAGGAGATGAGATGTGTTGGAAAAAGGGCTCTCCCAGTGCACACTCTGAGTCTGCTGGAGTCGGATTAGCAAAATGTGGGAGATAAGATTAATGTTGTTCATGGACCTTTGGAGGTCTGCTGCTCTGACCAATGGTGCAGGAAAATAATTAAGTGACAATCAAGTACTGTACAGAGAAAGCAAACTGGGAAAAGCAGACAAGGGCTCTCCCCCCACCCCTTCCCTGCTTTGTACTTTTTGTTACTGGAATCCTAATGTTTTTGCAACAATACTTGATTAAATGGCTTCAGACAGAATTGACTTCTTGTTTTGCATGTCTGTATCCCTTTTAAGGAATGCTGCTCTAGGGAAAATAAAGATATTTGAAAAGTTAGAGATGTCCAAGAAAATGGCCTTTTGGTGAGAAGAACCTGTGTTGTTTTTTCTAGCAGTAAGAGAGATGGTTCTGTTTATTAAACTATGAATACCATATGATGCTTCATATTTTTCCATTTGATTTCCTGTAGGGTGATTTCACTTGGAACAGCATGTCAGGGCGCAGTGTTCGGCTGAAGTCAGTTCCCGTTCAAAGCCTCTCAGAGCTGGAGCGTGCTCGGCTGCAGGAAGTGGCTTTTTATCAGTTGCAGCAGGACTGTGACCTGGGCTGTCAGATTACTATCCCCAAAGGTAAGGGCTTGATAAGCTGTCTCTGTTTAGATTGTTAAGCCACTGATTTCATATCACAGCAGTAAACACTGGATTTTTTTTATTCCACAGATACTCTCTTCTATTTCAGTTTTGCTTAACCATAGTCATTATGTAAAAATGATGAGTAAAGTTGTTTGTCTGCTGTGTCCAACTTGGGCCACCTGGGGGTGGGATCATCTGATCAAGGGCAGATGTCTATATGGCAGATAATCTAAATCACACCCATTCATGCCAGGATGTCTTGATACTCAGTTGAGAGAAAAATGCTGTTCTTATGTTTCCTGATATCCAGAATTAAATGTCTGTGTAGGTCAGGTAGATCTTACCATAGAAGTGTTTTTTATCACTCTGTATAACATTGTCTGTGAAGGAAGCCAACTCTCACTAGTTCAGATAGATAGTGAAGACATTTATGTCAAATAATGAGTCCTACCCAAGTTTTCTTAAAGTTGCTTATTTCCTAGAAAACAAGTCAATTTTCAGCATAAAACATAGAACTCTTAGGAAACAGATCAAATGAAAAGGAGAAGCTCAGCTATTGGAATCCTGATGCAGGATACGTGCATGTGGTAGACCTGTACTTAGGTTACTGTGGAAGAGATCTAAACCTCACTAATGAGAAAGTTTCTGTTGTTTCCTGTAGGCTGTGGATCCAGCATAGCAGAGATAGCTATTGTGCAATCATCTGCGAATCTGGCTTTCCTGTTGTTTATTTGCAGTTGTATACTTACATAAGGAATAGCAAGAGATCACTGAATTCTGACCTTTGACTCTGACCAGAGGTGCTGTGTGGTAGCATAAGCACACTGATGGCACAGGAGCAGTTTTTAATGAGTCTAAGTTAAGCAGAAAAACAGTTGTCCATTCTATAAAAATTATGACATAGAAGAGAACAAATGTGAAAGAGACAAGCTTTTGTATTTATCAGCTTTTTAGGATCTGCAGAAAACTCCTCCCAAAACCAACAGTCCAACTTCACACATATAGCAAGGCATCAGTTTGTAGTGAGATGGACTTAATCAAGTTTCAAGTTTCATCAAGTTTCATCAGCCCCCCTGGTCCCTCAAAAAAAGGTTTGATCAACAGGAAAACAATTTTATAGGATATTCATAGGAGGAACTGGAACACTTAGGGCATTGCAATAATTTCTGACTGTCTGAACTGCCAATGGCTGTTCCTGAGGGAGATGAAGATACACATATGGAGGTCCTACCATAAGGATTTGTGGTAATACCATCCAAGACAATCAAGTATACACATTCATAGAATGACTTAGTTTGGAAGAGACCTTAAAGTTCATCTAGTCCAACCCCTTGCAATAAGCAGGGACATCTTCAACTAGATGAAGTTGCTCAGAGTCCCATCCAACCTGGCCTTGAATGTTTTCAGGGATCGGCATCTACCACCTATCTGGACAACCTGTTCCAATGTCTCATCACCTTCACTACCCCTTCATCACCTTCACTACTCCTTCATTACCCCTTTTCCTTTAGACCCTACTAAAAAGTCTGTCCCCATCTTTCTTTTAATCCCTCTTTCATTACTAAAAGGCTATGCTAAGATTTCTCCAGAGTTTTCTTTCTCTGATCTAACAACCCCAACTCTGTCAGCCTGTCTTTGTAGGAGAGATGCTCCAGCCTCTGATGAATTTTGTAGCCCTCCTGTAGACCTGCTCTGACAGGTCCATGTCCTTCCTGCTCTGAAGACCCCAAAAGTGTATGCAGCCTTCCAGGTGGGATCTCAGCAGAGTGGAGCAGAGGGACAGAATCCCCTCCCTCACCCTGCTGGCCATGCTGATTCAGATGCAGCCCAGGACATGTTTGGTTTTCTGGGCAGCAGGGGCACACTGCTGGCTTATGTCCAGCCTCTCACCCACCAGCACCCCCAATCCCATCTTGGCAGGGCTGCTCTGAATCCATTCATCTCCAGCCTGTATGGATGCTGGGAGCTGTCCAGGTGTGGGACCTCATGAGGTTTCCATGGGTCCAGTTCTCCAGCTTGTCCAGTCCCTCTGGATGTGACCCATCCCTCAGGTGTGCCAGACACACCACTCAGTTTGCTGTGGTCAGTAGATTTTCTGAGGGTATAGTCAATATCCCTGTTTATGATGGAGATACCACACAGTGGTGGTGCCAGTGTGGACCCCTGAAGAACGCGTCACCAGTCTCCATCTGGACATTGAGCCATGTTCAGAAACTTTGAACTTTGAAGAGGGAGTATTGCTTTTGTGTTCTGCTTGCTGTTTCCTGCTGGGACTGCCATGAAAGATTAACTGTTTGGGGAATCTTTCGTGTTTGAATCACACACAATAACTATTTTCATTTTGAGAAAATGTAAAATATTAAATTAGTTTTAGATATATTGAGTCTGAGAAGTGCAATTTTAAGCATAGAAACTAAATAAGAATATAAATTTTTGTTAAACATTTGGAAATAAAAGGCATTTCAAAAAGTCAGGAACTCCAGGCTAATGTTTCCTCTCTACTGCTGGCTCCACCATTTCTTGTATTTCTTGGCTCAGTTTGAATGAGAAGTAAATTGGCTATTCAGTTCTGCTCTCCAGTTTGGATGTACCAGTGAGATTATTAATAAGAGCCAAATAATTTCACAGCTGCATTCTTGCTTTGAATGACCAGATCATGGAATTTTCTGTGTTTTAAGATATATATAATGAAGGAATAGCCAGTACAATTGTATTTTAAAATATTGTAGTACCATCTATTGAAGGAAGTGAAGGTTACAGCTAGAATTAAGGTACATTTAGTATTTAACTGTCCATCCTGTTTCAAAGCTTAGCACCAGTTTTGACAACAGAAAAAAATAGTATTTTGAAGTGGGTATATATAATCATCACTCTATCAATACATGCTACATCTGTGCTGGTACTTTGGTAGGAGAATAAGAATCTACTATATTCTGAAATTATTACAGATTGGTTTAGGCCCTTTGCAGAGACACTTTGAAGTCCACCTAATGTTCCTATCATTTTTAAATGTGTGGAATGAAAATTTATCACAAGAGTTTACAGGCAGCCATCCAGTTAATTGTCACAATTGAACATCATGTGTAAACTGTGAATTTCAAGTTTTATCCATGTGAAACTTTGGGCATGCAAGAATGCAAATAAAATAAAATTCCATCACAACCATCAAGTTAAAACCAGACTCAAGTTAAAAACAGACTGTTAAGCATTTTCTGTTTAAAAAATCCAAATCTACAATAGTGAGATGTGGAACTAGTACTTTCTGAGAGAGCTAGAGGACCTCTGTAGGTCTGGAGAGATCCAGAAAAAAGAAAGATGGACTCTACAACTCTCTTCTACTTCAGAGAATGCCATATGAAAATATTAATGAGTAGAGGCAAGGGGAACTATTTATGTATTTGAAAATTTAGAAAACTGTGTATAGAGTTGGACTTCTTTGTGGTTCTTTGGCTGCTTTTCAAAACTTCCTAGAGAAGTACATTAGAACATGCATGTGCCTGCTGGGCATTTGCTTCCTGAAGGCATTTGAATAATTACATTTACTGGCATAGGTATGGTGAAAAGTAAAAATTCATTGTTCTTGGCTAGCAAGTGTTTGTGCCAAACGTACTCGCATGGAGGTTAAACCAGAGTACAGATGCCTCTGCCTTATCTTTACAGCCACAGGCATGCTCTTACTGGTTGCTTCTTCATAATGCTTCAGTCCTCCCATGCTCAGAAGGTCCCTTTGTCACAGCTAGTGCAGTTTTCCTCTTCCAGGGCTCATCTGGCTGTTCCCACACTTGTGCAGGAATGCATAGAATGTGATACCTCATATGTAATCCTTCTCCTTCACTGTATTGTAGCCATTACCATTAATGAAGAACATTAGTAACATCTCCTAGGAAAATATCCTGTCGTCACAGAGAAGGGATCACCTCCCACAGGAATTTCTTTAACCAGCATGTCATTTAAAATATGCTACAATTGCATTGAAGTAGGTAATCAGAATGAATTCAAGTTGATCAAGAGGTACTAGTTTTACCTATATGATGAGATGTTCATTTCTTGTTCTCTTGCTTTTCTGTCTTTTATCTTTCAAATTCTGTAATCAACTCCTTTTTGCTCCCATGGCACTCCCCCATCTGCCACCAGAAATTAGACCAAGAATCATTTGTCTTGTGTTGGTTAAGTTGCAAGAGGATGCAATTTCCAGTCAAAGCATTACGCAGTTTCCTTGCCAATGCAATTACTCTGTGGAAGATTTTTAATTTACTGACATTCTGAATGTCACAACAGTACCATTCTGGTAATGCTTCTTTGCAGTTCATGTTTACGATATAGTGTGTTTTTTCTCAATCTTCTCTTTAAAATAGGAGAAAAAAATGGTAATGAAACTCACTTCAGGTGTGCTTACTTTTTGGTGACATTACAATTCTGTGTATGTCCTTGCACACAAGTAGTGAGAAAAATGAACCTTTTATAGAACTTTTTATGGCTTCTGCAGAGTAAAACTGGGATCAGAGCAGCAGAGGAGCTAATTTTCTTCTGTTCATTGGCTCCAGGAATCTCTTGAGCTGAGAAGTTGTTGAATGAGGTACGGTTGGATCAGTTTCCTACATACCTCATGTTTTTAATGACTCTCTTCACAGTCCTGTCCCACTTCACTAACCTTGTGTTTGGAAGCAGGGGTAGGAACTACTAGGACATTATGAGTTGAGCAAATGGGGAATTAGGGCTTCAACCCTAATTCAACTCCTAGAGCATCTGCCTGGGTTTTAAAGATATGAGGGGAGCTGTTATGGAAGGGGCTTGAATAGGATTTGGGACTCAGGGGTCACATTCGAGTCTTCTCTTTATTCAGGAAGAGAGAATGACTGCTTGTGTTCATCCTGTTGGGAACTGGCAAGTTGTCTTCTCAGCTTTGCAGTGGGGCTGGAGGATTTGTGAAGAGAGAGAATAAATGAGGCGAGCATTTGGGGTTATATGTGGTTTAGTGGTGATTATGCTGGTGCTAGGTTGACAGTTGGACTGGATGATCTTGAATGTCTCTTCAAACCTTAGTGATTCTTTGATTCTGTGATGTTTTGGGAGAGAGAAAGTAATTCTTAAATTTACTGCCAAATCTGGTTCTCGGGTCATTCATTTAGTTGTAATGAATATGATGTAAGGGTGGGTTTAGAAGCCTAAATGCAGTCCCAGTCATTTAAGGGAAGTCATTTTAAGGGAAGCTGATGCTGCTTGAGCATGTGCTGGTGTGTGTTTTTGCATGTGAGCTTTGTGACGTGACACCATGCATCTGCTCACATGAAGTGAGCATTGGTCTCCTTTACAACTTGTTTTTCAGCAATGTGAGCTTGAAGAAGCAGGGCTGGATAAATGTGTGGTTACGGACTGAGAGTTGAGACAACCCTGTCTCTCAAATGAAAGAAAACATGGCTGGGCTTTCTGAATTTTTAGCATTCATTTGTGTATTTTGCCCCCCAATGCATTCCAGTTAAGCTCTGAATAGAAATGGGAATTAAGAGTTACACAATTCCCTGCTTCTTGTTTATTTTGGCAGGGCGTTCTTCTTTCAGTCTGTTTTTCACTTACATTACTCGCCATTGTATTTCATTATTCATTTTCCTTAACACTGAGAGTGACTATGATTTTTATCTGAGCTTGCATTTTTGTGAGGGCTCCAAACTGCTCATTGTTTTTTAATCACTGACCAAATTATATAGTTTATAGCAGTTGTGGCAGTGGAAAACATCTAAGTAATCTGTAGCATATACACATTGTGGAGTTACAGGCTTACACTGGGTGCTTTTGACCTGGTGTCAGTGTTATCTTCTAAGTGAAGAGGCTTATTACCACCCCTCTTAATGCCAACCTCTGCTGATTCTTCTCATATAAATACTGTCTCTGGCATGGCCTTATGACTCCATGGATTTTCTTTCATTGTAGTAGAGTTAATGAATATTATATTTAAGATAAATAAGGCTGAGATAAATTCTCCTTCTTTATGCTGCTTTAGTAAATCTTGGATATACTGTATCAGACAGACTGGTCAGAGATAAAAACTATTTAACTTGCTGATTTTCAGACTGAAACTTCCCACCTGTGCCCTCCAATTCAAATATTTCATGGAAAAATGTATTTTTCCAAGGATTCCTTTTTTCATCCTAAGAAAACAAAACCAACTGTCTCTCAGTCTGGGAGAAAAAAAAAAAAAAAGAAATAAAATTGGATTAATGTTTTAAGCTAGGAGAAGTCCCAGCTGCTGCAGGGTAGAGATTGTGAGACACAGCCTGGAGCTATGCTACACAGGCATTTATCAAAGTGAAGGTGACAGGAGTTTTTCCAGGCAGAGAGATAAGAAAACAAGAAAAACCTTTTCAATTTTTTTTTTCTTCCAGCAAGGAAATTTGCAGAAAGTTTCTGTTGGGATTTTTTCTTTCAAATTCACTTTTTTGCCACTGTTGAGAAAAGAACAAAATGGAAATACATCAAGTTTGCAAGAATATAATTTCTCTAGCATTTCAACAGAGGAAATAATTTATTATCTTCCAACCTTAAGAAATTTTTTAGAGGCATGTTCCTTTTTTAAATTTTTGCTGTGAGGCAGTTTTTTAATAAAAGACTGTGCTGTACTCAGCAAATTGATTTCCGAGATTTTCTTGCATCACATAGCAGGTTTTACATGTCTGCTTACATCAGGAAAGCTTTATTCAACTTAGCTATTCTGTCAGTTAGAGGCAAGCTAATAGGTTTAAAAGCAAAAGGTTTTTTACTCCTTACAAAACTCACTACAAACAAAAAAAACCTTGTCTTTTTAATAAGTAGTATTTTTAAATAGCTAGGAGCTTTGATTGAGAAGCAATGTGTATTTTCATTGTGCTGTATGAACACAGAACAGAGGTAAAAATGCTGTAGGCTTCATGGGGAAATCAATGATAATGTAAATATGACAAAATGAATTTATACCTTAGTACATTTAAAATAAAGATTTGTGTAACTTCCGAGAGCCTACCTGTTTTGTAGGTATATTTTGGAGAGAGAGAGGACAGGAATGAGGACAGGGATGGACACTGAAGAAATATTTAGCTGTGGAACTTGTTGAGCAGGAGCTCTGACAGGCAGGAGTCTTTCAGTTCCCTTCACAGTGAAGGAAAGAGATCTTGTTTAAATTCCTAAGATAAATAAGGAAATATTACAATTTGTGCTTCTGTGTACAAATATAATGAAAAGTTAGAGAAGCTGGAATAATGATCAGAGTTTTTCATGACTAGGGCAGTTGCTTATTTAGATACTGTCTGTTGTAGTTCTAGGGTACTGCTTTTGAAAAGTCAGATCCAGAGACTGCTGCAACATATATTTGATGTTACATATACAATATATAGTTGATGTTTTGTCCCATAGAATTTAAAAATTACTTCAGGGACAAAAAAAATCCTACCTAATGTAGTTTCTTTAGAAATACACTTGAAATAGCTATTGACTTGAAGTATATATAAATACAGTTGGTATTTTGTCTGTATTAGTGTCAGACATTAAAATCTTGGCTTTCATTTTAAAACATTGATCATGACCATGGGTCATATTTGAAAGGTGAGACAGGTGGTAGAGAGAATCAGTGTTGGGAAGCAAATTACACATACAGAGGCTCTAAAACAGCTTTGCAAAATTTGGTCTATTTGTTTTTTTTCCCTAGATCTTTGAGAGAACACTAGTGTGACAGAGATATTCTTGATTGTGTTCTGCCAAATCTGTCTTCAACACTTCACATAATACTTGCCCTTTGATTCTGAATGCTCATCTAGGCTGTACTTGCCAATAATCAACATATATATGTCCGATGATTCTATAGTGACTTAAGAATTTGTGCTTTATTGTGGTTCAAAGCCAAAGAATAAATACAAATTAATATATGCCAAGGAAAAAGCTTTTGAACCTTTATTAAGAATACTGGCATTGCAGCTTACTAGTTTCCATGTTCTGCTTGCCTTTGGCAGAGCTTTGCCACCATGGAACATCAGTGTAACATGTATTCTTCCAGTATATATCTTCAAAAGTTGCAGCTGAAAATCAGACTTAGTTCTGTTATCTTGTGTGTGTTACTTCATTCACAAGTCCATTAGGGAAGTATTCCTGATGATTTTTTCTTGCTTTAGGTAGAAAAATTTTCTCTAGTTTTTCCACAGGCATGATTTAAGTGGAGTTGTGATTGGTGCCAGAAATGTAATGTCTCTAGATACTGATTAGGCAAGATAAAGTGACTCCAGGTAGATTTATTTTATCAGACCTGTGGTACTATATATATCTTTGTATTAGGCTTTTACACTGAAAAGGCTGCCTTGAGATTTAATGGAGACGTAATCTCCTGCTGAAGGTTTTTAAGAATAGATTAGACAGATGTCCATGTGACTCTATTTCTGTGCAGGAAGTCAATCCAAGTGTTCTCTGCAGAGCTTCTTGTGTCTTTTTTTCTGTGTGGTTTACATTTTCAACACCTGTTTCTGTTATGATTGATGATACAAAGGACAGGTAATTACTACAAAGAGACATTATTAGAAGTAAGATCTGTTGGTCATTTTTCAGAGGGATAACAGATCAGTTATTTGAGCCATCAAACTGTCCAGGGAGAGACCTGCTGCACCATGATTTCACTTCCACGCACTGAGAGCTCCTCTCTCGTTTCCTTTCTTCATCATGGCTCTGAGCAGGATTACTGAGGACCTGTTTAATTAGTCCCAGAGGGAGTAAGTTATGAAAGATGTTTTATTTTCTTACGTGGCTTCTTAAGGCGAGGGTCCAAGGACAGACTCACACAAAGGAGTCACAACAAGAAGGCGATTCTCAGAAGGCAGTGGGGACCTGGGTGCCCTGAACCATCTCTGTGACCACTGGCTGGTCTCCTAAATTTCAGAGGGTTAGAGGAATTTCTCTTCCTTCAAAGAGCTCAACTAATGCTCACACTGAGAGAAATGTGGGGGGAAAGATCTGACTGAGGTGTAAAGAAACTTGATTGCTTCTTCACCTGCCAGTACAGGTGTGCAAGTGAGTTTATTGATAACAAAAAATCCAAGTGTACAGATTGAAGGTAACTCTCCTTATCAAATCAAGAGTCATTTTGACTAGCAATAGCATCAAACTACTCTCTCCCCTCCACACTATAAAATTACTATTTATTTAAGTAGTTGAAGCCAAGAGACAGTCAATTTCTCCCCCCGCCACCACACTTCCCCACTGAAGTGAAAGCAGTTTTAGAGCTCTTATTTGTATTTTTCTATCTCAAATTATAATATCAAGGCTCTTGTTTGGTTTTCATTTGGTGTTTTGAATTTTTTTCAGTACAACTAAAATACTTTCATTGACTGTAGTTGTTTTAATTTATTAGTGTAGATAATTTTTGACCTGATTTAGTGTTAACATTTTTTCTGAGTTAGGAAAACACTCCAAGAAGGGGGTGTTGTTCAGTCTTTCTCAAAGCTTTCAAACCTCTGCCCATCATCGTGTTTTCTGAGTGTCTTCCACTTAGAGAGAAGGGCAGCAGCAAGGTCCCTGATGTATCACAGGTTATTTAAGTCAGGAATTTTCCTATCTTTGGAGCTTAGGGAAAGTCCTGTCGCACTGTGGATACTGCTGTAATGTAGAAAAGTAGTGTCTATATTTTGTCTTGCACCTGCTACTTGCTGTTACTGTTTCATGAATCCAGTCATCATTGTCAAGGCAGCAAATATGCTCTGATGCCTAGAAGGAGTGGTTCCCTCTAATTTCCCTACACCTAGACACATTTTTTACTTCTATTATTGACACAAGACATGTGCTCCATCAAAAGACCTGGACCACTATCTCTGGCTTTTTAAAAAGTGTTTTGTTGGGGGGTGGGAGGTGGGGTTTTAATATTATATTGTTAGATTCCTATGACTTGGGATTTCTTATGACATGGGAAATCTTGTGCTAATGTAGGTGCTGAAGTGAGCAGAGCTGTGTGAGTGAAAATCTGAGTGTGTTTATGCACAGGGAAGTCAGACCTGGCATCGTGTATCTGTTTTCCCTTTCCAGGAATTTGCCTGCTTTTTGCTGCTCTGCAGTAACAGCCACATACAAGGGCATTTGACCTTTCCTTCATAATCCTCTAAAGGCTACCAGGCAGCTTTGCATGTGTTTATTGAGTTACTTCCATCATCCCTTCTATGTATGGCAGCAGGAGCCATTTTCCTCATTCTGGCATAGAAAATTACTTGAGCAACTATGTATTTTCATGTTGAGTTTTTTTTCTTAGGTCCAGCTAAAGATTTAACCAATCAGGTCCCAAACAATTATAATTTAGTGTTTGGATTCTAAAAGTCACTAAATATCTTGTTCCTCAGAGCTCGAGTAATGCAGCCATCTTATATGTATTATTAGTTTAAAAAATATTTAAATGGCAAAAAAACCTATATATGTTTTCATTACAGTAATGGCAAAATAACCAAAGAGGGTTTTTTTCTCACTTCTCCAACACAGTTATTTCTAGTCAATAGTCCAAATGCAAAAAGATTAAAGAATACCTTAAATCAACAAAATCAAAATAAAAGGAAAGATAGGAAACTTTATTCTTGGTTTTGTTGTGGTGGTTCAAAAAATTCTGCAACTATTAAAAATTTGGTTATTTTAAGAATATTTATACACAGTTTGCACAAACAAGGCAGGCATCCACTTTGTACTTGCTGAAGTGTTTCTTTTGGTGCAGCTGTGCTGTGTCCATCTGTAAGACCTCAGTTTCCTGCACAGCAGGAGTGCAGTGGCCTGGGCAGGCCTGGGAAGCTGCTCCTTCCAAGCTCTTGTCCTTGCATGGGTGGGCTCTGACATCCCCCTCTCTCTGGTGATGCCTTCAGGGGCCCTGATCCTTGCTCCAGAGCTCAAATCCCATATTCCCTATTAACTTAGGTTTGGTCCTCACCCTTAAAATATGTTGCACCTGCATTTGCCCACCAGTTAATGCAAGTCTCTTCATGACAGAGAATCATGGAAGAACATATTTGAAAATACAAAAGTACTTCTTCTTTACAACAATGTATGCTTGGAGACTAATTAAGTCCTTAAATGCACCAGGGAACACGTAGGCAAATGGAGTGGAAATGTCATGTGTTCTTATGATTCCTTTAGGCACAGGAGTTGAGTAGCATTTGCTGTCTGAATTAGAGCAGTGACCAAAGTTGTTATTTTGTTGGTTGTGGTGGTGGTCTTGGTTTTTTGTTAGTTTTTTTTTTTGCTTGTTTTTTGCTTGTTTGTGGGTTTTTTTTGTGAAGGAGATTTAATACCTATCTCACTGCAGTTATGGCCTATATTTTCCAACAGCATTTTTTGTTCAGCAAGTTGGGTCACGGCTTCTTCTGATAGAAATAGACCTTGCAAATAGGTTTCAATAGTGCATTTTCCTAGATTTGAGTCTAGTTTGCAGCTACACTTTTCAGATTTGTTTTCCTAAAAGACAGGGCAGTCTACTCAGCTAGTATAAATTGACATATCACCTTTGCCTTCAGAATAGCTGTGCAGTATCAACAGATGTGTACGAAAAGTATATTAGTACCTGGTGAGCAAATTTTGTAGGCTTGGTTGTTTGGATTTTTTAAAAATTTGTATCAGAACCACAGGAGGTTATTGTGAACTGTTATTTGATTAATAAAACTGTAGCTCCTGTAGGGATGCAGCTTTCTTTTGAAGTAGGTGACATTTCCATCAGTTTTGCCTTTAGACAAGTTCCACGGAAATTTACAAATACTTCCTAGATAAATAATTTAATTTGCCTACCAGTATGACCAAATTCTTGCTGTTCAACAGTAAAGAAATTGTGTATAGAGCAGCTTTTAAACTCCCAGCACTGAATCACTTAAACTTGCGCAGCTGGATTTTGTAATTTGTGTTTCATTTAAACAATTAGCAGTGCCTTAGCCCAGAGGGACTGAAGCCTAGGTCTGAAGAAGATGCACTAACCACAGGTTACCAAAGAGTCTGCTGGGATGTGGAAGAGGAATTAAAAGCACACTTTTAATTGTTTAACAATCTGATGGTTGTGGGTTTTCTCGGGTGGTTGTGTTATATGCACTGTGTGTTGCAGAGAATGTTCTTTCCTGTGCAGTTAACTTTCCTCACCAGCTCTCCTGGTTTCTCACCATTGCCCTGAAAAGGGTTTGGATCGGGTGGTGCCCCTGCCCACAGGACTGCAGTGCTCCAGCCCAACAGGAGGGATGTCCCTGCTCCTGAAAAACTGGCTTTGACTTCAGCTCTGCCCTTTTCATGCTGTTTCTTCTGCCATAAGCACATTCTTCAGGAACTTCTCAGAGAGAAGAATGCTTGTTTGCTGCATCAGAGGAAGCAGCACATAAGAGGAAAGCTGTGTGTATGGTGCCTTTGGCGAGCAGCCTGAACCTGGTGAGCATCATGTCACCATGAGCCAGATGTCACCTGGAAGGTCATGACTGTAGCTGTGGAATATTCTGAATGATTATGGCTTTTCTTCTATCAGCTGCCGGCTGACACGCACAAAGAAGTGCTGATTTAAGTGGAAGTGAAATAAAGTGTGGAACATTGGCCATAATGAAAAATGGGATAATAGTCCAAGGCTTCTGAATAAGTACAGTAATCCGCATCACTGATGGAAGTCTTGTGCATGACTGAGACAAAGGGTGAGAGTGATAAGAAATACCTGAGGGCTCAGCCTTCCTTTTACATACTGCTTTATGTCCCAAAATCCTGTTTCTGTGGTTGAATTTTTTAATCTTCCATCTGTGTTGCAGCTGGCAGTGCTTTGGAAGCTACTGCATGGGGACAGGGCATTTCAACAAGTTTTTAAAAATAAGTATTTCAAGATGGACATTCACAGAAATGGCTAAGTAAAACCAGCACTCTCTTCTTCAGCAGAGCAGCCCCAAGTGCATATTCAGAAGTAAATTTGCTTTATATAGTGACTCAAAGAAGTGGCTGCAACCACAAACACTGTGCAACTGTCAATGAATGAAGGGCAGTCTTGCCTTTATTGTGCTCTGCCAACAGAATTTAGCAGTGTTTTCTGATTGACACTCTCAATTCCTTGCAGTATTGCACAGGCCAGAGGGACTGCAGGTTGACATTTAGCACACAGGCTGGCTATGGGAGGCTGGCACTTGGGAAATGAATTGCTCTGGATGAGTGAAGTAAACCAATGAGTGCTCAAGAGAGGTCTAACTTTGTGCTTTGTGGTGCCATTGGTAGTAATTTTCAAGACAGAACTGATTGCAGTCTTAGAAGATATATTCTAATTTTTTTCTTTAAGTGCTGTTAGATCCAATTACAAGTGGTTGTTAAGAAAAATGGCCATGAATAGAATTAGAATTACTATGAAGTACTTTAGAAATCTCACAATGTCAACTCCTTTATCCATTTCTGTTTTGATAATTGGACTATAGGTCTGATAATAATCACTGAGATAAATCCTCTTTTTATACTGTGTTAAAATAACCCTTAATTGTGGAATTTGACAAACATTCTTCCCTAAATTGACTAATTTCTAAATAAAAACTCATTTCTAAATAAAAACTCATTTCTCTTAAGCAAAGGAACTTGCCAGTAAATGGGGAGGGAAGTTACCTTTGTTCTGCAGCCCTGTCAGCAGCACATCACCTCTTATGTCAAAAGCCCACTGAGTTGAATTAGCTTAAAGGATTTGTAGGAGTTTATGAATTATGTTTTTGAGTAATAAAAAGTGTCCTTGCTTCTAAGTAACATAGAAGGAATATCATTCTTATAGACAATCTACCAGCCCATGTATAAGAAAAGTGTTGAAGAATCCTATTTTTGTTACAGGTTCACTTCAAGCATATATGAGAGGGTATGTTTTTCATTATCTAAAGTCTAATACTGTAATAGGGTCCCACTATTTAGTGTCCCACTAAAAGCTTGGATGTTGTTGTACTTTTTTGCTGCATAATTTATTAATTATTAAAAGCATATTGGATTAGGGTTGCACAGGATATTGACTATTAAGTGACATAATCTGAAACTGTTGGCCAAGACTTCCTGAGTATTAACTTTGTGTGCCACTAACTGTATAATTCTGAGCTAATTCCCACTACCTAATTTGTGATGCCTTATCTTATGCTGAGCAGCACTTCTACTTCCAAATAGACTTGTTCATTTCCATAAACACAAATTGAATAAAGAAGTACTGGAAGTAAATAGTAACAGCATTCAGCCTGCATTCCCTCTCAATCATAGAAGGTGTTGGTAGGTGGTTTTGTGCAAAGCAACAGAACAATAATTTTAAAAACTTACAAAGTTTCTTTATTTTCATGTTGAAGCTGAAATTTATATATCTTCAGTGTGAAAATTACTTCTTATTACCTAGTTTGTAGAACCATGGTATCAATTAGAGAGAAATCTAAGCCCTCAAATGGTCTGTAGAAAATCTGGGATTTGATAGTATAGATGGTAAAAAAATGGTGTGAGTGATGACACTGCACGTAAATTTCACCTTTAACCCAAAATATTTAAGTTTTGATAATCTCAGAAGTCAAATTGTTCAATTCTTGTCAAAAGTCAGTAGATTAGTACAAACTATCTTGTATTCTGTAGGCTGTGTGGTTCACTGACAGAGTACTAAAGAGATGACCTAATTTTTCAAATAGAAAAGTCTTTTTGGCATTAACTGAACCTGGAAGTGTTCACCACTTTGGAAAAACAGGTCACATAGCAATTTAATGTGCACTCAAGGGTTTGATTCTAGACTCTTGGTCTTTTAAATATTCATTGTGCTCGTCTTAATACATAGATGCATTGCAGTGAAAAATGCAGCAAACATATAAATTAGTAAGTACTCAACAGATCAAGTCCATTTCTGAAAAAGAAACTTAATCTGCACAGCTGCCTGCACAGGTGTCCTTCAGGAAGAACAGAATGGGTTAGCAAAGGAAAAAGAATGCAGCTTCCTTCAGTGTGACAGTTGTCATTTGAGTGCTTCTCTAGTCTTGCTTATGTTCTTGAGTGGAATCTGTTGAAGGAGCAGTGTACTGTTAATCTACAGAAAGAAGGCATAAATTGAAAATTATATACACAACAGGCTGGATAACAGCCCAAAAGCTTTTATTGCTGTGTGGTTTAAACTTTTTTAAAGTGGAAATTAAAAATAGAAATCCATCCATACCTAATAGCACTTTGGACTGATACAGTGCTATTTTGCATAAGTATTTGCTAATTAATTAAAAAACATAGAGTAGTTATTAAGTATGGGTAATAATACCTTGCCTGTTTCTCAAGAATGTTTGGGATATTAATTATATTCTCAAAATTACTATGCAGGTAATAAGTACTGAGCATTATTATTGTGAATTGGGCTCATTTAATAAGTAAAAGTGATGGAGTTGCATAAGTCTTTAAACACAGTATGAATATTTCAGCAATGTTCATGCCTGATGTGCCCTGTAGTAACATTAATTTGAAAAGATATTTTTATATTTATTTTTATATATTTATTTACATGTACAGTGTATAGACTGAAATTTATCATGTCTTTTGCTGGGGAGGAGGAGAACTTGATCTGACCTCAGACCTCTTGGCAGATATTCTGAGCTTTAGCTTTTTACTGAGCTTCTTCTCAGGCTTATTTTCATATGCAACTCTTTTTCTCTCGCCATGAGGTAGACGGTAAATGTAAATCATCATAGCAAAACACTGCATTTTACATCAAATTTTGATTCTTTCATTTTTTTTTATGTCTCAGAAGACTTCACTGGGATGTCAGAATATCAATAAATGGGTTTTGGAGAATAAGGCTCTGTGACTCCAAAGAAATATTAGTCATCTATCAAAAAGAGTCTGTGAAGCAATAATTTTAATTTATAACATGGAAAATAATTTGAAAATTGTTTTATAGTTATAAAGCCAGAACACAATGGTAGCAGGGAACCTTATAAAAACAGGCTGTACTGTCAGGTGTATGTAAGCAGGCTACCAACTATTAATATTGCCAAGAGGTGAAAGAATTTCTCTTAAAAACTCAGTCTTAGCAACAGGAAATGTCAGAAGGTGTGAAAAGTCTGGGCTTTTCATCAATCAGAATACGACTTTGAGTTATAGCCTTGTCATGTAGCTAAGAAAAAAGGAAAATCTAATCACAGACCATATCAGGCAACGAATTACCACCATTATATTGCTGAACTCTCATCCAGAATACCTTATCCCTGTAGTCAGCCTTATTTTGGAGAGATGAATTCTCACTGGAGCAGGTGTGGAAAATGGGGAGTTAACATAACCAACATATGGCAATTGTCCCTCAAGACAGGAATGGAATATCTGGGTTGTGAGTGCTGGGAATCCTTCTATCCAGGAGGGCTGCTGGTGTTCTGGGCGTGCATCAGGAAGAGCTTTGCCAGCACATCAAGGGAGGTGATCCTGCCCATTTTCTCACCCTCAGTGAGGCTACATCCAGAGTGTTGTGTCCTCAGCACAAAAAAGACAATCGGCTACTGGTGGGGGTCCAACAAATGCCTACAAAGATGATGAGGGGTCTGGAGCATCTTATGAGGAGACACTAAGGGACCTGGGCCTGTTTAGACTTGAGAAGACAGAGGAGATCTCATCAGTCCATATAAGTATCCCAAAGATGGGTGCCAAGAGGATGGTGCCAGACTCTTTTCAGTGGTGCCCAGCAACAGGACAAGGAGCAATGGCCATAAACTACAACACAAGAATTTTCACCTCAACATAATGAAGAACTTGTTTACACTGAGGAGGTCAGAGCACTGGAAGAGTTTGCCCTGGGAGGTTGTGGAGTCTCCCTCTCTGGAGACATTCCAAACCCACGTAGACAAATTCCTGTGTCACATGCTCCAGGTGACCCTGCACTGGAGGAGTGGTTGGACTAGATGATCTCCTAGGAAGGAACTAGAGGTCCCTTCCAACCATAACCATTCTGTAATTCTGTGGTATCCTGGAAATAACTGCAGAGGGCAAGTGTACAAGTGGAGTCAGTACAGCCACCATTATAAAAAGTGAAAAGAAATGTTACTTTTAAATTAAAAGTAAATTAAAAGGATATTAATTGGCTATAAAAAAGTCAGAATTTGTTGAGCAGTCTCTTGAGTAATGCTCTGGACTTGGTTTTCAGTAGGATTTGAAGGAAAAGTATGGAGAAATAGCTTGTATTCTTTCATGACCCCTAATTGCAAAGATGAGAGTTGATTAACAAAAATCCACTTCGCTCCTTTGTGGTGTGTTCCTTGCTACAAAAGACCACTTAAGACACTGGCTTACAAAACTAGAAAAATGTGTTGAGACAGATTACTTGGTGACTCTCTTGCCCTGAAAGTGAAATGGATATGGTGTGCTCATTTTTGAGTTTTTGCCATATTACAAAACCAGTAAGGGAAAAGGTACATGTTATTAAACTTTATCTAGAGCAGTGTCTGTGTTAGCATATCAGTGCCTGTAGACCCTTTATATTGCTTTGGAATTAAAAAAATGCCAAAGGTGCAGGTTAAAGCAGGCCCCTGACTTAATCCCTTGTATCTGTTGAGACCTAATAAATAAAATTCTGTTTTGTTGACTTTTCATTACAAAGGATGTTGCTGAAGGAAATAATGATAGCCAGCCTTTTGATATAATTGTTTCAAGAACCAACCTGCCTCTGGTATTGCTTAAAACCTTTGGTCCTTAATACCTTATTGAAAACTTGGACAATATATTGGTTGTCAAAACAAAAATTTCTCTGAGGCTGTAATCCATCTGAACCAATCTGGACATGCTGTTCCCAAGTGCCAGCTCCCAATATGAGTTCAGATCAGATGGGTCATGTGAAGGTGGTCGGCTCTCACCCAGCTGGTATGGCTGGTATGCACAGTTTTATCCTGGACATTAGTAATCCTCGCTTGCCAAATACTACCTTTATCTCCACACCTGAATCACAGTCTTGTGACCATGGATGAGAGCTATTCAGTACCTTTTAGGTTTATGGTGCGTTGCTATCAAGAACATCCAGCAAAAATCCTCCATTGTTAACTCCTCAGTGACCACACATGTGTAAATGTGCCCAGCAGCATGCAGGGGATACATTTTCTTCCCCAGTACAGCCTCAGCCTTTGGGTGAGCAAAGCCACACTTCTTTGGGCCAGAGGACTGTGGCAGTCCCCAGCCTTTGTGAAATGTGTCTCACACCCTTCCTGATCACCACTGCTGTGACCATCTCACTTCATCTTCCTACAGCTTGTGCAGCAGTTTGCTCATGGTTAATTTTCTTCACTTATTTCCCTTTTTTGTTTTCTTTTTTTTGCCTCTTACAGATGGACAGAAGAGGAAGAAGTCATTAAGAAAGAAGCTGGACTCTTTAGGAAAGGAGAAGAACAGAGACAAAGGTAAAATGAGAACATATTTAGTGATCAGGTCTTAGATTTGTATATGAGATTTCTTTAGTCTGATACATACTTTTTGAAGTAGAATGTAGTTGAGCTGATATACTGTCTAGCTATTTATTTTCTAGCTAAAAAATACGTTTTATCTTTTCTGTTTGACTTTAATATAACTCAGATGTCTTCAACTGAAAAGTTTTGGTTTATTTTTCCTGAGAAAGAAAGGAAGAATTAAAGAACTGCATCTTTTCTCCAATGTTCTTTCTCCCCATTTTCACCATCCAGTGCAGAATGTGGTCTGTATAACGTGATCCAGTTCTTTACCTGCATTACTCTCAATTTACAAAGCACAAAAATCCAGCACTGCCAAAGCAAGTCAGTTGGTGTGTTTTTCTTTCTTTAACCTTAGGAAAGTAGCCATTGTTTAAAATATATAAATGCTTCAGTGCTACTGATCAGTTGGATTTTAATAAACTCCACGTGACAAAGATTTACAGATATGGTTGTACTCTTTTGTTTGGACACTAATCAGCTTTATGGGCTGGGCCCTAATCCAAGACCTGAAGTTGACCTGTAACTTGGAGCCATTTGAACTAAATCTAAATACTGAGACACTGGAAAGTATCTATGAAATTGCTTGTGGGTAATTGTGCATCTAATTTTGTGTTTGCTTCTGGAAAAGTTCTGGAAAAAGGGTTGTAAAACTCAGTATTGATATCTCAGTTTCACAAACACGCACACAAATGCAGGAATTTGTGACAGAGGAAGTGACCTGGTTACTCTAATGTCCTCCTCACTTTTAGACTAGTTTAGAAGAAGAATGGAACTTTGAAATTCCACTGAGAAAATTAACATCCCCATTTCCAAGTTAGTTTAGATAGCTGTGAAGAAGAAAATACTTCTAATTTTTATTTGTTGATGACTTAAAATACATTATTTCTATTTTCTTGATTTAAGATTGGTTATGGGAAATATTTGTATTAATCTTTCTAAAACTGAATGTGCCCTGACTCATTGGTTTGATATATCCAGTGGCTTCCTGTATTATTACATTGCAAGTACCAAACTTTTCATTTGTTACAAGAATTACTTGATATATGACTGAGGCCACATGCAGGAGGAGACAGTAAGGAAGAGATTTAATAATTTTATAGCCACCTTTGGGGGAAAATATTTTTTGCACTGTCCTATTAATGCATTACATTTGATTACATTGCATTTAGTCAGTCACTATATTGCTATGTTTTCTTCTGTAGTTATTCATGGAGATAAGAGTGCAAAGAAGCATAACTCGTGCAAAACCTGCCCTGCTTTTCAGTGTGTTTGCCAGATATTGATCTTCATAGGGCCTGTGAGGTGCTCTTCTGCATCAGAGAAGGCTAACCACATCCTGCTTTTTTGTTTCATCTCACAAATTTTTGGTGTACTGAGAGCTTTCATCTTCCATCTCTTAGGGGTACCATGACTTTCGTAGTCTCTGTTGAAAGTTTCTCTTTTAGAAGTTCTTTTAGGAGTTAGAAACCATTTCAGCTTTTTCTTTTTTTTTTATTACTGTAGCAGATTTTAACAATGATAAATTGCTTTGATAATTCACCAAAGACAGAATTTTGCTATGTCACCCAAACTTGGTAGATCTTTGCAGTTAGACTTTCAGAGCTCCACCAATGCTCTTTGGTGCAGTGCTTTGAGAAGTAAGAGTGTCCTTTTGGAGATGGATACAAATCCTTAACCCAGAGTGGTCTTTATTCCACTAAATTCTCTGTTGCCAAAGATCTTTCAAACAATATTTTTTCTTACATTGCCTTGCATTCTATTATATTTCCTTACGGCCATGTTTTATTTCAGCTGACCTTTGTTTCCAATAATTGCACAGCTGCACCAGTTGAGCACTTCAAGATAATATTATATTCTGCTATTACAATTCTGTTCAGGGATTTTCTTGTGTGTCTACCTTGCATGTAACATTTATACTCTATTCAGTTAGTAGGTTTCGGGATATACTTTATTTTTATTCTGAGTGCACTTTGTCTTTTGGGGCTCACTAGTTGCCACAGTAAACATCGGCACATTGTACTTATTCATCATTGTTTAAATTTATCTACTTCCTGGTTTTCAGCCTTGCTCACACTATCTGGTAAACTATACGAATAATTTTTAGAAACCACTATGCTGATTCTCCTAATTTTAATTCCCTTTTTCTTCTTATTATTTGAAATTCAGATGTTTTAAACATATACCCATCTGCTTTTATCCTTTTTCTCCCATATCTTACTGTCTTATTCTGAGTTACAGAGATGTTTTACATGCACTCTCCACTTAGAAAATATTATAGGAGCACCCTCTGAGGGGAAAATATCCCAGCACTTCTTAAACAGTAGAATCTGTATTTCTGTCCTTCCTTTAGGAAGAACTTGGGTTGGCCAGTAAGGGTCCAAGAAATTGGAAGGTGCCACATTCTGAACAGGTTGTGTTAGCAGAGTGAAAAGAAAGGCATATCTGCTCTTACTAATTGCCATCAGCAAACATTAGGCAAAAATAGTTCAAATAGCAGCATATGGCATCTTGTCAGGTTTTCTGGCCAGGGTTGGTTCTGGTGTACTTTTCTCTGCTCTTCTGAGTCATTGAAGATCATCTGCCACTCGGGTACTTGCTGAGCAGACTCCTAATGCACGACAGCAGAGGAATGAACAACCAGCGCTGCTGGTTTGTGCCTGGCACTGGTTGAAAGGTGGCTGTTTTCCTGTGGGAAGCAGCAGCACCAGCATCTCCTCCAGCCTCAGGAGTTAGGGGGAACAGGATTGCCCAGCTTTCAGCTGATGAGTTAGCTCTGGAAAGAAAAATGTAAGGCCTTGTGCTGCTGGTCTCCATAAGGATGAGCCTGCTATGCTCACATCAGGATTGAGCCCCACCATCTTCCTTGAACAGTGGCCTCCATGTCACCTGAAGACAGAGTTCACCTCCCTCGACATGCCTTTCACAGCAAGCTTGTTTTGTAAAGAAAGTATCTTCCATTTCTGGGCAGCTGGTCCAAGACAAACACTCCTCACTGTGAGCATGGGTGTGCTAGCAAAAGGCTGGGAGCACACACCCACCCAGACAGGTCCCTAGCCCTCATGCCTAAAAGGAATACCTTCCTTCTGTTTATTCTGGGGAGTTTGTGGCGGGCTTTTTTAGTAACTAGTCCAGCTGCACTGTTGTGAGAAGAGAACAACAAGACCAGACCACAGGACATTGGAGGGGAAGCAGGGAACTGATTACCAGACACTTCATACGGAAGAGATGCAGCTGCCTTAATGCAGACTTCATTTCCATCCCTTCAGCATCACTTTTGTAAACACAGTTGCAGTTGGGAGAATAAGGAATTTCAAATATTCTGCGTTTTCTCTGTCCCAGCCTGGGAGCCCCCACATACCCGGACAAGCAATGGCTGAGAGGACCATGTTGTTGGTCCTGTCCGGGGTATGTGCCACCTGAAAATCTCCTTTTGTAAATCAGACTCCTGAAGGTTAATCCTGACAACCATGCAGCACCATGTGATCATGTGTGTGGGCTGCAATCAAAGATAGCAGGGAATGTGCCTGGCACAGGTGGCCACAGAGGTGGAAAGAAGGGCCCACCGTGCTGATCACCAAGGATGCTCAATGGAAGCCTCACTGCAGCTCTTGCCTGACAAACCCTGTCCTTTAGCACCAATGTGCACTGAACTGCCCCACAGTGCAGGTTTCTGGGGTTTCTCTCTCTGGAGAGGTCCCAGCCCCATCCAATCTGTGCCCAAGACTGTTCTTCCCCACCCTCCCCACCACAAATCTATGCTTAAAAGGCATAACCAAAAGGAACGATACTCAGTTTTTCTAGGACTGTTAGGAAATTTAAGAACTTGTATTTTAGGACTCAGTCCAATCTATGGAGTTTTTACTGTCTAAACTTCACATTTTATTTAGATGGATCTGTCAACCTGTCTGTTAAGTGAAAGTTTCAGCAACTTGTCAGACTTCTGAAGACCAATAAAGACAGTACAGTAGAATTTAATGCACTTTAAATGAGTTATATCTTTGTCCTTTTTAACATCTCGTTAAAGGGGGAGAAATTTTAAAAGAAGTGTTTTTTTCAATTGTTATTACATCTCTGAGTAATTCACCAAAGCAGGATATAGCAAGACTTGCTGGATGTAAACAGTCTAAACAGCAGAACAGCACTCCACTCAGACATTTAAGCAATATTTTCAGCTTCCATCATTCAAGTGTTTTTGCTTTACCCGGCCTCCTTGTTATTAATGGCCATCATGACCCTCAGTCCTGCTGTCTACAAATGTCTCCAAACATTGGGTTTGGCTGCTGACAAACAGTACTCAGGCTGAAGGAGCAGTAACATGTCCAGGCTGCTTGGAATAAGACATTCTGCTTGGAATAAGACATTCTCAGGATGCTGTGCATGCTGGCAGCTGGTGGCAAATCCCTTATGAATTTAGTGCTAATTTTTATGGAGCAGAAGCAGAGTCTTTGGCCATCCCTTGCCAGTGATATGGGTGCCAGCGTAAGCAGGCCTACTTTTAAAGTATAAGGAGGCATTCCTGAGAGAGATGCCTCCCAGAAATTACTTGTCCTAGAAGATTTTATCAGTAAACCAAGTTTGTTTTGCCTTGGTTCCAGAAAACCTTACAGGTTAATGAAGAGACCTGCTTAGAAATAATAATCACTTGTTATGTGATTGCTTGAGTAACTGAGTATCATCCCTTTTGCTGATGTTTCTGCATGAAATGTAAATACTTGGCAGGTTGAATGCAGAACTTCCTGAGAAAAGGCCTTCCTGGTAACTCTGTGGCATAGGCAAGTCCAGCAGATGTTTGATTTTTCTTTAGTTCAGAATTCTTGAAAATGTCTTTTGTGTTTACTTCCTGTTCATGCTCAGCAAATTAAGATGTATTAATTAATGTTTGCATTGGTCTCAGTAATTCAGCCTATCGTGGTGTCCTTGGCACAGCCTAAGGAAGCAGCTGAATAAAGGAAGTTTCTTTTTTATTGTAGTTTATCAGGCTTTTTTTTTTTAAGCCTTTCCACTGCCTTGCCATGCCTCTATAAAAACTTTGAATATGTTTCTCATGCTCTCTCTCAGGCATAAAAAAGATTTTTTTTTTAGTCCACATTGTGTCATACTTTATACTAAAGTCAAGTAAAGTACCAAATAATCTCGTTAATTTTTTGTAAATAAAAAATACCCCAGGCCTACTCCCAGCAAAAAGCATAAGTAATTGGGAGGGCCTTACATCACTCCTTGAAGGTTAGTGAGCTCTCAGTAGCTGGAGAAGAGATTTTCAGCCACAGAACTGGTGCTGAGAACATTGTCTTATCTCGAATCTCCTGGAGTCAGTGCAGGTTTTGAAGAGCCTTGATATGGAAGGAGTTTTGCAGTTCCCATTATGGACTGAGGTTTCTGTTTTCCTTGTTTTCTGCTTCCATCACAGTCTCTACAGATTTGAAATCATTTATTTCAGTTAGCAAAACAGAGTTACCCTGAGGAGATTGACTTAAAGACCCCATTTAAATATCCCTTTAAAAGCCTGTTATTCTCTGATCTCTATTCCTGTCACTTAAATAGATGTGGTACAAGCACCTTAGTAAATCTTGGTCACAGGATTTTAGCAACCAAAAACCAGCATTTATGATGTACTTAAGAAAAAACTCTGAATGCTAAGGACCCCAACTGTAGTTACTTTTTGCTTTATTAGTATTGAAAGACTCATTAGAATCTAGAATATAGACCTCACTGGTTCTTAATAGACTCTTATGTTCTGTGGGATGGAAAGCAGCTTTCACCAGCTGAAACTTCAGAGAAGTCTTTTAAACCATATTTGGACAGGGTGACATGAGGTCAGGTAAGCTATAACCATGTGGGTCAACATCCTGGATATTATCATTTGATTAGCAAAAAGGAGGATTTGGATCACTGAAACTCTTATTTGATCTGGCTAGGAATTTTTCTGGGACATGCTGCTTCTTAGAAAATGATGAATTACCACCAAAGAAAGATTTCTTAGGAACATATCAGTTTCAATCAGAATTTTGTTAAGAAACTTGCCTCAGCTGCAAGATTGACTTTCTGGTAAGAGAAATTATGCACTTCTCCAAAATAGTAAATTGTCTCCTTTGCCAGTAAACACTGAAAACTGGAATGTATTAAGAGTTGAGCTGGTTAAGAATACGAGCCTGTTTCCAAGCTGGCTGCCCAATCTGCCAGGTTGTTTCACATTTTTACATGATGCTTTTTGCAAAATGTCTTTTTGAGCTGTCCAGTCTCCTCACTAAGTGATCATTTTTTGTTGAGTTTACACAGAATAAACTTAGTAGCTTTGGCATTCAGTATGTATATAACAGACCAAGGTTTGAGCCACTGCTTTAGGGTACATTTCTTCATGCAAATGAAACCTTTCTGACAGAGGGGATCCCCAGCCTACAGCTGTAAAAAGACATTTTGTCCTTTTTCCTTTCTTGTGAGACCAGAGCCTCAAACCTGCACATCTTGTGACTTGAGTTAGTGCCTTTCTCTCCCATCCATGGGTTGCTAATTACTTCACATGAGTACAGCTTTTCTTTTTTAATGAATCTGAAATGTCAGAAGGGCTAACATTCACTCTAATTACCTGTCCAACAAGGAAGTTGTTGGGATTGAATGCTTCTGAAGAGTGGTGGGAGCACATGCTCCCTGCCACCACAGCCCATGGTACAAGCACACGCATTTTGGTGGGAACTTGAGGCTGTAGGCACTCTGCAGAGGGAGCAACTGATTTTCTTAATTTCAACAAATGAGCAAAATGTTACTGGGTTTGCCAACTCTTCAACGTAATTACTACTGCCAGCCAGCACCACTACCATCTGTATTTAGTCTGAAATTCAGCCAGTTGGTTTTCATCCAGTTCCACATCTCTGCCAGACACTGAGAAATCGAGGAAGCGGTTCATGTCCTCTGAGAAGGGCTACATCAGAGCAGCCTGGAGTAGAGGCTCATTGTTCTTTCTCTGGCCCACTTTGAGCAAGAGCAATTAAAAACCTGGAATCCCACACCAGAGTTTCTAAGAAGGGGCAATGCCTGCATCAAAATGCCAGCCTTCGCACACTGAAGTCAGGGAGAGGGTCATTCTAATGAAACTTGTTTAATGAAGCAGTGCTGAGATCTCATCTCCTGCTGATCTTGCCACAGTTGATGTAGGATCAATGGCACCAGCTGCTGTTGGGCATCACATGAGCTAAATACTGCTGTCCTCTCCCAGTTTGAAGCACAAGCAGCTCTGAGCCAAACCAGAGAAATATTCTGTGTTGGCTTTTCTCAGGAAATGTTGTAGAAGGACAAATAAAAAGGGGTGCTGGGAGTGTAAGAAAGCACTCAGTTAGACAGCCAGAAGGGGACACATGCTGCATAAGTGTATTTCAGATTTGTCATCTTAAATGTTCATTGAGAAGATAATTCAGAACAGTAAAAAATATTTAATACTAATAGTGTCATAATTTTATAGACACACTCTGCTGAGTACAGGAGGGAGACATCTGACTGAACTCTTGGAACTGGCAATCCCTGCATTGTTTGTTATCTGTGTGATGATGTTCATTCTTGTCCTAAATTAAATGCAGATGGTTTTAGGTGTCATTCTACTCATAGGTCACCTCCAGAGCTGCTTGATATATGAGGCTCTGCTTCCTGATTTAGTTTTGTCTGGCCACCAAAGTTAATTCATGTCTTAACATTGCATGCTTCTAAAGAGCAGGAATGTTTTTACCAAAACAGAACAACGGGCTGTTGTTTCTTTAATGTGATAGACTAGTAGTGTCCTCATTCAAGATTCTTAAAATATCCTCTTCTTTTCAATGCCTTACTTTAATGCAAATCCAGATGGAAGTGTCATCAAAGACCTAGTCAGACTTAAAATCCCAGGAGGAATTTTAGCCTTTATTTACGCGATTGTGGCAAAAGAGAAGTATAGTATATAAGAATTTTTCTGTGTGCTTCTTTTTATTATAATTCCTTTTTTGATACTTAAAGAAATTTGATTTTAATCTCTGGTCTTTATTTATTGCTGATATGAGCATGTCTGAAGCTGGAACCTAGTAGAAGTGACACTCATTTTCACCAGGGTGAATAGCATCAATAGCTATTTTTTAATTTATTTTGAGCACAAGCCGGTTCTAATTGGAAATCTGTCTCAGTAGTTTTGCTTCAGGTAATCTCATATCTGATTTGAAAATTATTGATGAGAATTTCATTGTTGCTGATTGAGTCACTGTAAAACATTTTTCTATTTTGTAAAATATTTAAACATTTTACTTTGAGGCCTGAGATACGCTGGGTTTGTACATTACAGTTATATTGATGTAAGATAGGGTTATGTTCTTTTTCTTAAATAAGACAAACATGTTTTCCTGTATTTCAATGTGTCCATGCTCTTTTACCATTACAAAGGAACTTTATACTGATAAACCACTATTAAACAGGTTTAATCTTACCAGTATTTAAAACAGTATGGTTCTTGTTTGAATTTAAAACTATATCCTTGAAGGCTTAGTCTGAGTGGTGAATGTACTTTGAACCTCTCTGTGCAGGCAGATTCATATCTTCTGAACTGTAGTGAAACTCGTGCACCCCTAGACTCTGGTGCCCTACAGCATTTATGAGAAAGGAGCCTGGTGAAGGGATCTGAAATGTGAGAGGGAGCTTTGGCACAGTCCAGTGAGGCTCCCCAGTCTCAGGATGGTTACCAGAGTTTCTGATGCCCCTCTGTACCATCCACATGTAGCCAGAAGTGCCTGACTTCAGTTACTTTTGGTGGAAGTTAACATCTTAATTCGATCTGATCTCAAGTGATTTTCCAAGATTCTGTGCAGTGTATCTTGCATTATGTGACAAGAAATATGATTCAGATACCATGGGCTACAATTACCTGGCACTGTTGTTATTATTATTGAGTCCCATACTTCATTTACTGTATATTAAAAGGGACTTCAGATTGTTTTTCTTAACAACGTAAGAGTTAATTCTTTTTGTACTAAATAAATATCAGATGTTTGGTAACTACTAGGGGTTTGTTGTTGTTGCAGAATTTATTCCCCAGGCTTTTGGAATGCCTTTGTCTCAAGTGATTGCTAATGACCGGGCCTACAAGCTCAAGCAAGACTCTCAGAGAGAAGAGCAAAAAGATGTTTCAGATTTTGTGGCCTTTCTCTTGCCATTCGGAACTAAACGACAGAACAAAGAACTTTCAAGCAGTAACTCATCTCTCAGCTCAACGTCAGAAACGCCAAACGAATCCACGTCCCCGAACACACCTGAGCCAGCGCCGCGAGCCAGGAGGCGTGTAAGTATGCACATCACAGCACATGTGTCACCGTGGGTCCAGAGGGCCTGGCTGCACCAGGAAAAACCTGCTCTGTGTCTGGACTGTGGAATACTTTTTGAATACTTTTTGTTCAAATAGTGGCTTTTTTTCAGGTAGAAGTCAGCCTCATCAACATCAGAAAACTCTTAACTGTAGTGGGGATCTTCTTTTACTGATGGTGGTGGGAAAAGATCACATAGACTCTGTGGGTCTGTAACAGATCGCGAAGAAGCAGAGAGTTTATCTAGAAGTCTTCCTGTTTGCTCCCTTTATCTACCTCCTTCTGTCTAAGTCTTTTAGATTTAACAAATTCCATCTGGCTTCAACCCAATTTTTTCAGCAGGGAAAGTCTAAACTTATGTGTTTGATATTTATAGGTATAATTATCTTAATCTAGCTCTAACCTGATAATAAGTCTGACTATTAACCCCTATCCATATATGAATAAAAATCCTCATGATCTAACCTATATCATATCCTCCATGGTAAGTAAGGAGTTGTCAGACTAGATTTGTCTAGATTGTCAGACTAGATTTGTACCAGGGTCTTTGAAGGCTGTTTCTGCATGCAGGCTATGAAGATGCCTTTGACAGCAAAACACAGAGTGGTGGGTTTGGGTTGAATATTAATCTACATGTAAAATTGATCCTTTTTTTAGCATAAATCTTTTCCTTGTAAGTAAATTTTATGCTCTGAACTTTCCAGTTGTACAGTTAGTAAATTGTTTTTCTTCTGTTACCATCAAATAGAGGTTCTAGACTTTACTGCTTTTTGATTTCATTTGCAATGGAGGGAGAAAAAAATGCATAATAAAATACTTTGAATAAAACCCCTTTTAAGAAATCTGAGCAAGAACTGAAGTACAAGAACAGACTATGGAAAAGAAGGTGTTTTCTTAAGAACCGCACCTTTTTTCATCCTTAGGATAAAACCTTCTTCATAGAAATTCTCTGTTGAGCTCTTCAAACCAGGGTTTAAGAGGGTTAGAACTCTGGAGTAAATTGCAAATTGAGAGAAGGCAGGTCATGGGGCTCTTTGTCTAGCTGCCAGCTGAAGCTTGAAGTGTCTATATTCTGTCTGCAAAACTGAAAGCATGATGCTTGCATTCTTGTGTATGCATCAATGCACATCTATTGGTCTGTGCAAACCATATGAACAGTCATTTGTGTGCACACAAAAGTATAAAGTAACTTGACTAAATGTAAAGGGAAATGCATGAACTTTTCAGAATTTGGCAGTCAGTGACAAAAAATAAAAGTTCACTGTATGTACTCATTGGCTTCAGAACCTTTTTTTCATAGGAAAGACAACTTGTGTGGCCAGAGGTGAGTCATCTGCTGCTCTTTTCACAAAGTGTGAGAAGATTTCTGACATGCATTTGACCAGTGAGCAAGCAGAAGAACAACGATCCTTTAGTACAGCCATAGAGATCAATCAGGACCAACTTCCTAGAAGCTGAGCGAGAGCTTTGCTTGTTTTGTTCGTTTGGATAGTTGATTATTTTTAGGGTTTTTTTGTGTCAATACTGGCATTGCAGCTTTCAGAGTGCAGGATTGGAGCTTTTAGTCCATAGCTGTGAGGAGGCAGCAGGACATGGTTCACCTACACAGAACTAGGAGTAGACTAAGGTGGGCAGTATGACAGGAGGGAGCTGGCATATTCTCTAAGGAATGAACTTAGCTAATTCATTTCATGAATTTTCTATTTTTTAACATTAATATCAACTCATGTCCCATATCTTATCTGTCTTTATAATTCTGTTTATCAGTGCACTTACTCCTCTGCCCCAAGCTTATTTAGGGGATGGTAAGGTGGGCTGCACTTATCTTTTGTCTCTTGAGCACCATTGCACTGTTTGCTTTCAATTAAAAAATGCTTACAAAAAAACCTAAAAAATTATTTGTTAGTACATGCAACTGATACAAGCAATTTATCACAAAAAATCTGCACAGACACCTGAAATGCAGTTCTCTGAAACCTAAACTGGAGAGATTGTTTATCATCGCACCATTCACTTCTTTGCAACTGTGTCATTCACTTCTGTGTATTTCAGTGAGTCTTCACTCAGCTGAGACTTTCAGAAAGAGGTAGAAGGTAATGCTGGCTGCAGAGCTTATCACATGAGTGCTGTGGTTCTCTCTCCTCCAGCATCTTGGCAAAAATCACTGTTGCTGCATTTTCTGTGTAGGACTTTTGCCCAGCAATTGGAAGTTGAGACTTTAAATTCCACTTTCCTTCGTGTTCCTGTGTGCTTAGCTTAAGACTTCCCCAGTGTATTTAGGTTTTGAACTCGTCATGGGGGAGCAGGGACTGGTATCCATTATGTGCAAAGGTAATGCCTAGTAGATGGAACTTGATTTTCTTTAGTTGCTGGGCGCTGTAGTTCAGGTATCTCAGTGTGTGTGTTACTAGACCTGGAGCAGTGGGCAGTGCTGTGCACAATCTCCTCCTCCACTGTTCCTCAGCAGTCAGGTAGGTCTGGCTGAGCCCACACTAGTAGGTCTGGCTGAGTTAGAGCTGGACCCATAGAATATGTTGGTAATGTCTTCCTGTGCACTTTGTAAAATCGGGGCTGGCCTGGACTTGGTATTGCCAAGCAGTGACTTCAGTCACTGAACTCAAGGTCACTCATCCTAAAGCCAGCTCAGTGTGCTGGTTAATCCACAATTTTGATAAAATGCCCAAGGACTGCGTCGAACCATGTATTTGCATCTATTTAAGGGCTCTGAATCCGATTTAAGTGACTCTGATAATGATGCATGAGGATGCTTTGCAGACAGGAAAGGACCAGTAAAGGCAGGGTATAAAGGCAGGCACCTGTCACCCAGGGGCTGCAGGGTGAGGGTGGGGTTAGGATTTTCATTGTCAATTGATTCATTTGATGTTTGGAATGCCAAACTCTTAATTAAAATAAAAATATCATTCAGTTGGAATTTTACACACATGGATCATAGCCAGAGGTTCTTGTTTGTTTTGGAGGGCTTTTTTGTTTGTGTTTTTGTTTCCTGTTGGCAGGAAATGGTAAAAGGAATCAAGCAGATGTACTTTTGAGAGACACCAGAAATAAAGGTCAAAAGTTGCATTCTAAAGGATCTAGTAATTGTTTATAGTAATGTGGGTAAAAAGAATCTATAAACTTCATTGTACTTCATTTATACATCTACCATGAGTTACAAGAAACAGAACTAATCTTGATAAGTTAAATGAGGGCTTTTTTAAGGTATTATGAACTAGAAATTTATCAATGAGTTTGAAATCTAAGTGGACTTTTTGTGAGTTTTGCCTCTGAGTTGAAAATCTTCATGAAATTCAGTTGGCTAGGCTAATGGAACAAAATAGAGCTTGAAATTTCCTTGTAAGCAATTGTACAGTTCTCATTTAATAGATGTAGAGTTCTGACTAGCAGTCTATAAATTACCTGTCAGCAGAACAGTGTGCTTTTAACAAACTATAGTTGTCAGAAAAGTTTTGAGTACGAATTTACATTTTCTTTATTATTTCTTAGGATGACATGCTGCATCCCTGTACTGTATATTTTATGTTATGGTAAAATTTATGCTTTGTTTCAGAAGGAAAGAAAATAGTTTACAACAGATATTTTTAACAGGAATAAAACCTGAATTTTTTCTTTGTTTTATTATTATTGTAGGACTACATGTACCCTAGAACTTTTTCGTCTCATAATTTTAATACGAATTGAGAGAAATGGTAGTTTTGAAGTGACAATAATCTTGTGCTTTGAAAAAAAGAAGTTTTGTTTTTCAAGTGTGAAAATTGAAACATGCCATAAACCTCCTGCTGCTTGTGCTGCTTTATCCTTTACAGACTGCTTGAACCTCTGCACCTTGCTGTAATCCAAATCTGGCTTTCAAAGCTTTCACTGGATCTTTAATGATTTTAAAATATTAAGATATGTGAAGCAGAATTATTTAAAAAATACTAGCCCTCAACTTCTTTGGTGTATCTTTATTCTGTGTTAGAGTGGGGTTATTTCAAACTCCTTAGCTGTATGTATTTGTGATATTAACTGTATCTGGTGTATGCTTGTAAATCATTTTGTATAAGTTTCACTGATACAATGGTCCAAGCTACAGGAGAATTAGGCAGTAAGATTTCAAAATATCTATATATCTCCATGTACATGAATATGGTACTGCTGAGGTACACCCACAGACCATGATTCATCCTTGCCCCACAGTATATGCAGGCTTACAGCAGTAAAAAAACAGAGGAAATGAGTGGAAAGCATTTTGTTTTTTCAACATTTTAATTTGTATTCGTTGTAATATGAGAATATGAGAACATTTGTACCATATTGATTTTTCCTATCCATTACACTGATACTATAATTTCATTAATTTATAAAAATTGTAGCTAATTAATAGTAGCTAATTGTATTTTTATGTTAGTTTGTTTAAAATATAGGTAGGCAAAAGTCTTTGTTGGATGTCCTGTGATGCTGAGATTCCCCAGCCCTACTGATTATTCACGTGTGTGTATTTTACAGGGCGCGATGTCTGTGGACTCTATTACAGATCTTGATGACAATCACTCAAGACTGTTGGAGGCTCTCCAGCTCTCTTTGCCAGCAGAAGCCCAGAGCAAGAAAGAAAAGGCAAGGGATAAGAAACTAAGCCTGAACCCTATTTACAGGCAGGTCCCCCGGCTTGTAGATAGTTGCTGCCAGCACTTGGAAAAGCATGGTAAGAATATTTTGTTTTCTCAGGAGTAGCAGATGTATTTTTACTATAATATAAATAAATGCCTATTTTGAGAAGTAAGTATATGCTTCCATTTGCAAGGACATCTTTGAAAGCTAGACATTTCCCTCCTGTTTTGCCTCTTGCTAAAAATACTGTCTCGCAAGTAATTCTGTACATGATAACTTCCCAAACTGAAGATCTATGCTACAATCTTGTAAAACTAGAGCACAGGATGGAGGCTTTTCTTGTAGGTCACTCATCTTGTACTGGGGTGCTCAGCTTTGTAGAAATGGCTCATCACATCCCACAGGTTTACCTGTGCCTTCAGAATAAAAAGTCTGAAATGTGCCAGTCAGTCTGGAGCCATTCTTCACAACCAGTGGATCCTAAGGTGTGAGATCTAGATGAACTATTTATACTAGTACTGCAAGACTTGATATTTGAAGATGGGGGCTCAGAATAAGAAAGAATTCCATGCTAAATATATATTAAGCTCCAAGAAGCCTCTTCCTGTTCACTGCAGGGCTTGAAGGGTGAATACTCAGTTTGTCTGTGGCTTGATTCCTGACCAGCCTCAGACTCTCTCCAAAGGAAGTTACAGACTCCTGCCACTATTCTTCTTGTGTGTTAGTGATTGTCCAGGCATAAGCCTCCCACAGCTTTACATAATGCAGAAACAATAGTCAGTCTAGGTATCTGATCACCATCTCTGCCCATGTATCTTAACCTTGTAAAACTTTTTAATGATAATTGAAATAACTTGGCCACAGCAAGATGGAATTATCACATGGCCAGATAATCAACAAACCATAAAATAATGGTGATTGTAGCAGCAGATGATGTATTTGATGCTAATTTCACCATCAAGAAATCCTTTACTAGCTCTGAATGAAAGGCTTTTGCAGATGAGGGACTACAATTTAAACAACAATGCTGAGTTTTCACAATTTATAACTGAAAACTATCTTCCTTACAAATGTATCAAGGAACACTGCAAAAGATAGTCACTGCTAGTCTTTTACAGAGATTAGATACCACAGCTGACAAGTAAGTATGGGATAGTTAAGTCTGAGATGAATGACTTCCATCCCTTTAAGCAAAGGTAGCTGAGTTTGGAGAACATGAAAGTATCCAAGTCAGCCAAAAAGCCATCCAGTTGAGTATCATTTGGATACTGTGATTTTATGTCACCTGATCATCTGTGATAAAATTTTTAATCCTCTTAAAGCACTGTCATAACAAAATTATTTTCTATATGATGTTTTTTACAGAAATATTTGCTTTACGGAAATATTTGAAGTTTCCTTTTAGAGGAAATTTATGATGGGTTATTGTGTATTGTTTAAGAGTAAACTATAATATACCACAGTGCAATAATCTGATGCAATCTGGGGAAAACTCTTCAATTTTCAATTTAATCTCTTGTCCACAAGAAACTGAGAGAAATTTAAAGATGGTAGAAGATGGACACTGTAGCAACATCATTCCAGGCTGTATGACGGACCAAGCTGCTGACTCTGAAAATACTTATATGCATTCTTCAGCAACAAATCACCAGCAGTTTCTGATGAATGCTTTAAAGGATAATTCTGAGCATTATATGATAAAAAGTGGTTATGTTTTTAGACATTAAAGCCCCTGTCCTTGTTCACCTTCCTTATTTTGCCCAGAGTCATGTCCCAGAGATATAAAGGCTTTCTGTAGACCTGCAGTGTACAACAAACATTGTATGTCTGTGTAGGAACAGGTAACCAGGCTGCAGGTTTGGCCCAATGTGTCTAATCTCCATCTCAAATGATTCCCTGCCAATGTTGCTGGGTTTACTAAATGATAGTCCATCAATGTAGTTTTCTGTTAACCAAAGAGAGAAGATTTAAAAAGAGATTTTTATGTTAAAAAAAATTAAAAAGCAGAATCTTATCTGTCTCTGAAGATCGCAACTCCAAATACTGCTCAAGGTGACACATCTCCAGCAAGCAAGTGTAGCCTAATGACTGTCAAGACGTTTGTCTCACAAGGTAATTTTACATCTCCTGTATGTCAGTAGAGATTAGAGCTGCAGAGAAGCCCTTGTTAGACCATAAACTTCCAGATTTATAGATAATTTCATGCCTTTTGCAAAAGTTTATAACCACGTAAAATTATATTATGTACACTGGTCCTTAAGGCTCTAAAATTTCCACTCACATTGTTATTGCTAAAGAGCATGTCACCTCTTCAATTTTTCAGACCCTGTTAGTCTGCAAGATATGTCCATTTGAGAACCATATTATCATTTGTTGTATTTGTAGTGGCTTTCTACAGGGCTAGAAGAAGATTTGAACTGTGGTCTTACAAAACAGTGGGCAACACCAATTTCCTAATCACTTTAAATGACACACTTTGCCAAAAGTACAACAATGCTTCTTTATAGTTTTCCCCCTATATAATACCTGTTCCTACCTTAAAAACTGCACACAACTCCCAGTTGAAATTCTCCCCTCTCATAGTCTACCTGAGTGCCCTATTTATGAACCTTTGAAAGAGACTCTCAATTTTTCCTTGGCAGGAACTTTAGACCCAGTGAGTTGCCCCAAATACCAGCTTCATCCTGTATCCAAATACACAGCTCAATGCCCACGTATTTAGTTGTTTTACTGCCTGTTTCCTTTGATGTCAGTCTTGAAGTTACACCTCCAAACCCTGAGCAGGACCTCAGTTTCCCATAGCAGTGGCACGACTAAAGTGGCATCACAAGAAATGTCACAGAGATGCCGTTTTGCAGATTAAGTGTGGTCCTTGAAAAACACAGTGGATAGCTTCTTAATCACAACTGAATCTTGCATCAACATGGTAAGTACACGTTTGTGGAGAAATATGTTGCTTTTTTTAAATTCTTTATTCTTATAAGTACACACATAGTTCAGAATGCTTTGGTTCAACGCAGTTTTCAGGAGAAAATTAAAAAATAAAATAGTGCTATGATGTGTTACATTTGCAGGTCTCCAGACAGTAGGAATATTCAGAGTTGGAAGCTCAAAAAAGAGAGTAAGACAGGTGAGTGGATATGGATATGGTTTTCTTTCATAAGCTATGATACAAACAAATCTGATTACTTTTGTTGTGTTTTTTTCCCCATCTGTGGCTTGGTGAAATTTAGGTTTTCTGGGTCAGTGACTTCAATGGTTTTTTGATGGCTCAAAAAAGGCCATTTCCAGTATCTTTTACATCTGGTGAAATCCTTGTCAGGTTCTCAGCAGGCTAGCAGTCTCTGTATGTTTTGCTCTGCAAAAGTAGCACAGGATTGGAGATCCAAATAAACTACAGTGAAGAAATTTTCCAAAGGTCACACTGCAGGGAAAAAAAAATCTTGGCTGTTCATTTCATCTCAGAAACAGCTGAAGCTCCCAAAGTAAACTCAAACTGTAAATCTTTTTTGGAAAACTCAGGATATGAGAAAACATGCAAGTACAGAACAATCTCTTTGACCCTAAAATTGCTGCTCCTAAATATCACCTTTCTTTTACCCCTGCTAGACTTCATGGTCAGAGCAGACCCTTCCAAGTCTTAGTCAAATTATGAAAAAGCAAAGATAGTGTACAATTAGGTTCCAGAGATAAAGTCATATGTGGGTGTTGGCTCCTAGGTATACCTACCTAGATATTGCACTGTAATTCCCAGAAGCTGGGAATACATGTTGAATTAGAGCAGTGGAGACGGGTGGTTAGTGTTTGCATGATGCATAAGGAGGGGATGAAAAGTTAAAGGAAAATGCCCTTTTCAGGAAGTTAAGACCAAATACATCAAACAGAAAAGAAAGCAAAAGAGAGCTTGACTCCATCTGATCCCAGAGGTTATAGTTCTTTGCAAAAAGCTGTAAAAACTTCATAGTGTAATGTTTTATCATTCTGGAAAATGACCTTGAATAGCTAAATTGAATTGATTTTGGCTGGTAGGACAGTATACCCTACTGAATTGTAGCTCATTCTCCAGCAGTTTCTATTCCTGAGTAGCTGGTATAACACTAAGCTAAAAAAAATCTGCAGAGGCAGTTTTCAGATCAACACTGATCTAGATGAAGTTTTGAAGTTGCCTCACATTTGCATTGCAAGCTTCAGTGTTAAAACATACATTATCATTTAGGGATGAATACAATTGCATCATTGAGGAAAAAGCAGAGAGCTTCTATCATTCACTTGTAAACTAAGCCTCATTCACTTGTAAACTAAGCCTTACTTTGAACATCAATAACTTTTACCACTTTTTCTTTTACTCTGTTTCCAAAAGGCAAGGAAATCAAGAGATTTTGGTATCTATGTTTTTTATTACATGGACTAATTTACTGAACTAGGTAAACTGATATATTTCATTAAACAACAAGGAAGCATCAGCTTGGCCCTTGTGATTACAGTAATAAATACTGTCAACATGAACACGTGGGAAAGTCTGGGTTCCATTAAAATTCCACTCATTTTCTGAGCCATAGAAACCCAAACCCAGCACTCAGATTTTGGTGTGCTTTTGCAGCTGTTCATTAGTTTTTCTTGTGTAGAAAGTAAGCATATTTTGTTTTCCTTCCCTCCCCAGTTAGAAAATGTCCTGTTTCCACTGTAGTTTGTTGCAGTAATACATAAGTAAGTAGATGCATGTGCCAACAAGGTTTTTGATTGGTGAGCAAGAAGAGAAAATCTAGAACACGTGAGTCTCTTGCAAACCTCCTCCTTCATGTTCAGTGGGGTGCAGGACAGAGATTCCCAAGTTCATGTTCCCAAGCATCATGAGATTCTCCAACTCAAGGTGATAGATCTGGAGCATCAGAATGCTAGGTACCATCTTTTGCTGGGAACAGATGCTCGAGCATTGTTGCCAAGGTTGGGGTGGGCAACCCTTGATGCTGGGTCTGGTGACATTGTGGCACCTTCAGACCTGAGGATGAAGTGTGAAATAGCTGGAATTCTGCTCTCCTATCCCCTCTTCCAGCACAGATGTCCTCATCTCTCAAATAATGAGATTCACTGGATGCTGTAGTTCTCCACCTGTATCTTCCAAAAGTCTGAAAGCATTCCATGTGAATGGAGTCTGAAAGACTTAAAGTTGAGGCGTACAATATACAGTTTTAACAGCCATGATACCTGGGCCTGAAATGTGGCCACATCTCGCCAAAGCTTCTATGGTATTTTGCTGCTTAGGACATCTCTGTAGGTCTCACAGAATATCAGATCACAAGTGCCATATTCAAGACTGTAACAGCAGTTTATGATTTAGCCAGCAATTTGGAAAGCCTGAATTCCTGATGCAGTGCTAATAGGTTTCCTCAGCTGCTTTCAGGCACTAAGTGCAGAAACGATCTTCTGGATTGAGGTAATTTATGGTGCTACACAGGGATATTCTGCATTCTTCACCAGTCTAGAGAGTACAATTAAGCTGGGAATGAAGTCCCCAAGTTGGCACTGGAAAATCTTTGACCATAAATCAAAGAATAATATTAGATAAAGAACATATCCTGGTCTTCATAGCATAATTATTAATTATTAATAATGATTGATATTAATAATGGTAAAAATAAACCTAATAAATTAGAATGGAGGCTGTGGTTTTTAATGAATACCTGTCACATCCATTATGGAAGCACAATCTCAACTGAAAACAAAGGATTTTCGCACTGAACATACTCAAGATAGAGTTGCATGTGGTTAGAATTTGCCACAAATTATCACAGGCATACTGTTTGCTTGTGATTTAGCTTCTTTCCTCTCTTTGGTATGTTTTGTAATATTCCTGGTGAAGAAGTCTGATACCTCAGATTTCTTTGTTTATAAGATTTAGCTGTAGTCACTCTCTGAGAACATATGTGTGACATTGTGATACCTCATAATTTTAGCAAAGGTACACATTTTTTCTAGGAAATAGTTTTAAAACCTCCTGACTGTTTTCAAAATGCAAAAAGAGTAAAAATTGAAGCTGTCAGCCTGAGGAAAGTATTCTGCTCTTGGTGCTGGAAAATCCCTCCAGAAGGGCAGGCTTTTACCTTTTCTTAAGGTATCTCAGATTTGGGAGAGGGTTTTCTTCTGCCTTTGGGAAGTGTGATGCCTTTGAATGATACAGAATTTGTCTGAGGACCGAAGCAGGAAAAGAAATATAGCAATACCTTGTAATGATGTTAGCTTGCTGTTTGTGAACTCTGTAATGACTATTACTTAATGAGTATAACTAAATTTGGAAGGCAGAACAAAGTGCCTTCACATGTGTGTGTGAAGGAATGCTGTGAAGTCTTAGTGAACCTGTCTCCTTGCTACCTATCTTTACATAGTCTTAAATGACAAGAGAAATGTGCATTTGGCAGATATTAGCATGATCTTACTAATAATGTTTTTCTACAAAATCATAAATGTTACGAAATGCAATTTTAGTCTCTGGTTCCAGGGATAATGCAGTAAGGTGATATAAGAGCTTGTCTTGTCATTTTCCTTATTCTCTGTTTTCTGCCTTTGCTATTAATCTTGCATTTCTGCAAAAATTATACTTGAATGCATGTTTTCATACAAGAGTGTCATATATTAGCTGAAAAAAACCCTGTATTTTATTACAATCTGGTACAAACCTAAAGTTGTGTATTATGGAATAAGCAGCAACTAGACATGAATTATATCTTTGACTTTACCAAAGACTAGTCATGCTCAATCTTGAAAGTGAAAATGAGTAAATCTGCTTCTTACAGATGTTGTGTTGGGATGTATTAATTGGGACAAGAAGTGACTATGGTTTTCTCTCATGATTTTTTTCAGTTACGTGAAGAGTTTGACCGAGGCGTAGATGTTGTATTAGATGAAGAGCACAGCATTCACGATGTTGCTGCCTTGTTAAAGGAATTTCTGCGTGACATGCCTGACCCACTTCTCACCAGAGAGCTTTATACACCTTTCATCAACACTCTCTGTGAGCTCTACAACATCTTGATTTATCAATTTTCAAAAGCTAATTTATTTGAATTCTTTGATCTCTACTAATAGCCTTCTTTTATTCTGTTCCTTTAATGCTCTGGCCTTGATTTGCTCCAAATATTTGTATAATACACTATGCAATACGTATGCAATAGTANTATAGTATATTCTTTAGTATACATTTACTGAGATCTCTTCTTGGTTTTTATAGTGTATAAGAATAATCCAGAAAACTAGAACAAGAAGGATTTCACTAACTATAAGAATGGAATTCATGTTGTCATTTAAAACCTGACCCTGTCATTGATCCAGCAGTGGCAGGTCACAGACTCCCATTTGAATCCTCATATCTTAAAATTTTAGATCTGTTCACTGACTAAAGTTCCAGCTGGGCTTCAAAAATTCAAGTTTCTTCATAGTTAATGGTCCTGAAAGCCATCATATTAAGTACTCCCAATTTTGTTGCCTATAAGACCCTTTCAGGGATTTAGGAAAAAGTAAATTTGGAGTTTTCAAGCTTAAGCAGCTGCCTGGTATGTGTTCTTCAGATGCTTTCTAGCCCTCATGTCTGAGATCCTGCCTCTGTCCCACCTTTGTCACTGGCTATCATGTAGATGGTAGATGGTTCAAGTGATGGTGGTGGTAGCAGAATGGCTTTTATTTCTCTGTTTGCTTTTCCAATCTCCTGGTACTTCTGCAAGATGAAAAACTGTAAGAAAACTGATTAAAAATGGCTGAAGCATAAACCTGACTGGAATGCTTGACAGCTACTGTATATACCAGTAGCTATACCTAAATGAATGAAGTAAGAAAAGTAAGCAGAATATTTGAGTCCAGTAACAGTGATGGAGTCTAAAACATGGATTTTGCTCTCTTATAGGTTAACAAAAATCCTACGAATTTGTGAGCAAAATGTTGACCAACTAAGGCAAAAATCCCATAGCAGTAGTTCTTACTGTTTTGATGTTTCCTTAGAGTTTTCTCTTTTTCTTTAGATGTTGTAAGAAAAATTATTTTTAAACAAAGCTATTCCTATGGGTTGGGAACAATATATTTGTTCTGCTTTTAGGTTAGTTGGAGTCATTTTCTTAGAACGTATTTTTTCCCCTCTTAGTATTAGAGCCAGATGAACAGCTCAGCACCTTACAGCTTCTCATTTATCTTCTACCTCCTTGTAACTGCGATACCCTTCACCGGCTGCTGCAGTTCCTCTCCACAGTAGCTGGCCATGCAGAAGACACCAGAGACAAGGATGGCCAAGAGGTAAGTCCTAGTCACTTGTGTCCTTTGACTTTGCTTAATTCATAGTCTGAAAAGACATCTTTAAAGCCTTGAAACATACACAGTGATGGCGTATCCCTGAAAGATGGGAGAGACTTAATCTATTTGCTTTGCCAAATGGCTCTTCTGCTATTTGTTTACTATGTTCTTAGGGCTGTGAAGGTTTAATTTTTGTATGACTTAATCAGTAAAGCATCTACCACTTCCTTTGGGAGATTCAGTGTACCAGCCTTGCTGTCAAGAACATCTAATGTCATCCATCCTTTCCCTGTTGCCTTGTTTTATCTCATTATATTCTATGGGAAAAGTACTCAGAAAAGGTCTGGCATGCAAGGATATACTTTTTCATTTTATTTTCATTCTCTGTTGTTGCTTTTTTATATGACTTTTGGACATAGCAGTTTGCTTCTTGGTTCTCTTAGCTTCCTTGTGTGCTGTGGGTAGTGAAAAATAAAAAACAGAGGACAGGAATTCCAGCTGTATCCTTGCAACTGACAGACCTCATCACTAGCTGGAGTCAGGGTTCGTCTTTGCCTGTTTTCTTTCTGACTTCCTTAACTGTTGCAGTCTGGACCAGATTCAGTGGAGAGTTTGATGTGTGCTCACCCCACAGAGACAAGAATGCCCACAGCTGTGGGGCTGAGCACTAGCCCTGAGCATTCTTACATAGGCGTGTGCCCATTCACACTAGAGAAAATCTGAAAATCCAGGCTTCCCATTTCCTGCCAGGGCAGTGCTTGAACTAGCAGGCTGCTGTGCAAAAGGAGGCAACTCTGTTAACTGAATAAAATTTATATAGTCTGTCAGAGCTTGACAAAAATATACTGGCTTATCTGTGGAAGGGCTTCCCAGTCCTCTGAATGGCAGCAGAGACTACTTCTGAGACTCCTAGGAAAATCCTCAAGAATTTTGTCTTCCAGATGAAAAATCCTGCTGATTTTGTCCAATTTGAATGCCTTTTGCAATTGTCTGATTTTAACAATTAGCACTTTGAGACTTATTTTTGCCGAATTTCTGCCTCAAATCCTAACTTCCAGTTATTCCATCTTTACAAGTCCTAACTTCCAGTGTTGTATGTGACTTCAAGGCCTATTTAACTTTTAANGCAGTCTCTGATAACAAACTCTGCACTTCTTCTTTCCCCTGCTTCACTCCTGGAACCAGTCTTAAAGTTGCAGAATTTAATATTCAACACCAACAGAACAGACGATTTGGGGATACAGGCATCATACAGTCACCCCAAGACACACTTTGAGACTTATTTTTGCCAAATTTCTGCCTCAAATCCTAACTTCCAGTTATTCCATCTTTACAAGTCCTAACTTCCAGTGTTGTATGTGACTTCAAGGCCTATTTAACTTTTAAATGCACTTTAATTGCTATTATTTTTGTTTCCAAAAAACTATATCACTGTGATGGAAAGCATTTAGAAAGAGCAGCCTGTGACAGTTTTGCTGTACTTAAAAGCATGTACAAGCCAGCTAAGGTCATGGTCCCCCTGGTCCTGCAAGGAGTTCTCTGTTTGTTCAGGATTGTATCCAAGAGGATTTTATTGCAGGGCTAAGGGGATGCTTCTTAACAGAGTTGATTTGGTTCAACTGTTGTACATCAGCTTTGCCACAGGTATTTTGGCAAGGCAAGTTTATGTAAGCTATCTTGACAGTATTCTAAGCATCAGGAATATTATGTGCAACTGGATACCTTTTATAGATAATACAATATTCTGCTCACAATTATTTAAGCTATTTATGAAGAATTAAGTGAATGAAGGCACACAGGGCAGGAGAAAGTATTTTATCTGACTGTTTGCTATCACTGGAAGGAAAACAGCCAAGCTTTGGCACAGAGGCTCTCTTCTTGATTTCTTTCTACAACTCTTCTCTCATGAAGATGAAGATGGATAACTTACTTTATTAAAATCATTCATTCAGTTAAGTTCAGTGGAAAAGTTTACAACATTTTTTAAGGATGCCCTGAGGCTGCCCTTAAGAAAAGTCTCACTGTTTGTCCAAACAGCCTGCACATGCAGATCCAGGCACAGCCAGAGGCTGTCCCAGCATACTTGAGGCACCCTGTGCCTGTGCATCCGTGGTGGCTCAAAAGTCAGACAGAGTTTGAAAAGAAGGTCACCTGAAAATCTGCTGGGTGCTTGGTGCTGTGCAAATAAGGATGTGCTGTTCTCACAGTCGTGCTGGGATGAGTCTCTAAATAAAGAGCCAACATGTTTGCTGTGACTGCCCATGCACCTACTTAGTACAGATGTCTTTTCAACATTACACACTGCTCCTACCAATAAAAAGACAAGCTTTTTTTACTGTCATTTCTGTGTTATCTAGTTGAATTCTTTGAAAAATAAAACAGGTGTAGTCAGTGCAGTTTTAAGTTTGACTAGAGTATTAGGTGAATGATCAGCTACAAAATAATTTTTAAAATACTACTTTGAAATAATCTGTTTTGTGCAACTCACTTTTTGCAATTCTATTTTTACTACCTCTTTTTGATGTCTCTTTATATTATTTTAAAAAATTATTAGTTCAAATTAACTATGACCTCTACTTTTTGTTTTGTTGAAAGAATAGAAGGAGAATATAGTAGTCTAATCACAATATGACAATGAAATTTTTGATGTAATAATGTATATGACATATTTTTCAGATAATTTCTGTCTAGTCTAGTATGTATTCCAGCCTTTTACTTCCTTAAAATTCAGTTTGCTTTCTTGAGCACAGTTTTATAAAAGTAGGAAAAAAAGGTAAAAACCCTAACAAACTAAAAAAAGCCACCTAACAAGTAAACATTTAGCATGTTCTAGAAATACAGGAAAATGCTAATAAAAACAATGAGCCTGCTCCTTAATTATCTCAACAGTTTAAACATGGAAAAGTATCACTGTATATGTTTCAAATCATGAATGCTACTTCAGAAAGCCAGGAGCTTTCAGCAGAAGACAGTAATGTGCTGAGATGCTGAAGTAGGAGGGAGGTTTTTCTGAGTTTAGAAGTATGCCACTGTTGAGCTCCCAGGGAATTAAGGGCAGAAAATGCTTCCACTTTCTACTCCTCTAATCCACTTGAAAATGTATCCAGAAAATCTACAGTGCTTGTTGCAGAGATGTTTGAATCAAGGTGTTTCTAAAAGTTGTTCATTTTTTATTGACAAGCAGCAGGTTTTGGTTTTGATGAATGAAGCATCTACCAAATGAGGGGGGGAGAGAGAGAGTGTGTGTTTGTGAGTGGGTGTGTAGGGGTGTGAGTGTGTATAGATGAGTCTATATACATATCTGTATACCTTAGGCCCTGTGAGACCCCACCTGACTTTTATTCTCTTTTCTAGATTACTGGGAACAAAATGACATCACTTAACCTGGCCACCATCTTTGGCCCTAACTTGTTGCACAAGCAGAAATCTACAGACAAAGAATTCTCAGTTCAGAGCTCAGCTCGAGCTGAAGAGAGTACTGCTATCATAGCTGTTGTGCAAAAGATGATTGAAAACTATGAAACCCTTTTCATGGTGGGTGGATATTTTTTCATATTACTCATATACATTTGTAAGATAAATGAGAAAATACCTGACTGATACTAAAGTAGATGGGGATGAAATAAACTGTAGAAGCTGCATTAAATTGGGATCAGTAATTATTGGTAAAAAAGAGTAGTCTTCTAGCAAGGAGAATGATTTGCAGTAAGTAAAAATATTACAAATGTTTACTTGTATCTAGCTTATAATGATTTCTGTGTAGGTAAAGGTATAATGTTTAGAAGATTGTCTGTGAAAATGATGAGGTTGGCCATTCAGTTGTATACTGAGCAATGCATGGACAAGACTGAAAATGATCTTTCACATCTCAGTTTTGGAAGTCAGGAAGACAATTTTTCTGCAGAGATTAAGAGATCTTTGATTAATTTAAGAAGTTGCCTTCCTTACCCAAGACTTTTTTTTTTTTTTTTTTTTGGTTGGATGGAGGGGAAAGACAAAGCTTTCTTGTTTGTTAGCTGGGTAAAAGGAACAAAACATAAATCTGTGTAGTTCCTCAGTCTCTTTCAGTTCTCTTAGTGAAGGAAGCAAGTTCTTCAAAGAAGGCTGATGGCCTTGCACTTGGACATGTTCTTTACTAATGATGAAGCTTAGTTAGATCACATTTCTCATGCCTAGCAGTTACCTGAGCAGTTCATTTTGTGGCTTTATCTTCTGCTCTTTTTGTGTACAAAATTGTAGGTCAGCTCAGCATGACTTGTGTCTGAGGGAGCCCTGCTCTGGGGTAGTAGAGGCCAGTCAGACCTAGTGGTGGTCTTCATTATTCTGTCTATTTTAGTAAAAAAACACGTTATAATAATCTTGAAAAAGTGGAAAAAACTTTGGTTGTTATGTCCTGAGACTAAGCAGCACTGTATGTTACACCGAGGAGACAAGTTCCCAAAGCAGAAAGAACATTCTGGAAACCTTCAGTGCTTCAGCAAAGCTGAGTGCTGGCAACCTTGTTGGAAGAAGATGACCAGCCCTGAACTGTGGGCTGATGGCCACATAGTACTGTAAATGGAAGATGTCTATCAGCTTTCAACAGGGAGTAGAACATGAGAAAGCAATCATGAGCCCTGCCTCAGATGTCTTAGCCTCAGATGAACTTTTTGTGGTTTTCCTGCCTTTTATTTTTACTCTTGTACCAGTGAGACACTTGCAATAGTTTTCTTCTTTTTTTAGTTTTTTTTTCTTTTTTTCTTTTTCTCTTTTTTTTTCTTTTTAATGCTTTTCACAGTTGGGGAAAATGCTAGGTGCTATTTTTCCTTCCACATCAGGAGAAGAAAGTGACAGAACTGCAGTCTTGGGTGAAGATCTGCTGGCCCAGAGTGTGGATGGCACTATCAAGTTTAAATTAATACTTGAATCAGAATACTTATTATATTTGAAGTGTTCTTATTGTTGTTTCTCTTTAAGAACTTCTTACAGCACAGACACAGTACATAATACTTGAGGCACTCATTTTGACTTTCAGTGTGGAAAGGATGGGGCTAAGGTTAGACTAACCTGCATCTGGGCTCTTTTAATTCTGATGGATGGATTTATTCCCTCATCTCTTCAGTGCTTCAGCTTTCATCTGGAAGTTAAATGAAGTGTGGGAAAAATAATTTCTTTTGTTTTCCAGAGTTTCTTTTACTGTTCATACTTGACATTTATGCTACATAAAAAGAAGAACATCTGGAGTTAAGCATTCAGCTACAGCTATAATATGGTGTAATAATGCTCAGATGCTGTTGTGTTTGGGTTTTTTTTTTCTTTCTGTTACTTTTATGTATGGGGAGGTTATAAAACTGTGATTGGTTTCAGCATTGAAACTGGAACATTTGTGAACCAAACCCTAGGAAACCAGAAAGTGGTGGGGTACCCAGACCACAACATCAGAATGATTCTGACATATTGGTGGGTCAGAGAGATGCTGTTTGTTGGAGCAACCCAGGATATTGAGCACCATTTTTACTAAGTAACTGTTGTTAACATCAGTAACATGCAATAGTGAATTTCGTATAGAATATGGAATGCCTCGTTGATGTCAGTGATGATAATCACTTTCACGTCCAAATCTTGCCCATTTCAGTGAGTCTTGGGGATGTATTAAAATGTTTCATGGGGATGTATAAAGGACTGTTCTTTGTCAGTCTCTGAGCTATGTCCAGCAGCTGAATGAAAGGAGGAACAACTCAACCACCCTTCATTTTTCACTTTGCTTTGACTTGGCATGAGGGATGGAGAACAAGCTGCTTGTTCATGTATTTCATCTCCTAGTGTCCAAATCCAACCCTGCTGCAAAGAAGTGCTACAGTGTATGAAATTTCATATTTTTACAGTTAGTGGCTACTGCCTTCCCACTGTGGAGGCAGCCACACACTGCCCTTCTGTGCCACATCAGTGGCAAGGGACAGCACAAAGAATACACTTCAAGAGTCCCTCCATCCTTCTGTGTCTCAACAGCTGTGACTCTCATATAGCACCCAACCCCAAAATCTCAGAATATCTGGTACTCTGCTGGAGTCCTGACAACCCTAGAGCCTTCTGATACATCCCTGTATGTCCTCCAGAGCTGTTATTTCAGCAGTGCCATTGCATCTCTTCTGTCCCAAATTTAAAGTTCTCATCCATCTACTTAGGTGCAATTACCAGTGAAACAATTAATTCAGTAATAGTTATGGTGATATCTTCCAGAGATACTGATATTGTAGTTCTCTGTAAGTGTAAATTTACAACTACATGCATATAATTTCTAAACTTGCCAAGTTGCTGAACTAAATTGAAGACAATTGCTGCATAGGAGGAAGCCCCAAACCCAGTAGGTAGCTAGAAAGGAGACCATCAGCACAAATCTACTTGCAGAGTCATTCTGGTAAAAGTTGCTGTGAATCAGTAGAACTGTTAATTTGGGTTTCATACAAGCTTTTATTGCAACTGAACTTCTGGCAGAACTTTTACAGACTTGTTTTGGTGGAATGAAAGACTGATTTATCTTTTTTTTTTCAATAAGGCAAGGAGTATTTTTATTTTTCTGACAAAGTTCTCTCAGTAGTTTCTTACAAGTTACTTGATAAAAAGCTGAGTAGTAAGTTACAGACAAAAATGTGTGGATTCTGTTTTACCATGAAACTTTTTCTGGAGTTTCTTCTAGTGTATAGAAAAGCTATCTAAATGGAGAAGTTACGTTACACTAGGTTTCCAAAAATTATATTCCTATAAAAAATTTTGTTTAAAAACTAGTATATCAGTGACCATCAGTAAGATATTTTTCCAGTTCAGAGACTGAATATAATTTTTAAAAAATAAATATGTGGTTATACAAGTTTTTAATAGAGGTTTTGGATCAGTTTGAATTAAATTATGCATATCTTCATTTATTTTCTAATTATTTCCTTATTTTAAGAACTATGCCTTTTATGTAACTAGACTCCCTAAATACCTCCTAAAATGAGATATTCCTCTGGGGAGTGTGTTAGTAATTCTATTCCTATTTCCCAGGAAATATCAGGGGGAACAAATGGTCCATGAAGTGTGACTTGAAGCTCAAGAGATTCAGGCTCTGACAGATTGCATCCAGAAACATGTATTGCCCAGTTGATGACTCCTTGCTGAGATTGTCTTGCATCGAGTTCCATCTGTCATGAGTGAACCTGGGCTGTTCAAGTTTCTTTGATGCTTTTATCTGTTTCAGTGTTTTGAAGTTTGAGTTGAGTGTTTCACTAATGTGGACAAAGCAGACAAACTCACTCAAGGATTGATAAGTGCAGTTGGAAGCTCAAGGTTTACTTGTGCAGGTTTTGGGGTGCCATTTCTGCTGCCTAGCCCGGAGATGTTGCTGTATCATGCAGCATCTGAAGCTATCGAAGGTTTTGAAGGTTCATACCCATACAAAGTGCAAAGAGAAAGTTAGCAGATCAGAAAGCCAGACTCCAAAGGTGACACAAATTCTGACTGAGCCTGTTGGTCAGTGGCTGGAGAGGCAGAGATGGAGATTTGTACAGGTCTTCAGGTTGTTGAAGGGCAGTGTAAAGTGAGGATCTTAAACTGGAGCTTTTGAGATTGTGATACATTAATTATCCCACTGTTATTTCCAGATAAAATAACCAACTGGATACCAACCAGTTATTCAACAGTAATCAGCACTGAATATCACAAAGTGATCTTCAGCCCTACTTCATCTGTTGTTACATGAAATTTCTCTTTTAAGTGAAAGCTTCTGAATATTTTATATGCTCTCTGTAAATGTACTTGTACTTGGTCATTTAGATGAAGCATAGCACCAAAAGTATGTGAAAGGATATTAACCTCCAATTAAGTTGTTTTTGGTTTTTTTCTTCATAGGTTTCCCCTGATTTACAGAATGAAGTGCTTATTAGCTTATTAGAGACTGACCCAGATGTTGTGGACTATTTGCTGAGGAGGAAAGCTTCCCAGTCATCGTGAGTAATCTGTTTTTTCATCATCCCTTTTTCTGCTGGGAATTTCTATCTCCCACTGGAAGTGTCCAAAAGGTTCTAGTTTTCCACAACTCTTCTGCACTGTCTACAGTGGAGTAGAAATATCCTCCCTATTACACAGACTCTGCCAAAGAAATTATGACTCTTGTACAGCATTTTCTAAAGACAAAACTGTTTCCTTGATTCAGACGAAAGATTGTGTTCTGCTGCAGAGAACAGAATGACATGTACATAAAAATATTCAGTGCACTATTATCTGACAGGATGTATTTTAGTCATCTACTGGTTCATGTCTTGGGTTTATTGTAGTCTTCAGTAACAGGAAGCATGTATTCCACTATCCTTGAAATACACCCTAGAGTGCCTTAACACCATCACAGTGAGCTGCTTGACCACTCTGTCATTCTTTTCCTATCCTGTACACATAGGACATTGTGAACAAGCCAACTGCCACAACAGCAGCCCTATGGAGGCTTTGGATATTATTTAATTGTATGTTTTGTGAAAGATCTGAAGAGAAAAAAAATCACACTGGTCATTATAGCAGTTATGATATATAATATATTCTGACCTTCTGTATGGTGTATATATGCCTACACCCTTGTGCCTTAATGCTGTGAGTTGTACACTCAGATTAACAGGATTCATGACTTTCTCATGGGACTGTCATTTTCTTTATTCTAGTAAATCCCAATATGGCAGACTCAAAAATCACAAAATTTGACAGATTTGCTTTAAGTAATATTTAAGAGGGTTTCTAGACTCTAAACTCTCTGGGACATATTGGACTTTGTCTTCCTATGTTTGTGGAAAGTGCCTAGTGCATTCAGAATATAATTAAAATTGAATTTGTAAAGTCAGTTAGCTATGATTTTTTTTCTCTCCCATTGTATAGCTGGAGGTAATATAATGGTGTGCCTGGCTTCAGAGGAAAACATATATAAGAAATAGTGTAACTAACACCTTCAGGAAAAAGCTTTCTTTAACTATACAATTTGAAAACAAAAATATGTGCAGAATATATTGAGTTGTAAAGGATTTTATAGGTTTGCTAACTTGACCACATGAAGTAGCAAATTATCACAGATCATCTGATTTGGGGTAATTTTCTCTGTGTGAAATAATTTCAGCTAGTTTGTCTGACTGACAAGTAGCCATGTGAATATTTAGATCACAGTAAGTGCAGGTTAGTTAGAGGTACATGAGCTGTCTTTACACTTGTTTCACATTCGCCAGAAGCTAAGACTACAATTAGGACAGACACTACAAATCATGTGAAATAAGGCAGAGAGTAGAGACTTCTTCCTTTCAGCCCTTAGTTTGGAATGGTCATATTATTTGTAAGTCAAGCTAATAAAAACTTCATGATGGATTTCACCATCTATATAATAAAAAAACCATCAAATTGTATCTCACATGTGACTGCACATACCAATTTTGCATAAGTTAGTCACAAATCATTGTGGATGTAACAGGTAATTGTTAGATCCTGTTTTCTTAATTGACTTTTCCTTGAAGTTCCTTACTTTTAGCCAGCATGCACACCTATAGGAGAAAATGCATCTTTTGTGGAAAGCTGGCCACAACTGACAAAAGGCATTTTGTAAGGAAATGTTCTGAAGCCAAACAGGAGCATATAGCTACAGTAGTAGTAATTTATTGTGTTGTCAGTAATGGGCAGATGAAATATCACTGAGATAAGAAAAAATTACTGTCATTTTCTTTCTACTCTGCTGTCATGTAAATGATTTACTTTTAATGCTGATGAGATATGTTTTCACTGTGGTTGCAACTTCTTGGTTAAGATATTCCAGACAATTAGAGAGAATGTTGCTTAGTGTTATTGCTAGGAGTGTGATGCTCTTAAGAGATTAATGTATTTCACAACATAATCTCAATTTTGAGGTTACAAATGTGTTGCTTATTTTTCCTATAAGAAATGTGAGACAGCAGGCAACAAGGAGATGTTTGTCTTGATTTCATGGAAATGAGCCTCCAAAATATATCCTCGTTGCTCTTGGAAATTGCCTGGTCACATACTCAAAATACAAATGTGGATTGATAGAATAAAAAACTTTATATATTCCTGAGACAGTCTTCATCAGCAGAGCTAGTTGACTGCATAGAGTATAGAATCAACTTTAAGACTAATGTCACATTAATTGCTTTGAAGATCCTGTTCTGCAACTGCCCTCACATTTCTGCTCTTGCTGTCATTATAAATGCTTTCTTGGCTCTGATCTAACAGAGAAAACACAATCTCTTTTCCTCCCCAGAGGAGGACAAATCAGATGTTCCTCATCTTTCAGTTCCCTTAAGAGCTGAGCATTGTGAACAGTGTGTCAGGGAATTTATGGAAGTTGTTCATGGTAAAGCGCTAATTAGAAATGGCAGCAGTTGTGAAGTGTGCTTTTGTGGGTGACTTCCCAATTTTTTGTATGTTGGCTTGATGACAATGGAGTTTGGGTTTACAGCTGTAAGATGAAGCATCTTTAAACTAACAAAAAATAAAATCTATTTCTTATGGTTATTTACTGCTTATCATGGTTAGTAGTCCTTTCAGAGTAAATAAGTTTCAAAGTTACAGCATTTTTGGATGTTTTTAGATTATGATAATGAATTTTAACCCATCCTTATCTGTGACATATAGATGAAGCCATACAACAGGTCAAACAGTATGTCTAAATGCAGTTTTTATAGCTGCAGAGGCTTCTTCAAACATTGAGTCCTGTATCCTGTTACAGTAGCAACCACATCTTAATCCCACAGTAATCTGCCTTGTTGGTAGCACCTGTGTTATTCACATATGTGTGGAAATTAGTACTGTGTGCTGCCAAGCCATCACACTCCATGTGATTTGCCTCTTGAAGGCATAATTGTTTTCCCACTCAGAAGCTTTAACAGAAAAGCATTTCTGCCAGAAACAGAAAGGGATTTCCTGTTTTGATAACCTTGATGCTAGTAGAAAAGTAGGAATTTCCTCAGTAGAAGCAATTACTGTGATTAACACATTTCCAATTCACTCATGCAACTGGACTCTGGTTGACAACATCAATTCATAGGAAGATGCTTGTTTTTTTGGAATCTGAAATTGTCTTTTAAAATTCATGTGGCATAGGTTCCTTCTGCTGCTTTCAAATCTTTCCATTGGTACTTAATCACTTTTAAAATCTTTTCCTTACTATAGTTCGTAACCCCTGGAAAATACTTTACTTGCCTTCCCACCTCACATTTGATTGCATATAATCATCTGTTATTCTTTGTGGGGACCATAATCTGTCCTTCCTCATATTTGCATATAGAGGATATCTTGCACAGTATTTGTTTGCCTTCCAATTTAGTTTCTCCCCAATGAGTGGGTAGAAAATCTCACTATCCAAAGTAAGAAGAATTTCAAATTGTAGTAAACATCCATTTGCTAATGAACTCCAAAAGTAAAGCAAACCGATGCAAAACTTTAATTTTTAGGGATTTGTGAGAATTCATTCTTTATTTGAAAAGAAGCAAACCAAAGTCTTCTTGCAAGTTGTTTTATTTTGTTTGTGAAGTAAAGCTGCAAATGTATGAGTTCAATTTCCTGCTTTTAAGTATTTAATCCATTTTGATGGCTTATTGTAATAAGATTGACATAGACCACAGCAGTTCCTTTGATTTTTAAAGCTATTTTGTCTAAACAAATTTGAAAGTGATATTATACATGTATATGAAAAATAGTATGGACTTACCAGCCAAAACTGTAAGTCAGTTTAGAAACTTGAATGTTTAAATCTTTCCAAAGACTTGAAAGTTTCCATTCAGGTAAATTTTTAGCAGGAGCTCTGTCTTGAGAAGAGGTAGACTATAAGAGATCATTCAAGGTAAGACATGAAATCAGTGTTTCACAAAGCTCAAGTTTATGTTCCCACATTCTTTCATTTCCATTTTTGTTTCCCTTATTCCTTGTGTTACCTTGCCATGGGTAGGTGCTGGTTTACCTCTGTCTTTACCCTGTGCAGCACAGTTGGGTTTTGATGCTGCAAAGATTTACATGCAATAAACCCTACTGTTAGATGATATTCAGTCTAGAAGGCTGGAAAGAAGGACACTTGGTCATAGGAAACCTGCAGATATGAAAATTTCTCCCCTCTTCTAAGAGGTCTTTCTAGTTCTTCTGAAAATACCAAGACATTACTTAAATCTTGTATCACTGCACAAGGATTTTTAGGACTTAGGAGGACTGAAAGAAAGAAGCAAGTGGCAAAAAAAGAGAAAAAAGGTTTGTGGTAGAATTATACATACTTTAAAAACTGTAGCTCTTCAGTGTGTGTCTGTTTATGGATAAATTTACATTGGACTCATATTCAGATAAGAAGTTTAGATGAGAAGCTATGTAATTGATGCTTT
>VXBI01002035.1:0-12154 GCA_013397375.1 Toxostoma redivivum | reverse complement strand
AAAAAAAAAAAAAGCAAATAATAACTCCATTGTGCAATACTTAACCTCACAGAGCTGCAAAGCAGTGGAAATGGTTCTCACTTGAAGTAAAAAGTATTTTGACACCAGTACATCCTCTTACATCACTGAGAACTGCCAAGCACTGCTGTGCTGCAGTTTCTATAGGGCAAAGTATCTGCAGCCACACAGTGCTGCAGAGACCACAGAGCTGTTCCAGGCATGTAGACACTCAGTCTACTGGGTCATAAAATGCACCCTCTCTGAGAATAGCTTTAATTTAATTTTTTCTGGAGTGCAAAGCATCTCAAGAAGGGATATCTGCATCTGGAAAAGTTATTCACAGGCTCCCTTTTTATTCAGTGGAAAGAGGTGGATATTTCTGTTGCCACGTTAATATAGTTTACATGTGTCTCTCTTTGAAGGACAGTCTCTTTTGAAGGGCTGGTTACTAGAAGGGACTATTTTTTCCTTCCCCTGCCATGTAAAGGGAGCCTAAATAAGTCACCCAAATACAGTAGCCCTCCAAGTTTGTTGGAGTGAATCCCACCCTGAGGGTCTAGTAAAACAGAAAATGGATGGTGAATGTTCTACACAGGTTTCCATCTGCTAGGAAAAGCGAAATTTACCCAGAGGCTTCAGCATTGTGGTTCCTAGGTGAACCTGGGACTAGTGGGGCTGGAGAGAGACCAGACTATAGTCAGTGTTGCTCCTGGGGCCTGGGGAGATGGCACAGTCAGCTCTGGGAGAAATGCAGGTTTTTTGCAAAGTGAGGGAGAGATGCTGCCTGGTCTGGAATTTCACCTTTGTTGTATGGTTGGTTGGTTGGTTGGTTGGTTGGTTGGTTTTTCAGTTGGATTTCTTTATTCACTGAAAGCTCTGTTTCCAGATGAAGTGAAAGTGTTAATGAACAGACTATGACTTAATTGATTTGTTCAGTGACTTAAAAAAATGAATATATGATTTCTGGAATTAACCTAATTTGGACATTTTATATACATATATATAGCGGGGACGTGGCTTGTACTGATTCCCAAGTGGCACTGGCAAATGGAGACAGGCAGATCAAATCTTCCTTTTGAAAGATGGATGCTAATTCTCTTTCTTCTGCTTCTGAGAAAGTAAGAAGACTTTGTCTTTGCCACTGGAGTTTTAGGGTCAAAGACAGAGGAGAGGAGGAAGGAGGGAGGAGGAAAGAGAATCCACTTCTCTCTTAAATTGCAGTTGGGAGGGATGAAAGCATGTGCAGTATCTCCAGCTGGGTGGTTGTCACACTCTCTGGGTGAGGACTTCAGCCCCAGACTCTGTACACTCTTCTAATGATTATTCAAGCTTTTAAATAAAAGAGAATGACTTTTAACAGTGTCTCTTTTGAACAAAAGGGACATGAATAGACATTTCAATCACCATTTCCTTTTGCAGGGTTTGCTCTATTCCATTTCCCTTTGTCTACTTCTAACCATAGCTATGGGCTTTAATTAAAAAAAAAATTAAAACGGGCCTGGGAAAGAAAGATTTCTTTCTGCATCATCTTAATAAGAATCCAGATTTTGTCTGCTTTGGAAAAGGACTATTGGCCAACCAAGGCATCCTCTAGAGTACAGAAACTCTTCAGTCATTCAGTTGTTCAGAAACAACCACCTGACCCTGATTACTGTCTTCAGCTTCACAGAGGTGAATTAGAGACACCATTCAAAAATAAAAGAGGGAGGGAGGGAGGGAGGGAAGGAAGGAAGGGTAAGTAAGAAAGTTAGTTCAGACTGAAAAGCACTTTATCATGCAGAAAATAACAAATGCACACGGTAACCTGCCAGGCAGGGTTACTGAAGTAAAAACACACTGTTCACTTGAGGACAAGAATCAAATGATCACTTTGGGGAGATGGAGTGTTGAATATGGAGGCAGCATCTGGCTTTTCTCCTAAAAAAAGGTTTAAAAGGGTGAAATGCTGAACAAACTCTTCCTTTCACCCAAAGGCTATTTCTGTAGCTCCAAACAGCAGCTAAAGGTTACCAGCTGTGCTTTTGCCCAGGGTGTTATCGACACTGTGTAGTTGTGGCCTTATTTCTAATTGCAGGGAGAGCTGGACCCTGAAAGAACTCAGAGTTGCAAGAAGGCTCTTCTGAAATATTTCTTTAAAAACACAAAAAGCCATGGCTCCAGTATTATGAAAAGTCTGTGAAAAAAGGACTAAAATTAAAAGAAAAAAGAGATCTAAAGTAGCAGCCCCATCCCACTGGGGCTTTCAGTGGGTGATGGTTATTTTGGAGGAACCTATTGCTTTGTAATTCTGACAGTGTTACACCAGTGACTTACCAAGCAAGTGGTAGGACCCAGGGTGCTGGGAGGCTCCCTTGTCAAAGGAACAACAAAGATAATTTTAAAAATGAGGAAAGAAAGTAGGAGAGAGAGAAAGTTTGTAATGCAAAGTGAATGCTATATTTCCATGTCTGCCACTAATAGACAAGTTTCCAAATCTTCAAGTTTTCCCATCCTTGATGAGTCAAGATTTGAAGCTCCTGGGGGAGCTTCATGTGCCCTGTGCCAGCACCACATTTTGTGCTGGGAGTAAATAGAAAGCCTCATACTATGAGGCAGCCCTTTGGACACCTTCAGACTCACCTTCGGACACCAAGTAAGAGTCTTCCCTGAGAGCCAGACAAGCTGATCCAGGAGCCTTGGAAAAGCAGCAGTGTTACTGCTGCAAAATGAGCCCTTGCTAGCTGGTACCAGAAACTTCTGTTTCACTCCTCTTGCAGAATAATGGGGAAGTCCCAAGGGGAGGGGCTGAAAAGAAATTGAGGATTCCAGAGAAGCATCTCTTTTGGTAAGGGAAATTCATCACTCCTGCCCCTGCCCACAAGGAGACATCCAATTGCCACTGCAGGTAAGCCCTGAGAAATGGAGGTACTCTCACATCCTCCTGGGATGGGGCAGAGCAGTGCTCAGCTCCTGCTACAAGAGCTATGCCTGTGGTGTGTGCCCTGTTTGTGGTTGTTGTGGGGGGTCTTGGTTTTATTTACTATTTTTCTTCTCTGCTCCTTTGTCTCACTGATCTTCATATGCACAGGGAATGTAGGATCTGCCTCGTGTACAAAAGAGGGAGCAGAAACCTGTACTCTCCTGTGAAGAGAGCTGTTCAGAAGATTTTTGGTTTAATATTCATACTACCCTCAGGCAATTTTCTACTCTGTGTTTTAAGGGAGAGGAGAGGGAGCACATGTAATTGTTGTTTTCTTTGGTATCAAGGGATTAGCTTAAGGCCATGGATAAGGAGCATCAGGGATGCAGATGGCAGTGGAAGAATAAAAGAAACCATAGGAGACTGGGAAGACAGAAAGCCCCACAATCCCTTTATATAGAAAAGATTTTTTAAAAAAAATCTTCCATGACCCTTCTTCCTTCAAGCAAGTAAGAAATACCCCATTAAAAGAATTTTATAAAGCATATTAGTCTTAATTTTAATAAAGTTGAAGACTTATTCAGCGACGTTGTCTTTAAGTTCTTTAAGTCAATTTTGATCAGTCCCCACCCAGTGGATTGAGACAGAACTGAGTGCAGTATAAGGCAAGGAAATAAATTTGTGCACCAAATACAATAAACCCATGCTATTAAGGTTTGTATGCCATTTTCTGCTATACCAAATCTCATAGCAGTCATAATGGAAAAATGTGGATAACTTCTGCCTAATTCTGAACATTTGTCACAAGATGCACAGTGAACCACTGTGAACCCCTGAAAACTAAAAGGAATAAGGTAGAGATCAGAGTTTTCAGGTCATGATTTGTATTTACAACTTAACCACAAGTACTATCTTCCCTCTTATTTTTTTTTCCTTTTTAAAGAAATACCTAGTGTTTCTATAAACTTGTCTAGGCACAGCAAAGAGGGCATTTCTCTGCAGTGCTGCATATTAGAAGAGGGCAGCAAACACTTCTGCATGTCCATTGTAGGGCTAGGTTTGAACTCAATGTCAAAAGCCAAAAGCTGCCTTGTGCTGACCTACAGGTTTGCATTTACCTCTGAAAAAACCTTTAAAGGTTTCTTAGGTGAGAGGGAGAGAGAAAAAGAAAACATGAACCACAGTCATGATGCTTTTGCCACTTGGTGCATGTCCACTTCACATCTTTGTAGGCAGTTTGGTGGATTTGCCAGTGCTGTGGAGACCCTCACTTGCAGCAAGCACCCCTCCACCCTCACTACCACTGTGAGGAGCACGCCAAGCCTCCCTCCACCATCTGTGCCAGCTGGGCACAGCCCTGTGTGGCTGCAGCAGGAGTGATGCTGACCCTCCCACAGGACCCTGGGACTCTTTGCTATCTCCATACTCTGGGTCTCCATCTCTCTGTGGCTCTGATCCCCCCCATAGCACAACCCTTCCTGCCTGGAAGTTTTGTGCAGAAGACTTTGCCAAGGGGTAGGTGGGCAGGCCATGAGCCCCAGGATTTTTGCATGCTCAGCTCAGCTCAGCTGCAGGCAGGATCCAGCTCTCACTGCCAGCCCACAGGCTTTGCTGTGACCCTGTCAGATCCAGTAATTGGAGAAGCCTTTGTAGAGCAGGGATGAGATTATACCATGAGGATTAGCATCTCACACTCAGTACTTCTTACACTTGTTTCCAATCACCCAGCAGGGAATGTTGTTTATTTGGCAGGCCTGTGCAAACACACTAGCAGGGCAACCGGAGCAGACCTTTCAGCTTAGAAAGTTTATGCTCACTGCACAATTGTGTTAATGTAAACCCATTATATTGGCATCAACAAGAACAGTGCTGAATACCTTAGTTCTTCCACCCAGCAAACAGGCTGCTGGACTGAGTTCCTCATGGCTGCAGCCAAAACCCTGCCAACCTTGTTCCCTTGAACTAGATGTTCAGTGAGGAGGGAGACAGGAAAAAAAGACTTTTCTTAAAATATGTCCATACAGGCCTTTTCTTTCAGCTTTATAGTTTTATTCAGTAAACTAAGATAGAAGTCACATAGCAAGATCAGCTGAAAACTCAAGTATCTGCTGCATGTCAGAGCCTGTGGATCTTTTCTTTAAAGTTTGAGAGTTTTGGACCATGTTCCCACAAAGGGATTAGCCAGAGAAAGAGTCCCATTGCCCAGCTCTCTCTGCCAGTCTGGGGCTTTAAACTACCTTTCATGTTTCCTGAACGTTATAATCTTGTAGATACAGCAGAACACACATAAAAGTAGCTTTGCTTGTGGGATCTTTTCTAAGGGCATTAAGTTCTGCTTCAGTGTTTCCACTTGTTGTTGGCACATGTTTAACACCAGAGCCACTCTGGAGTGAATACTGAATGGTTGGGCTGCCAAACAAAATCTGTTTGGGGATTCATGTTAACAGGATGACCCTGCAAGCCAGAACAGAACCATTTCACCTGACTGAATGCAAGGAACTATCATTTGGAGAACTGAGATTTCAGCTGTCAGAAGTGTAAAGCAAGTGTGTGTGCTGTGACAGAAACAGCAGCCAGACCTTTGTGCTTTCTTCAGGTGGTGCTTGAAGCACTTGGTGGGATTGTAAAGTGCAGTGTCCCAAGAAATGTCCTCATGGCTCACATCAAAGGTAATCTGTGCCCATTAGAATGACTTTCCTTTATTTTAGACATCATCCCTGGATATTGTAGAGGGCATATAAGGACGTTGCATGTATTATCACAAGATAAATCATTGCAGGGCCCCAGGTGTGGCTGGGGTGCTTTCCCAATGTTTTTGAAGAGCACCTGGAGAAAAGTAACACTGTAGTCCTCCTTTCAGCTCTTCTGTCATCCCAAGGATGAGGTGGGCCACATCCTAATGCCTGTTCTCATAGGCAGGAGCAATCCTAAAATGTTTCTTAGTATTTACCTCCATATTACATGACAGATGCTCAGCAAAGTGAATGAGCTGAGCTCAGATGAACATCCTGTGATGTGATGTGATGTGATGTAGTAGTTTAGAAAGGACTTCTTATACCATAAACTTTCAGGCAGCATGAAGTAAAAATACACAAAGTCCCCTTTCAGAATTTTTAACTGACATTGCTTCCCTAGCTACCCAAAATGTTTGGGTTTTGCCTTATTTTTCTCTCAAGACAAACCTTTTTATAAGCAAAGGTCCCATCTTTGATAGCATCCCAGCTGTGCTGCTATCCCTGATTGTGCTGTGGTGTCTTGGGCATCACCTGGGATTGCTGAATTGCATGCTGGCAACTTGTTCTCTCAAGGTCTGGGAAGGCCACTGTATCCTGAGCACTGGGATGATGGAAGCATCCACACAGTTTCCCAAAGCTCTCCTTTTGGAAGCTCTATCTGGAAAAGCAGATTGGATTGCAATTGTTTGTTAGTGATTCCTGAGGCCTCCACTATCATGGAAGACAAGAGCATGTATGGAAGCACGTGTGGTAGAGCAGGAGGTTCAGCTTCAACCTTGCTGATCCCAACACCTTCTATCTTAGCCAAATAGGGAGTTACCCTGCATGTTTTGCAATGTAAAACATCAGGATGAGTATTCCAAAGCAGCTCATCACTATGTCAGGAAGCTCTAGGATTTTGAAGAGGATGATGAGCTATGGCTTTCAGGCAGGCTGTTGAAATCTACTGTGCACTACATAGCATCTACATAGCACTGTGATGGGATAACTATACCCCTACTAGTTCAACAGCCAGCTACAGCAGTTTGGAAATTTTTGGGTATCTATGCTTAACCTACTCAGACAAATTACCATTTTAATTTTTTTCATAGCCTATCCCTATCAAAGGAATCCTTGCTTGCCCTCTTTTATCCCATGAACATTTTCTTTCCATAAAATCTCTGGGACTCCCCCCAGAAACTGGGTATCAGTGGTTAAGGTCCTGCAGCAACTGAAGGCCTTCCATACTGTGTTTTCTGGCTTAATCCATCTCAGCTAAAGGATAATCCAGTGACCTTTTGCTGCCCTGACTGACAGTGGTGCATGTGTTCATGACAGGGAGTCCCAGCATCCCTCACTGATGTAGCCAGACACAAAAAGGGTAACAAATGCTTTGTTGATGAAGTTCAGTCCCTCCAGAATGTCCCTCATTTTAGTACTGAGTTGCAGAGAAAGCTGCTGGGCAAGTGGTTAAGTCCTTTGCTCTACTAATTTTGTGTAAAACCCCTCCTCGGGACTAGTATTATAGGAAATTGCCTTCCTCCCGACAACTCATCCCATTGTACCAAGGGCAGTTTCTGCAGCCTTTGTTTAGTGTTGCCATACATCTGTGCTTCTCACAAAATTGTTTATGAAAAAAAATCTTTGTTTTCTCTGTGTTTTGTTTCTCTGTTCTGTCCTGCTGTATACTTCATACTTCCCATGCCTCTACATTTCTCAGCCATGAACCCCCCAGGAGCTTTAACACTGCTCAGTGTGGAGTTGTCTTTAGGGACCATCCTGTGCTCAGCACAGTGAAATAAGGATGGTGAGTTGGAAGATAAGGGTTTATCTGCATCAGGATCTATGGTACATACATGTGTCACTGCTCTAAGGGACAGAGATGGAATAGGAATATTTTTTCTGCTCAGGGACCAATGAAGAGAAGGGGTGATTTCCCTGCTATACAACTGTTTCTAGAACTGCTCTCCTCTGAGTCCATTGTAAGAAATCCCACACAGAGGGTCTATATTATCTTTCTTACTCTCTAATGCAATGTACTAGATTGACTTGGCAAGATCAGTAACACTCTCAAACTCAGGATATTAGTTGCAGGTTTATTTTCTGTAACTATATAAAAAGTTCTTTTTAAATATGTTAACAATGAATGGTTCTTTATTAGGACCAAAAAATATTTTATTTAGTAGATGGAAAAACAATTCTGTCTCAAGAGATAAATGCTCTTACAGAGTGCTGCTTTTGTATAGGCAAGCCTGGAGGGATGAGTTGACAGATTCTCTTTAATCCCCTTGGAAACAGGGCTGGGGAGAGGGATTATTTCCTTCAAGGAAAAATGCAGATTTGGCACCCTAAAGCTATGTGTCTGAACTTGCTGGGTAGTGTGCATTCTGTTGTTTTATGCTACATGAATAGGAGGGAGTCAGGCATCTCTGCAATTTGCTCAATAGTCCAGCAGGAATGTGAATGGCCGGGTTTGACAACTTTCTCTTCCTGAGCAGGAGCTTAAACTCTTTTCCCTCCTCCTCCCATCCCAGTTTTTTGAGGGCAGGTTATGAAATGAACGGCTAAAGTGTATTTGCAGGCTCAGGGTGACCTGGTAGTGCTATGCCATCCATTATTAATGTGCAGATATTAGAAAAAAGTAGGCAGCAGTACTGAGAGGTGAGACATGCTGGCAGTGTGAGACCTAATGCAGCTCCTCCTCCAGGCAGTAGCCCAGTGTTTTCCACAAAGCTCTGTGCTGTGAACAAGAGAGTGAGGGAACGGTGCCCAGACAACCCTTATCACTTGAAGAACAAAGCATGTAGAAGGCCGATGATAAAAATTAAATAACCTTACATAGAGAATGAGTTTTAAACTAAATTTTACATGCCTCAGGTAAAAGTCCTGAATATTTGACTGACAATGTATATTTGGGGGGGGGCACCAGAGCTAACTGAAATTTTTGGTTTAGGTCCTGACAAGTGTTTGCTTGATTTGGAAAGAAACGTGGGATTATTTCCAAGAAAATGAAACCAAAATTTTCAGTGATATGCTCTTTATTTTGGCCTAAAGACCAGCTCTTGAACTGGAAATATCCATTCCAGGGCACATGATTGTACCTAGAAGCAAAGTGCTCATTCAGGTGCAAGATGGATAAAAGCAATAGTGTGGTCCTTCAGGCTGCTGAGCCAGGGTTGCCCAGATATCTTCAGGACAGAAATGCTGGTTGTGGCTTGCACAAGAAATAAGTTCTTGCAAGTAAAGAAAAAATATCTTCTCTCTCTTTCTTTTCCTTATCTCAGGTATTTTGGACCATGCTGAGATTTTGGTCCTAGACGCATAGCCATTCAGTGAATTCTGAATTGGTTCCTTGCTAAATAATCTGAAAGAACTAAAGAGAGCAGAAAAGAATGACCCTAGGTGGAATAAGAGCTTGTATTCCTTTTGTTCGTTCTCATGGTCACTTACTGAACACAGCAATTCAAAATATACCTAATTTACTTTGTATGCACTGCACTCCTTTTGGTGTCTGAAGATTTATACATAATATGTAAGAAATCTCAGAGGGCAATGAAATGTTTTGCTTCTTTGAAGTGGAAACAACTGAACTCCCTCTAGGATATTTGGAACAAGACCACGTGAAACACTAGGCTATTATTTGCAAAGTTGGCCATGTAAATTTGTGCTGAAAACAGAGACTTTCTTCCAGGTGTGTCTTTAACCTGTTTTTCTATTGTAACATTAAAATCTGGCCCTCACAAGCAGCAGAGTGATGGTTAAAAATCTGTATTTACTGAAAACATTCAAGACACTGAGTATGTACAGTCCTTGCAGTGAATTTGTCTGCCTTCAGAGTTGGCTGTGAGCATTACTGTGAATGCAGATGAGAGCACCTGCAGATATAAGGAAGTCATATTAAAATTGTTAGTGGTCCTTGAAAATAAATGCTTTACACGATGAAACTTTAGCAGAAAAAGAATATAGTCTATCAAGAGGAGGAAACAACTGGTATTTGCAAGAGAAAAGTTTCCAAATATGACTAATATAATTCAGTCTGTAGTAAATGTCTATAGGTAAGTAAAGGTTGGGGTAGGAATGAGGGAATAACCATAGTGTCAGTTCTTTAACCTAAGGAGATTTTATCTTATCCTGTAACTTTTCCAGCTGATGGAAATATTCTTATGCCAGTTTTAAAGCCCATGGAGACAGGTGTGTACACATTTTTGGAAGCCCTACTTAACAATCTTTGCTTGTCAAATTGAAAGTTCTGTTTAAATGACCACTTCGGACCTATCTGCAGCAAATGGATGTTAAAAATCTCAAAATATCTCTTTTAAGACTGGGAGCATTGCCTTGGTAGTCAGCCTGAGTGTCTGCTCTTTCCTTACCTCCATGCAGTGTAGCACATGCACCACTCAACCCTCTTCTTGCCACAAGAGCAAAGCTTCATGTGTGCTCATAAGAAACCTGCCTGCACACATGCACATTTCCCCTTTTTCCTCAGCTCATGCTGAAGGTACAATTTTCTAGACTGAACACTCTCTGTTTTGGCTTATAAGACACATGACCCTTAACCAGTTCATTTATATTTTACACTGCATTTCACATAACTTTTTTTTTTTTAAATGATTCAGTTATGCTTTCCAGTGAGTATATAGGTACAATACAAAATGTATAGAATGACTTTAAAGGAATGTATTATTTCTCTTATTATACTGTCAGAATACTCTCACAGTCAAGACTGGATCCTTTCTTCCACAAAGATTTCAAACCTTTCTAATGTTCTGTTTATTTTTCTACTCTTTGGTTGTTAAGTACAATCTGCAGAAGTTTTCTCTTCTGGAAGACAAGCACGGGAATAATCCAATTTTCTTCTCTTTAGTAATTGACTGTATTTCTAAACTTAAGTGACTGAAAATGTCCTAGCAAATGAGGATTTGTTCAATGAACTGGGAAAACACTTTGAACTTCAGGAATACATGCATTTAGTGAAGGATTGATTAATTTATTTCATTCTCTCCTGTCATCAGGACTTTGGGAGAGTGGGCAGATTTTTTTACAGGAAGTTCTTAGCACAGCTCCCCAGAGCTGACCTCTGCAATACCTGCACTCACTGGGTTACTACTGCCTTTACTGCATGCACACAAAACTCGCCATCTTCTCTACCCCCATCCTTTTACTTTGTGATTCCTCTACAGCCAGAATCCCTCCCTGCAGCCATGGATGCTCAGCACTCTCTGTCCCAGGTCTGACTGACTCCTTGGGAAGCAAACCAGATGCCTCCAGGCCTTGCCACATCCCACAGCTGTTTGCAACAGGTTTGTGACCCCATGGGACTGGCACACCTGAAACCCATGCATTGCTTTAGCCTGCTAGGAGTGGATGCTTTACAGGTGTTGTCTGAGGAGGGTGTACAGGAGGGCTGATGTCCAGGGATAATCTGGGGAAATGCAGAGCTATTCCTATGTACTGCTCAGTATTGTGGGGCTGGGACACTGGCTGTCCTCCGGTAACCCTGCCTTGCTACCCTTTTATCTTGCATCCCTTATCAGAGAGTTTTCATAGGCAAATAAGAAACATTAGGTCCTTGGACACAGCTGAGGTTCTCAGTGAAAAGACACCCTGAAGGTGTGCTTGATAATTTTTCACTGCATAAATTTTCCTTTCACAAGGACTGAAACTATGGAGGGTTATAGGAGTAGGAAAAGAAAAGGAAAAAAACAAAAAACAGCTGCCCACCTGTGTGTTTGGATAAGTGGAAGCTATCCACAATGGAAGACAAGCTCCACCATATACCTCTGAACCCATTTTATGAGGTACTGTCTGTTTTCTTGCTTCACACTCAGCAGTGTAAATTACTGGTGTAAATCCCTGTTTGTTATGGCTCTAATAAAAATTTTTTTTGTTGGTGCTCCCAGACCTTTCCTGTTTCCTGACTGCTGTACTGCTTAGTGATAGAGGAATTCTTCAGCTTCAGGGGTTTTTTTTGGGTGTTTTTTCTTCCCCTATAAGCATCTTTATAAGGGTCCTTTCCTTTTCCTGGGTCCAGCTCAGAGTGGAGGTGGGCTGGGGTGTGGGGACCAGCAGGTAGGGAGAGGCTGGGATTTGGAGTGAGCTGTGAATAAGTTCACACCAGCAGAGGTAACACAGGATATCTGGCAGCCACTGGAGCCAGGCTGACTTGACATTTTCTGCAGGTTTCCATAAAAATGGAGGCTGGTTTGCAGCCTGCTCAGGAGGCTCTTCACTGCCCCATGGCCCTCCTAGGCATTTGTGCAGGGGCCACTGCACCCCATGGTGCTCCACAGGCACCTTCTGTTGAGATGTCTCTGGACCACAATTGTGTACATCCATATATAAAACAAAACTGCATGTCCCCATCCCTCCCTACAAACCTTGTGGTTCTTTATCAAGATGAAGGAACAGGACATTCTGGTGAAAACCCACCTGGAGTACTGTGTCCAGCCCTGGGACCCCCACATGAGAAGGATGTGGACCAATTGGACCAAGTTCAGACACGGCCCAGGAAGATGGTAAGAGAGCTGGAGCACCTCTTCTG
>VXBI01002033.1:683087-726226 GCA_013397375.1 Toxostoma redivivum | reverse complement strand
ATTAACTTAACTTAAAAATCTTTTTGCATTGGCCAGATTCTCTGATTAATAAAGAAATTAGGATTTTTTTTTCTGAAACCATATTGAGGACAAAGGGGACAAAGACAGGAAAAGAGGAGGGAGAAAGGTAACCTGAATGATATTTTTAGCCCTGTCTCCAGTTCTTTATCTCAACTTATGTTACAGTACTTTTTCCTCTAGCATCCATCACTAGAAATAAATATGCTGAAGGTTAACTCAACAATTTTATTCTGCTTTTCCTTTCTCCTTTCCCTTCACAAGGACATCCATTTTCATGTTTGTATTTAGTCATATGATATGACACTATATTCTAGACTTGGCCTCCCTATAAGCTGTAGTTCACCTTTGGAAGTTGTTGCCTAAGGTGCTCACTGTTGCTGGACTCTAGGACTGTTTATTTAATTACTCTTCCTTGGTGTACTGCCAGTACACAACAAACAACAATGTAGTTTGTCTTTGACTTTGCTCCATGCTCTTGTCTCTTAACTAACAAGCTGAACTCAACTAACAAAAACCATGAAAACAAACCAAAAACCATAAAAACCTTACCCAAAACAGAAGCAGGAAGAAAACCGTACCCAAAAAAACCCCCAAAAACGACAAAAAACCCCAAACAAACAAGCAAAAAACCCAAACAAAACAAACAAAAAACCAAACAAACAAAAAAAACCCCAAAAAAAAACCAGAAACAAACAAACCAAAAAATTTTTTTCAATTGAAAATGGATGAAATCTGTGACTCTTGTCAGAAGAGCCCAAAACACTTGTTCTGCAGAAAAAAAAATAAATTAAAAAGTTGAGTAAATAAAGCTATATTTTGACTGGAATTAAGATTATCTGAAACTAGGGTTTACTCCATATAAATCAGAATCTAAATCACATAGTTTCAGCACTTAACCTAAAACCTCTTTGTTCTGCATTTTCTCCCTTATTCTCAAGGTGCCTTGAGGAATTATTGCATGATAAAAGTTTTACCTTTGCCTAATCTTTCCTTTCTTGTCTCAGGACCCTCCCCTACCTTAGGAGTATAGCACTTAGACAAATTTTAAGCTTAGTCAGGAGCTTTCCACAGGGACTCCTAAAGATCTCAGTCTAATGAATATTCTCTGATCACACTAATATGGCTGTTGCAAAAGACTACTTGGAAAGAGAAAGATAAGACTAGTCTTTTTTTTTTATAGAATGTTAAAGGAAGAGATTGTGGCTAGAAGACACATCCAAAACTAATGTATAATGCTCTGGCTTTTATGAAGCAGCTTGAATATTAACATGGTATTCAGTTCCTGAGAATTCAAACTCCACCTATCTATGAAGGATTTGAATATCTATCTTCTATCTATTGAGACACACAGTCTTATTGTAATGGAGCTCTTCTAACCTATCCAACAAAAACATTTCTTTCTAAAATATTTAATCAAAGAGAGAGCTTAAGAGTAATCCTATTTCTCTATGATTAAATCACTTTTTGAATGAGAGACTTAGTAATCCATGTTTCTTTTAATGCTGGCATTTTTATATGAAATGCACAGCCAGGTCTTGAAATCCTTTTTGTGATTTAAGACCTATTGAAACATGCAACAGAAATTTCAGTGCTGGTTTACAACTAGTAGGAGGAATCATTTCCGACTGTTCAAATTCATGAGCTTGGTTAGGGGAGTCTTTCTGTTAATGCTTCCTACAGTTACACATAATGCACTGAAAAAACAGTGGGCATTAGCTCAGTAAAGCTATTGTGAAGTATTGCCAATGACTAAATGGAAACAGGTATAGATCGTCCCTCATAATGGCATTACACCAAGTTCTGCATTGCTTTATTCCTTTGCATGACCTCCTTCAATTCACTGGAGCTCTCCAGATATAAATGTAGGGAAAGGCTTGTGTGTAGTAACACTGCCCCGTGAAGGTGCAGCTACTGGAGCTGAATGCCAAGCATTTGCAAGCATTGAGAGCCATTGAATTAGAGGTTATTTAGTTCTTTAAAGGACTAAACTATAGAGAAAAATTGTTTCATTGTTACTGACTTTTTATTCTCCCTTGCCCATTCTGAATCTAACTGTAAAGTTTATGAATTTCCTTAGAGTACCGTCAGATCCTGCTATACTGTAAGAGATGAAAAGTCTGTGTGACTAATTGGTAGAAAGCTCTTAATTAAAATAGGTTTCTGCCAGACTGAGACAAACAAAAATCAGAATGCTCTGCCAATTTCAAAGCCTTAATCAAAAATGACAGTAAATGCACCACATATAAGAATGAAAGAGCACAGGACAGATGTGGGGACAACTAAAGCGTTGTCTTGATCTTGATCTATAGGACTTGGTGGAAGAGGCTGGCTGCTAAGACAATGTAGAAAAAGCAAATATCATCCTTAAGGAAAAATGCCACTGAAATGTCAGGAAGACTCGCTTGGACATGTCAGTGTCAACATCTAGTACTGCTAATGATTCCTGTTCAGTACAAAGTCTTTTACAAAAATAGGGTACAGAGACTTCTAGGAAATGCAATGCCTTTGAGAGCTGAGATACAGACTGATGATGTGAAGAGCTGTATGCCCTCGACTCCTCTTGACAGCAGACACTTCATCAGAGGAGGACCAGAGGTGTTACACTTGAAGGAGAAGCTACAAAAACAGCATTTTATTTATAGCAAGAGATATTAAGCATAAATGAAATAGAGGAAGATAGAAAAGACTATATGGAAAGAATAGGCAAATAAATCAATTTATGAATATGTGTGTCAAGACAATGAATACGGCTGGAGCTGAATAAGAAAATACTCTCCATTGATACAGATTGTATATTCAGGATGGAATTCAGCTCCAAAGATTTAGAAAAGAAAAATCACAAGATGCTAAGGAATTTACTGGTCTTTCATGGAAGGTCATTGAAGGCTGATCTCCTAATTTCTGAAGCCACTTCATACAAACCTATGGTGGGACTTTTATAACTTATTCCCAAAAACTCTTGCTTGTCTGAGACTAGCTTTCAGGTAATTCAATAGATTTTTGTTTCAGTCAAACTGAAAAATGTTACAAATATGATCTGTCATAAATATTAAAAAATGCATCAATACAGGTGCTGATTGTCACAGAAAATGAGTGACAATTTGCAGCATGAATAGGTTTAAAAAAAAACGAAAAAAAAAACAAAACCCTAAAAAACCAAATCCCCCCCAAAAAAACACCATAAAAAAAACCCCAACAAAAACAAAAATAAAAACAAAAACAAACCCTAAAAAAAAGACAAAAAAAACAAACAAAAAACCAAAAAAAAGCCAAAAAAAACCCTCAAAAAACCCACATTGTTGAAAAGGACATTAAAAGTGAGGTTTTGAGGTTACATTTTACAACTAGCTTCAGATTTGGGAGCGCATAAAAAACAAGGCTCAAGTTTTCATTCCAGTCTGATTTTTTTGATGGAAAAATAATTTTTGTCTGAAGTAAATGTTTTGACTAATGCTTTCTGTTCATTTTTTTCTTCCATGTAGTCCTTGATTTCTATCCTTTGTGGTAAACACTTATGCAAATCTCTACCCTCACCTCAGTTTTTACTAGGAATGATCTTTGCTAGAAATAACTATACAAATGGGAAGCTGAACCCCACAGGAGAGCATGGGATATGTGAACTACAGCTATCTTTAAACATTGCAGTAGTAATATAATAAGGAACTTTTGGTGGTTTGGTCATACAATTTTCAAATTTAATAATTTTTTTTATGATTTTTGCCAAATGACATATTAATTTTCATTATGAGGAAGGAAAATATAGTTTTTGTTTATTTTGTTGTCTTTCCTCAACACTGTAAATTAAAAAAAAATATTTGCATGTTTTGTTTGTTTTCCTAAAGCAAGTGGTGGCTTTAATTTGATATCAAAAACTAAGTTAATTACAACTTAATTACAAGGCAGAAATTATTTCCTCCACATTTTCAAAAATCACCTAAAACTCAAGAAACTTTCAGCCCATTCTGTACCCAAATTAAGATCACTTTTGTAGCCAGTATTTTAGAGATTTGGGGTAATTTTTTCACAATTATGCATTCTTTTGTTCCCGGGCTAATGCTATGGTACGTGCACGTGCACCTTGGTCAAGGCAGACCAATCAGGCACGGAGATGTGTATTCACTCTTACTCGTTACAATGGGTTTTTCTGACCACATCAGAGACCTAGTATTTTACACTCCTGAAAAAGTGAACACTGCAGCCACATGGAAGAGAAAGATCCCAGTTCTAATATTTGGCTATGGCTGAGGAAAGCTTGGGGAAGATTTGTTTCACTAACAAAGTGAGGAAAACAAATGTCTAGACTTTCAGTATGCAGGTGATAAGAATATTGTCTGTAAGCAGACCTGTCATAGAGACTTCAGTGTGAATTTATTTCCACATGAATATGTTATTCAATATTCTTACCTACTCTAAAAGATCATATAAATTTAATTCCCCTAAAATGGGGAACCTTTTTTCTTTTCCTCATCTGTATATCTGCAATTATAGGATATTGCACTAGTGGAGAGATTTTTGGCAACCACACTGAGAGATCAATAGTATATCAAGCTCTTTGTGGTATAAACACTAATTGGAAGTGTGAACATGTTTCTTGCTAATGTTTCTTGCCAGTAATCTTGGAAGTCAGACAAAAAGTTGACATCAGAAATATCAGATGAGTACTAGCTATGATAGATTATAACATATGTGTTAATTTATGTAATTCTAACTGGAAAAGAATAATAATGAATTAATTATTAGGAAGGATATTATCACCAAGGCAAAAATCTGCAAAAATCTATAAAGACACCAAAACATCAATACTTGCAGAATAATGTCAGCTGCCATGAACGTCACTAGGAAATTAAAGATTTAACTCCTGCCAGGAGACACTGAAAACATTGTAGCATCAAATGTGATAGTAACATCTCTAATGTCAAGTAAAAATGAACCTGAGATATGACACAATCACAAAGGTTAAGTGACATATACTGACGTGTCCATGCTGTTCAAACTTTCTCCTTAGTACTGGACAAAAATCTGGAAGATGCTGGACAGTGTTATGCATGTTTAATTTGGAGCAACTGTCTCTAGGCTGATGAATTCAGCATGTAGAGATAAGATACCAGAAGATCCTGACATAGAAGGTGGATGATGCAACAGCCCCAAAATAGAGTGAACTCCAGTGCAACAGCTGGCTGAACTGTCAAAGCAGAGACACAGAGGTTTAGAGCTGTGTGTGACCAGGAGTTCATTGCAGGTCCAATTCCTGATCCTTCTTTTGCTGGATCCTATCTTTTTGCAGACCCCAAACACAAATTATATGTGTCTTACAACAGCCAAACCTTAAAGACACACCTAATGTATATAAATGTTATTTTCTACAGAAACAAAAAGACCTGGAGGATTTTATCAGACATAATGTAGGAAAAATTGAGCATGTAGAGACTTTTGCAGACTTTCACACAATAAAGAATAAAATTTATTTTGCAGTCTACAAGAAACCTTTAGTTTTTCACCTTCAAATTGCTGATCTAAATAACTAGAATTGCACACTGATTTCTGAATTATTTTTATTTTTGGAGATATGAAATGTAGAGATAGAAGAGGAAATGAAGATGGAAGTGAGGTATTGCTAGCATATGATATGTTTGATAGAGCATATTAACAAAAATGCTATTCCATTTCAAATGAGGTGTAACTACCCACATCTGTAACAGCAGTCTCTAGTTTCCATATTCTGAACTCTTTATATAGGAGACTACTGGATGGTGCAAGGAAGAGCATACTTCACTTTTATATTATTTTTACAGAGATAAATTGTCAGGTAATTTTTATTTTAGTTTTTGATGTCTTTTCAAACACAAATTTATATTTTATTTTAGCATTTTCTGTGATAAAACAGGTTAGTAACAAAGGATTCAAATACAGTTACAACTGAGCAAAAATATATAAAATTCTTTCACCATTATTCAACTTTTAAAAGAATCACTGATGAAAAGGATGCACCAGATAAAATTTTTTTCTAAGATTTTTCATAGTGGTAATGAAGGATCCTGAGAAATCTGTTTGAATTGCATAAAGGTGGTTGGTATATCTGCCTTAATGTACTTTCCCCATGATGCTATACAAGTGTGACTTGTTGTGACTATTGAGAATTTAATAGCCCTCACTTTCTCCCTTAATCCTCTTGAAATAGTCATGTGTCATGAGGAACTAAAATATTTTGCATTTTAGAATGTTCTCAGTTTATGAAATTACTCTGTTTTAGTCCAGTCAAGGAGCAATGCAATTCTATGGTGAGAAGCAAAAGGTGAGAGAATTCAGTGAAAGAGAATTTTTTAGGTGAGTTTAGGCTTGGAATACCGAACTAGAAAATATTAGTCTGAATGCTTGAAAAGAACAAGCAGAGAAGGAAAGAAGAGTATGCTTTGGCATACATATCGGCAAATATTGATGAGAAATCTCAACTCTTGGGAACCTCTAAATGCTGATTTAATGTAAACTGATACTTGACCAAGTTCTCCAAATTTCACTGTAGAAAACAGGCTTTGACTGTAGCATTCAGTGGAAAACTTTAACAGGCTTGTTAGTTTGTTTTGCTATGTGGTTGGGGGTTGTTTTGTTATTTTGGTTTTGTTTTTTTAAATTGCACATTTGAATTGCTTCTTTCAATTGAATATTGCTTTGAGTAATTAAGTCACTGTAAATAACTGTGCTTTCTCATCAGAGGAAGTCCTGGTACCCCCACAGAAATATCAGATCCAACTCAGAGGTAGCAACAAAGGTCCCAAAGCTATATAGCTTTAGTCACACAGAAGTTTTTATTTCAAGCTTAAATATTCCTGTTTATGATCATACACTGATTCTCTAGCACTTTCTAGTTCTTTTCCTCTCTCAGTTCTAGCAAAAAAAAGGCCTTTAGACACATGTTACAGGAGACACACATTTCAGTTCATGTTTCTACTTTCAGGGCACTTGTAGTGGGTTGATGCTGAACACCTACTCTATCACTTCCCACTGCAACTGGGCAAGGTGAGAGAGAATATAACAAAAGGTTCATTACTTGAGGCAAGGATTAGAAGAGATCACTCACCAAATACTTTTACAGACAAAATAGATTCAAATTAGATATATTAATTGTATTTATTACTAAGAAAATCAGAGCATGGTAATAAGAAGAAAAATAAACCTTAAAACCAGCTTCCCTGCCACCCCTCCTTCTTTCCCAGCTCTACCTTCCCTCCTCCAGCAGTATAGGGAGATAGGGAATTGGGATTATGGTCAGTTCATCAGTGGTTTTTTTTTCACTGCTGCTCAGGGAGAAGAGTCCTTCCCCTGCTCCAGTGTGGGGTTCCAGCCACGGGAGACAATTTTCCACAAACTTCTCCAATGTGAATCTATCCCACAGGCAATTCTCTGCAAACTGCTGTAACATGAGTCACTCTTCCACTGGTACAGTCCTTCAAATCATATGAGTGCATTTGATTGAAATACATGGACAGCTGTTTGTCTGAGCACACCTGTACAATTGCAGTGATTAGTTGTCATACAAAAATTACAGATCTTCTGAACCAATAAACACTATAATTTTACTGAATTCAAAAATACAAGAAGAAAAAGCTCACATAAACCCCAACTTTCCAAAAGTAAGGAATACAGATTAGTATAAAACTTAATAAATTTTATGAAGTCATGTGCCTTTCAGTCTTAAAAATATAAAGAAAAAAGGAAATTATTAAAAATATGTGAATTTCACTTAGCGACATCCTTGTGCTTTACTCTTTGGATAAATAGAAAGCTCAGTAACTGTGCATCACATTTTGCTATGTTTAATGTCATTTATTCATTGTCATCTCCTACGAATATGTCTTTGTAAGTCAATATCATATTCAGATCAGAAATATCAAAAACATCCTCTATTTTTGCTATTAAACACAAGTATTACCAGCTGCCATTGGTAAAGGTAACTGCAGTTGCTAAGTGACCATGCTGATTAGACTTGAGCAAGAAAAAACAATGGCAATAAAGTGATCTTCTGACTTCTGAAATATGTTTCACAACTTCAGAACGGCAATATTTCCTTCTAGAAGCTTGTTTCCTCCTTTAATATATGATATTCAACTGCAACTTTGTACTTCTCGATAGAGGTGGGGTTTTTTTGCAAACGTTCATTATTTTAACGTGAAAAATTTCTTTTTTATCTATCCCTCCACCCACTCCCTTCCTATAGGACATATTTGCATTTGTAAAATTGCAACTTTTCTCAGAAGTGAGAATTTGACATTAAAAGGGTGGTCTACTAATTTTCATGTCAGTGATACAGACGCGTTTCAACCCCCTTCCTCTGTAATTTGTATCCCTAGTGTGAACTACAGTGCCAGTAATGCAGTAAAAAGTGCTTAGTACATTTGAAGCTTGTGCAGAATTCATGCTATAAAGATGATAAGAGCCTCAAAGGGAATAACTGCCTCACTACAGGGAGTGCAAATTGTTTGGCAACTGGTCTTTCTTGTTGTCCTTTTCTTTCTTGCAGCTGGTTGACATCAGTACATATTAACAGCGAAATTGATCAGCTGCAAAGCCAACAGTTTCATAGACATTAATTTCTTTTTCCTAAAGATATTTATAGCAAAAGAATTGAATAGCTCATGGAGTGCTAATGAGATACAGAGCATTTGCACTTAAGTACTCAATGTAAATTCTAATCTAGGTTTTAGGGACACATTTAGAGTATTTCTTCACACAATTTCTATTATTTCAGTGAATGTTTTTCTCATAATCAACCATATTAAAGTAGTGCATCAGAATGACGCATTATAAACCTTGAAATATATTTGGAAAACTATAAGCAACTTTGTACCAAAAAATATTAATATATGAAATAAAAATNGAAGAGAAGAGAAAAGAGAAGAGACCTGTTGGCTGTCCCTGAATGTGTTACTGAATGGTATTAATGTAATGGCAACTCAATGACTCCTGCAATTAGATTATCTTCTGTAACCTTTAAAAGTCCTATTGTCCTACTTATAATTTGGCTTGATAAATCAACTTATGCTTTAATTGAAAATACTTATAAGCATTGTAAATAATGTCTATATGCATGTAGGAGTGTGTGTGTTTAGTGACCTCTGAATATGAAGAAAGTTGTACCCATCCAAAACACATCGTATTTTTTTTCAAGTCACTTCACTGAATCATATATCATTGCTACCAGAAAACTTCCTGCTTCAGGTATGGGTTCCTGCAATTGTTTCATACTGATAGACTTCTACCTAGACATAAATTTCACTGAAAAGATCAGCTTTTAAACACTGATATCATGCAACAAGACCAAATCTGAAATTTAAGTGAAAAATTATATGAAAGATATAATCCTCACTGATTTTTCATTGCCTGCCATATGAGGATGTTTATGATGTGCACCCTCAAATGGGTACATCAATTCTCTAAACACAAATTAAATGTTCTGCCACCACATGAGATGAATGGATAATATCCCACTCTACCAGCACAGTTGAATCTCAGTGAAGTGTAGTTACTTTACCCTAACTTATGGTTAGACCTCAGGAACAGTAATCTGGAATCTACCCCTTTCTGTAAGAACCTAACAAAGACTTCTCTGTGCAGAAGAAAAAGAGATTGAATCAAGGTTTAATCAACAACTGTATTTCTGACAGGATATATTATATTATTGCAGCTTTGATAAAAATTTAAGCTAGCAATTCAGAAAGTATTTTTGGCTAATGATATACTAATTCACCACAACTGCAGGATAACATATTAAAAGAAAGAAGAAAATTAATGTTAGTTTAATTTCACCAGATATTTAAGTACTTAAGTTTTTAGTTTCCAAAAGCATGGAGTTTGAAACAACATCTAGTTTCTTTCAGATTCCTTGTTTTATTCACTTCTGACCCTTACCATGGACACCAGTACCCTCAACTTCTCTCTGCAGAACAGCAGCTTTTGTATTATTATCTGTCTGCATTAAAACCCATAAAAACCAAACCAAAACCAAAACCCAGATGGACTGGATATTGCTAGATATTGAGAATTGTAAATGCTAAGTGATGTGATCAATACAGAATTTATCATTATTTACGTGTACTGAATAAATTGTACTCAATAGCTAAAGCCATTTCTCTTTAAGGCATTGCTATGTAACAGACAACAAGGAAGGAAGGAAGGAAGGAAGGAAAGAAGGAAGGAAGGAAGGAAGGAAGGAAGGAAATGCATAATGGAAATGAAACCAAATGTGCTGGGAACATTTTTGATGTTCTTTTCATTATCTTTAACAGACACTCTTTAATGGTGAGTAATCAGAGCAAACTCAAGCAACAAATCCTTATTCTACATATTAAGGTACAGTTTCCTGACAGAGAGATATGCTTGTACATGTAACAGTAGAGGAACAGGCTCTGGGTGATCAGTTCTCCAAGCCAAAATCTGAAGTGATGCCAGCACAACTAGCTCTTTTCAATGCAGGCCTTTTTGTACTTTTAAAGCCATTTCCCATTAGGCTGGCAGATGTGAGCAGCTTTGTTAGCTCATTACACAGTTCTGCATCAGTAGCTGGTCATTTGCATAAACAAATGGCATCTATTATGACCTTGTTTCTGTAGAGTCTCAAGATTTTTAAAAAAAATATTATTCAGTGGAGGGGTGCATGGATTGTTACTGTGGTCTCATCTTTATTCACTTTCACACAATTCTTTTTCCAAGGTCCTTGATGAGTTATTGGTATGAGCTATAGCTTTGCCTTTACAAGTTTTAATAAATCTTTGCATTCAATAATATATTAATTATTACTTCTCTGAGCGAAACAAGGCAGCAACATTATCATTAGTATTTTCCTACCATTCCATTATGTAATTTAAACTTCTTTTAAATTAAAAGTCTACTAAGTTGTTAATTTCTAAGTGCTTGTGTAGTTTGATAGCTTTTGGATTATCCTATGAATTGTGGTAAAGCTGAGAACCAAGAGTCCTTCACGGGAAAAGCAAGAAAGGAAAAACTTTGCCATGTCGAAGAACTGTGAGAAAAATTGTCAACTTAAATGGGAGAATAATTGAACAGTCCTAAAGTGCAGCTAATAGAGGAGCCACTAGGTACTGCAGTATGTGCAACAGGCTCTGGATTCTGCTTTGGAAGTTTCTGGAAACTCTGTTTACAAGGTCTGGGATCATTGGAGTATACCTGGAAAACTGAGAAACCTGAAAGGGTTCCTGATGCTGCTAAGTGATGATGTGGTGGGGGGACCTACAGCAGTGTGAGCCAGAGGGAGCTCCAGCACCTCCTAACAAACCCAATCTGACCTCAACCCAGAGTCAGTGGAGCCTTCCTTGCACTGAATGCTTTAATAGGGAGGGTCAAGTACTCTTTAAGCCAGTGCTCAGGTGATGCCTGTATAAAAGATCCAGAGCATAGCCAGCAGCCCGGGCATTAGATTTTATGAGAATATTACAAAGGGTTCTGTATATTTATGCACATGAACTCCAAGCTGGCAGATGCAAGCAAGTTCTCATAAAAACAAAATTATGCTAGAATGCTCACTGTGCTTAGCTCATGGTAAATAATCTTGCTTCATATCTACTGTACCCAATGTTGAGGGAACGTTGATTTTGCATGGCTCAGTGTGCTTTGTCAGCAAATATATACGAAGTGTTTAAGTTATGATTTTTTCAAAAAGTCCTGTTTGAAGACATTCATTCTGAAGTAAATCTGACAGCCGTGTGTTATTTTATATACAGATTATTATATTTTTTGGTACTTTTTCCATTACGGGAATGACACTACATCAGTTATTCAAAGGCATTTATCTTCTGTATCATACAATCTTTTTTATAGTGGTCTATTTTTCTTTTTTTTTTTTTTTTTTTTTCACAATTCCTAAATAATGAACAGAAACAGATTAATCATCAACTTTTGTACACGCATACTTTCATCATACTTTCAAGGAAATATGAAACTTCTGAAAGTAAAGAAAGATGATTCCTGGATGCTTCATAAGTCTTTGCAAAATAATATTACAAGGTTTTAGTGCTTTCACTTTAAAAAATTAAAGTGTCATAGCAAATTTGATTTGATACTGGACAATTCATTAGCTGTGACTCAATATGTATCTTATTGTAGAATTTTAATATTTAAAATGTACAACTAATACATTTTTCCTATGTTCTAATTTCTCATATGATTGAGAAAAAATATACTTGTGTTAAGAAACAGATTCACTGAGAATGCAAGTGGTGAACATTAAAAAAAAGTAAAAATACAAAGACATCCTAAAATTGTGATTTTATGTAAGTCAACACTGCAGAATTATAACCACATTCTGTGAGTACAGTATTGAATAAAGAATATGGAAAAGCTTTTCAGTAAATGGATAAAGTCCTTACTTAAGCATAAAATGACAATGGACTATTTTTCAAGAGTGCAGTTCACAGAATTCAATTACTATACACTACAGTTCGTTATAAATGCAAGTTTAATGTTTAAACTTATAAAGATTCTTGGATTGAAAAGAATGGTAAAAGAAAAAGATGTTAAAAATAATTTCTAGCTTGAGTCTTTTATGCAGGTAGTCTAATATTAGTTTTCAAGGTGATTTGCATCTGAATATTGTTTTATCAGTGTTGCTACTCAGCCCAGAAGCACAAAGATTTCAGTCAGTGTTCTAAATTATAAAGAACCTCTGGGTCTCTTTATTCACGTCCTGTGCACACTGGCTGAAACTGTTCCAGGTTATTCAACTGAGAAACATTTTGAAAGTCACCCCCTGAAGAAAATGCTGTTCTTATCTTACACCAAACATCCCATTCCTAGCTGTTGCAAAATTCATTTGCTACTTTTGGCAAATTCAAGGGATTAAGGATAAAACGTTATAGATTAAAACCTTGATATTTTCTCTCTTAATATGTTGTTTAACTGTGTTTTTCTATTTTGTGTACCAAAGTCACAAAAACTTATCTAGCCTTCTCCAAGTTTCCTAAGTTCAAGCTGATTGCCTTTAATATTTATTCATCTAAAGATATTCTATTCTGTTTTACTACAAAAACCTTTCCTTGTCAGTCTTCTGAAAACTGCATTTCAGAAGGCTCATGGGAAGACATAATATTACTTATGTGAAGACTCACATTAGAATTCCTTTAATTCTGAATGTTGCTTTTAGTAACCCAAAAGAACAGACTTTTTTTCCCCCCCATTTCAGATATCATACATACATACACACAAATGAAGGAAATAAACAAACATGTTTTTACATACAAGTACATATTTGTATTGGGTCTAGCTGAGATGCTATTCCCCACAGCAGCCCTCACACTGCTGTGCATTCCAGTGGTAGCTACAAAGGTGTTGACAACACACCAGTTTTTTGTCTACTGCTGAGCAGCACTGGCACAGCATCAATGCTAGGCACCCCCACCTACCACTAGGCTAGCATCCCCATACACCACTAGGCTAGGGGTGGGCAAGATCTTGGGAGGGGACACAGCCAGGATAGCTGATTTAAACTCACAAAGAGGATATTCCATGCCTTATGGCATCTGCTCAGATATAAAAGCTAAGACAAGAGGAGGAAGAGGGAGCTGTTTGTTATTTATAGTTTTCCTTCAAGAACAAGTGCTATGTGTGCTGAAGCCTGACTTCCTGTGAAATGGACAGGTATTACTTGCCGATCAGAAGTACAGAATAAAATTTTGGCATTCTTTGTTTTGACCTAAAAGTTAGGGATTTTCTTCCATCTTATTTTCTACCTACCCCAGCCAAGAAGGGCAGTGATAAAGCAGCTTGGTGAGGCACCTGGAAACCAGCACCAAGATCAACTCACTACAGCACTTTGATAAAAACACATATAATTTAAACTATTAATTTGGGATTAAATGCAAAAAATTAATGACTGAAAAAATAATAATTATATAATACCAGAACTTTTTATACTTAGACATTGGTTTTCATTTCACCTTGTCAAGTCAATTGTAAAATTATTGTCTTATTAACCACAGAGTTAATACAAAAACTCCTTAAATGCAGTAACAGTAGAGTAGACATTTCATGACATATATATGCTTGAAAATCAGGACCATAAATAAATCATCATCAGAGAAAAAATAAAATATTTATGCCAGTGAAGTTATTTTATGGATTGATTATAAAGTCTATATATGTAGAAGAGTAATAGCAATCTCTGGTAAAGGTTATATTTTATTCATTGATAATTACTGTCAAATGGAAATATTTTAATTTATGGTTGCTCATGTAATTTTTTTTTTCCATAGCCACAGACATCCAGAATGTTTTTATTCTGACTTTCTTTGGTTGTTATGTTTTTCAGCACCTCAGAAGATAGTTAGTACAGATAAAATATATTACAGTAGATTGAAAAAATTAATGCCATTACATTTATCATAGCCAGTGTTTAAGACCTTGAGAATTCTGAGTACAAGACAGCAGCAAGTGATCTGCAAAATACAAAGTAGTGCTGAATGTTTTAATCTCATCTTTTTAATTTGATCTCAACTTGATTATAGCTTCATTATCTGTAAACGTGCAAGTAAATCTAAGTGCTGCTCTAAGCACAAGGAATGCATTCATATTTCATTTAAAGCAGTATTTCCCTACCACACTACTCCTTTATTAATAATGGACAGGTTCACTAACTCATCAAAGTTTGTAGTATTATAAGCTCTTTCAGCTGTGTTAGTTGAAACAATCTTATACACAAGTGTTTTTTGTTGCTGATTTATCAGCTGATCACTCCTGTTGTGTTTAGTACAGTAATGGGCTAAAAGGGAATACATTTTCAAAAACCCCAAGAAGAGACAGAAATGTTGGCTTGATATATTAAGGAATAAATAATAAAATTTCTGCATTTAAAAAAAAATTGCCTTGCTCTCCACACTTTAAAATAGGAATGTCGGTATTTAGCAATTATTCCATTGCTACCATAATACTCCTGAATATTTTATGTAATTATTAGATAGCAATAGCTAGCTTTAAATATACTTCCATTATATTAACTTACCCTAGGACTTTAGATGCCTTCCAAGTTCTAACTCTGTTTCTGCAAGGTTTGGTTTTTTCTGGTTGTGGGGTTTTTTTTGTTTGGTTGTTGTTGTTGTGTTTGTTTTGTTTTGGTTTTTTAAATACGTTTTAACTGGGAATTATAAAGCAGAAGAATTGTATCATTTTTGTGGTGAGAAGATGAATTGTATGTATAAAATTATAGTCTTCAGACTTTGCATATTGAGTCTAAAACAATTTATGTTCATAGGCATCTGGACATGTAATTATTCTTCTTTTACCAAAAATAATTTGCAAATAATTTACATTTGCAAAAAGCCCTTCTTTCTATATGAAACTTAGCACACCTTTTACCTTAAAATATCATGCTACAAATATAGAAGCCTTTCAGTAATGCTAATAGTTAAAATTCTGGGGTAATAAACAAGATACTCAAGGCTTCAAATGCTCTGCACATTCACACTCTCACCTTGCAGTCACAAGTACCCCGTCGCAGTAAAAAGAAATTGCTGTGAATTGTTGTCCTATGGGTAAGCACTTGCCATTTATTACCACCAGCACTGTAAAATAGACTGTGACCCCACGTTTCCATGGCAGTGGTTTCACATGATTTACAGTACTACGGGAAAAGTTTGCTTTTATTCATGTGGAGGGGAAGAAAAGGTCTGACACCTAATCAAGGTGCTTAGTAAGTTCCACAACTAACAAATTTTCACCCCAGTAATTTTGTAAGGTTTAGAACACACATGTTGTCTCTCAACCAGTAACATTTAAGATATTGACATGAGGGTAAAGCCTGAAGTTCTAAATTTAGGGTCTAGCTTTACCTACTTTAGATATGATTACTGAGAACTATCAGAAAACAGAATTAAATCTGCTCAGAAGTAAAAATGAAATCAGTAGTTTTCAGTTTAAAAATACTGAATTGCTATGAATTATATGGACAATAGATCCCATAAGCGGAATATTTTTCATTTTAAGTTTGAATTTTACTATTGATGTGCTGAACACTAAAAAACAAGAATAAAAATAAATTATATTTAAATAGTAGTTTTTTAAAACTTAAGTTGTAAAATTGCTGGGAGTATGATCACATATTAGCATTGTTGAATAAGCAAAGAGAATAATGCAGATTAACCTAAAATGGAGTAAGAGTTAGGCTGACACAAGACAAACTCTAACTCACTACTTGAAACACATTAGGAACCTAAAATATAAACAATTTAACTATATAAAGTATTCTCTCCATTTGCAGGCAACTCTATATAGCTAAATTCAGAATTCTCTTTTACCTGTTTCTCTATGTAAAATGGTAATTGAATTTTTCATGGGCAGGCTATGCACTATTTCTGTAACAAAGAAGATTAAAAGTTGCCATGCTACATTTGAGGACTCCAACACAATAAGAAAGACAGCAAGGGAACAAGGAGACTGAATTAAGAAAGGAAAGTTTTTAGAACAGGAGTTTGTATAAATATGAGGATTAGTAGCTAGAAGGGATTGATGCAGTCCAGAAAATGGTCTTGGCACAAAGCTTTTGTGATATGGTACCTGCTGAATTGTCCCATCGAAAAAACTCTAGTTCCATCACAGAATATTTGAAGATAATAATTCTGGACATTTACTATAGAAAAATCATCCAGGTACCATAATTTTCCCTGATGTCCATGTGGTAAAGTAATTCTGCACTCTGTTGGACCTCAATGGCAAAAGACCTATTTATGACAAAACAAAATCATGTGTGCATGCCAGCTCCATTTAAGCTTGCAGCCCTTTCTTTGTGAAAATCACAGAATCCCAGAATCATTAGGGTTGGAAGCAACCTCTAAAGATGACTCAGTCCAACCCATGTTCCAAGGCAGGGTCACCTAGAGCAGGTGACATGGGAACTTGTCCAGGTGGGTTTTGAATGTATCCAGAGAGGGAGACTCTATGACTCCCCTGGGCAGCCTGTTCTAGTGCTCTTCCACTCCGAACATAAAACAGCTCTTCCTCATGTTGAGATGAAATTTGTGGTTTATGGACATTGTTCCTCATCCTGTCATGAAATTTTTTGCTTGTGCTTTAATACTGTTACTGTTCACCTACCTCTGAGCTCTGTGTGCCCTAGTTTTGCAGACCTTTTTTGCAGATTAAGTAGAGTCTCACAGGTTTAGTTCATAATAAGAGAGCTGATATTAATTTTCATCTAGATGTTACTGACAACCTAATTGCGCTTGCTCATCTCACAGGACCTCCTATAGTTTCTCATGCTTTGCTCATCCTTTCTTTTATTTTTTCCATGTTCCAGAATGTGGTGGATTTGGTTTTACCAAACCTTTCATGGCAAGTATTGTTTTCTTGACAATGCTAAGATGGGAAACAAGCAAAAAGAGATTGTCTTTTTGACAATCAAAAAAGACTGTCAAAAAGAAAATTCTGCTCTGTTTTTCTGTATCCTCTTTCTTGATTTTAAATTAATGAATCAAGCTGCTTTCTGCTAAGGATATATTATATTCTTGAACTATCTGATTTAAATTTTTAAAATCCTTGCAAACTTTGAATGTAATATACCTTTGTTTGATTTTTCCTAACTATTCTTTATAAAGCTATCCTTTCTCACATATACTATTAGTTATTTGTAATTTATTACATCGAATATTTATTTGTGTATTAAGTAAAGGCACAGGTTTTGTTTATTATTTTCAAAATGGTACAGAAAATGTCTATGTGGGTTTGCAGGTGCCCATGCCCTGGCAGCAGAGGAACTATAGGGCAGACTTTCTGAGGACAGGTTGGGGCTTCCCTGACCCTTACCTAGCCAGCTGTGGCTTGGTCCAACAAACCACAGGGCATAGCTGAGCCCCACACTCATGGGGAGCAACTTCTGAGAAAGTGTATCTCCTTCGGAGAAAAAAATCCCCTAGCATTAATCAGTAAGTGATTTCCCCCCTTCATCTCAGCTCCTGAGCTTAGTTGAGAAGGGAAAGAAAAAGAATGACAGACAGACCAGGTCAACCCACCATAATATTGTAGTATAAACATGGATGATGAAGCTTCAAACTAATGAAATATGTCTTCTCTCTAAAATAAGACATCTGTATGAACACTGTCAGTAATAGGAGTACCAGGTATAGGATACCCTGAGTGATACTTCTTCCCATGGACTAATCTAGCACATTGCTAGAAACTCATTTTAGCAATGAAACAAAAATGTCTAAATGAAAGCATTTAGAATGTTTTTAGCACAATAATTGAATTTCCCCTTCTGCACACTTGCGATTCACAGCATAGTTAACAATATTCAAGGAAGGAAGAATCCCAAAAAAATACTTTTCATCTAAAAACATGATTACACCTATTTTTTTATAATCCAGGAAATTATATTGATTATAAGAATTCCAGAAATTTATAGCAAAATCAGTGTGCTAAAAGACTCATTGCCTTTTGCATAATTATCCACAAAGCAAATTCAGTTAGTGAAAGAAAGGTGGCTACAAAATGTTATGAGATTGTCTTGCTTCAGGTATTTTATTGATAGACATGAAAATCATAAAGAATTACCAGCTACTTTTCTTATTTGCTGCTTGACTTAAAAAACTTCAGAGAACATTATTTTCATTCTAATCACAGTTTATCATTCATCTTTTACATTGTATGAAGAAAATGCTCTTCCAAATGCTACAAGAAGTCCTCTCTATGAGCTATGAAGTAAAGGAATACCTAAGAATGCACTATGACTATTTTTTCCCAATGATATGTAATGATTACAGTAAAATGGAAAAGCAAAAGGAACCTCTGATCTATAATAGCATTTCCTTGAGACAGATAAAGGAGCAGCAGCTTTCTCTTTGTCCCGTATATATCTGTTCTCTACTGTATCTGTTGTCACCTACTGTACTGAGGTTCAAGTACTCCTGTAAACCCCCACTGCAGTCTGTCTGTTTATACCTTCAGGTTAGATTGGCTGAGTGCCTCGACTGTGATGCCAAACTTCAAATATTTTCTAGGACTGTTGACTGCAACACACTTGTTTCCACTGCTGGAAGAATGCTTAAATGTTGCCAAAAGGCAGTGTTTTTTAACTTTGATTTCAGAGGAACACCGCAGTTGTTACATTTCTGTAAATCTATGCTATAAACAAGTGTAAAAAATAGTTAGGTATCTGGAATTAAACCATTCCTTATTTTGAAGAACTGCTGAAAAGGAAACAGAAGTGTTTAAAAAATTGCCACAATTTCAGTCACATGAAAAAGAATGAACTATGAGACAATGCACCACACTCTGTAATTAATATATCCCCATAGATTTCAAACATAAACCACTTCCCTCTGTATATTACTTATTTATGTGCAAGAGGTTTTTTTTTCTTTTTAAACAAAGATGCCCCTGAATGACTATAATTGTTGAAATTCAAAAGCCTGCCCAGACATTTTTTTGAAATTCCTTGCTTACACTGAGCAGAAATGAAATTTTTTTTGTCCTATAACATTGTCAGTAGACCAAATGTCACTTAAACCACTCCAAAATTAGCTCAAGATTTCAGTGTGAATTTAATTCTCTTCTTCTTACCCAAAGATTAGCTTCCACTGCTTAAGTTCTCTCCTTTTCATCTTCCTTTTTTTATCACCATTCTTTTGTTTTTTCTTCCCCCCAGTTCCTTTTGAATTGAGAATCTGCGACCTTTGAAAAGAGAGCTGCTCTGTCTTTCAAAATATGCTAATAATGCATGATTGGAGAAAGTTTCCAGTAGTAATGCAGCACTGAAAATATCACTGATAGTATTATACAATTCAAGGTTGACTTTAAAATTATTTACATGATTCTTACATGCAATTTCCTTTAAAAAGTAAAAAAACTTTGAAATAAACGGAGAAATCATACCAGAGCATGATTTTTTTTTACTTGGAAATGGTGCTCAGAGAGAGTAATGTATTTTTTTAGAGAGGAATGTATTTTGTCAGAGAGCCTTCTCTGTCAGAAAATTAATGTAGGATCTCACAACTTAGCAGTTACATCTATAGATGAGACTACGCCAAATGAGAAACAAGACCCAAAACATATTTCTGCCTCTACTCTTCTTGTTTTAACTTCATTTAATCCTATTTCTCCTCAACCCCTTCTTCTGTCGTGCTCTTGAACCCTGGGATAATAATTCTTCTTTTGTACAATACTAATGCATCTCTGAATTCCCTATCAGCAAATAGCTTTCCTCCCTACTGATTCAGCCATTCTGCTTCTCTCCCAGATAACACAGTTCTCCTTATACCCACTTCTTATCCACCACACTCTCATTTGTCCTTCAGCTTCTCTATTGTCTGTGATTTCATTCACTCCTACCCTCCTGAAGCTTAAAGGAGAGGGAATAAATCGTGAAGAAACATATGTCTCATTTTTCAGGTCTGTGCATGTGAAGCAGTACAAGTTCAGGTCGGGTCTGGATATGGCTGATTACTTCTTTGGAGGCTGAGTTCTTCAGCAAATAGAAACTGTGTGTCCTCTCTGGATGAAATGCAACTCAGCTTCAGAGTTCAGCAGTAAACATTTAACAGATCTGTCCTGAATGCATGTCAATAATGTCATTGAACTTCCCCCTCTATATGCATTTTTGTAGCCTGTGGATCCTTTTTTGTCAAAATTTGTAATCGAAGTGGTGCAGCATGTACAATTCATTCCAAATGTCTAAAGTTTAGCAAAATAATCAACAACTGAAAGAAGCTTTAGAAGAGGAAGCCTTAGCCAGCATTAACCAGCATTAGACTGCACTCTATGTGTTAGCATCTGCCCAAACTATAATTAAAATGTTTTAGCATGTAAATTTTATATGAAGCACCATCAGGAGCTATGACCTTCTAGAGACCTTTCTTCAAATCCAATTATTTTCATACTGTGCCCTTCGCATACCCACAAATATGACTAAGTATTCTATTTTGAGCACTCCTATATTAGCCAGGGCCAAAATGTGTATTAAGAAAAGCCATTTATAATATCAAATGCCTGTCAACACATTGTTGAGGATATTTTGGACAGAAATTAATCATTTGCCTGCAACTAAAATTTTGCTTTTTTTTTTTTTTTAATTAATTGTTAGCTGAATTCATTGGCCCCAGAAGTATTCAGTATTCTGACACGTAACAAGGGTAATGATCTAGGAAAATGGAAAAGTGTGATACTGATTAGACAAATGAAAAAACATATCTCTACTCTGCATGAATCGTTGCAAAAAGGTTTGATAATGTACTCAAAGCATTATTTAGTGCCAGAAATGGACATTTAGAAGGATAAAAATAGAAAAAAAAAGCAGAGGTCATAATTTTATAAAAGCAATGATATGTTTCCTACTGAAGCAATAACAATGGAAATAAATATACCATCTTGAAATCTCATTGAAGTGGATAACCCTTTCACTGAAGGATGATGAAAATTATATTTATACTGGAGAGGCTGTACGTTTGAAAGTTTAAAATGAAAACTGTACTTTGGTAATAACCTCACTCTAGTCAACAGCTTTTTTGACTCCTTCTGTCTGTAGTTGTTTCCAGCTAGCAACCTGCAGCAAACTAGCTGCAAAATAAGAAAAAGTAAATGAGCATTTTGTGAAGAAGGGAAGGATAAAGGTATTATTAAATACTCTGACCAATTTCCCCAGTTGTAGACAGAACTGTAGCAAACTTCTCTTTCTTGTTTCTAGGAAGTTGATGGAAAGAACACTAAAGAAAAAGGATAGGGAACATAACTTGTATAAAGTAGTATCTTGAAAAAGAAATGGTATGGGAAAAAATCCAATAATTTAGGAAAAACGGTTTTTTAAATTAAGTCGAAGAAAATTGGCATGATCAATGAATCAGTTTGGGATAATGTAATTATAGGCTATGTAAGCTTCTAAAATCATTGAAACATGACAAGACCATGTCACTAGCAGTAAGCTATGTCTTTATTAATTACATGAATTTATCTTTGAAACCCTTTAGTACTTCAAGTCTACCATTTTCTGTTATCAACTCACATTCTGTGAGATTGGGAATAATTCCGTAGCAAATGCATTGATATTATTGCCACATCTAGATTTTGCCTTCCAGCTTCAAATGAATATTAGCTAAGCAATTCTGTGAGGAAATGTTTCTTTTGAAACTTGTGGCTTTGTAAGCAAGCACTGTTTTTGACAGTGTCTTGCATTCAAAGTACTGAAAGTAAAATATATTGCTGTTTCAGAAATAGTTATTTAGCATATATTTCCAAAAAGTCATTTTTATTATGGCAGGAGGACAACTAAAAGCAAAGGTAGGGGTGCAGAATCTAGGCATTCCCACAACTCATTATCTTGCAAATACATGGATTGCCACAGCATGAAAGTAGTGACTGTGTTCAAGAACAGCCAACAAATCTCTCACAGTGAATGGTTACTGTGAGAGGCTTGACAAGAAAAAAGTTGTAAGCGACTTTTGTGCTGCTCAAAGACTCATTCAGGCATGTAGGGGGTGAAGCTTCATCTCTCCAGTTTAGTAAACGGGTTCATTTTAATTAAGCAATAAGGTATGGTAAGGCATAAACTGTATGGCATTAATTCATAGTCAGTGTACCACTGTTAGCCATGAGACTGAAGGATATCACCATCAATGCAACAAGGCATAAATTACCTCCACTGAGAGGTCATTTTGGAATGTTTTATGGCCACTCTAAAAATGTTGCTATTTTAAAATGCTATTGTTTTAAAAATATTTTTATTTTTGATTGAAATCGTGTACAAATACAGTTTTGTTTTAAACAATTCCCATTTTTTTTCAATTTTTCAAGGTCTAGCCCTTTATTTATCAATGAAGTATTTTAGCTGCCCCTGCACACTGCCCATTTGCAATGAAGTAAGTGGCAATGGGGGAAGAGGATAGTTAGGGTTTTTTCTGTTTGGCTATGACTGAAACTTCATCTCTTTTCTGAAAAGCTGGTATGAAGATTTATCACAAATATATAAAAAAATATAAATTCAGTGATTAAAGGAGAGTTTAGATAAACTCAGAAGCTGAAAATCCCTAGTGTTGAACAGGAGGTCAAATCCTTTTTCTTATTTTGCTGCTCTAAGTATTGAGTACATCCCTTGCAGTTCAGCAGAATAAGTCCACTTCCTTCAAGGACCTGCTTTGTATTCAAGTAAAAGAATATTCTATTCTAGTAACAGTCACTAGAACATAATGAATTTTGCAGAGCATTTCCCCACTTTGTGTCTCTTCAACAACTGGAGATTTCATGTGTGTTGCAGAGTGGAACCACAAGGAACTTCCCCCAGTGTCTCCCACCATAACCACTCTGAGTTACATCTCACCCAGCTTTGGCCCAACAGTACTGCAGTCCCACCACCATGGGAGGAAAATGAAAGCTGACATTTAATAATGTAGTAAGAGGCATAATATCCTTGGTATTCTTTCAAAAAATCCTTATATTTTAAAATATACACATGCTTTATGAAAACTAGAAATTTAATATTGATTAATGTTGCCAATGGATGGTAAAAAGCATCCTAATAGGACAAGAAACATGTTTAAAAAACTTTAAATATCTTTCATCCATTCTTACAAGTTCTGTATTTATTTTCATTCCGTTCATTACTGTTCTTCTTTTCCCTGTGCCACTTTTATCATGGTTAGTACCCAATGAAAGAATTCCTGCCTTATTTTTCCTTTTGAGGAGGGCACGTTAGGACTGAGACAGGTCCCAATAATATAAGCTGGCAACACGTTCTCTGCCTATTATCATCAAAAGTCAATTTCTGTCATAATATGAGACCAAATGTATGGAATATCCTGCATTTGGAGCACATTGTATGATTAAGTTTCTTTATGCTGGTGGAAACCAATTAACAACACAATGGGATAAGATACAATACAACTGCCCCATCTCATAACAAAGTAATTATTGCATCTTTTCCAAACATTAATTCAGGATTTTCTTTTCCATATGGTATATGAAAGGAAGTAATTGGCAGAGTTAAGATGCTGTGTTTGCCAAAAGAGCTCTTTGGCAAGCAATAATTCAGCAAGCAAATAAGTTTTCATATATAATTAGCTGATGGAATGACCCTATGAAATTTTATTATTCATGAATAATTAATATCTGTGTTTGAATATAAAAAATGTGTGTGAATATATTACTGGTAATAGTTTTCTCTAAAGAACTACTTTTGAGATACTTAACAAAAATAGGTAATCTTTTTTATATTAATAGCATCAGAATGTAGAAAACAGTATAGAAGTGCAGTAACGTCTACTGGAAATATCAAGGTTTTGTATGGTCAGAAAATGGCACATTGTTTTGTGCAGTCTCAGGGGTTAAGTAATTCATTTTATCTTCACAGAAGATAGCAGCAAATAGGAGTTGGAACCTCATTAAGGTAAGACCTTGCTCATGATCACCTGGGCAGGAAGTGTCACTCATCAGTAGAGCTTGCCTTCAAACTGCAAATTTGATCTGTTGACCTAGTTTCAACTAAACACTGGATTGTAAGTTAGCCACAAATACATTGGACTTTTAAATGATTAAACATCCTGCCAGAGAAGAGGAAGGATATTAATGATTTTTTTTCTGTTTCCTAGGAAACTGACAAGAACCAACAAAATTATGAAATAGTTCAGAAATGGTCTAAAGTTAAACTGGCTTCACATAGTCCTTGAAAACATAAGTTGTCATCCATTTCTCCTCATCCTAAATTGACACTTTAAAAACCCACAAAAAGGTATTTGGTTTCCTTTTTCTGTTTAAACACACAATACAGTAAAAGAAATCAGTGCATCTCATCTGTCTGATTCTCACACAGACAACCAATGAGACTAATGTTGACATTTGCTTCTAGTCATAAGCAGAATACCAGTTACCTTTCTAGGTCAGCCTTAAAATTACTGATCAAACTCTGATTTTCACATTTCTGAAAGTAGAAAGTTACAAGTTCATAGATTTGTATTATATCTATATAAGAAGCAATAGCACTGACAAATAGTGTAGGGTGGACACTGAGTAAGTAACTGGAGAAATTATTTCCCTGGTAGTGATCAGTGTTAGAAGAGGTAACTGAAAGATGGTTTGTAGCAATATTGACATACACTATGAATATGTTTGACATGTTTAGGTTTACAAGGAATTAATTTTATTACTGATTAGACTGGTAGGAAATTTTGTGTCAGTTTACAATTTCAAATAAAGAGGTTTATTTTAAAAGATAAACAAAAATATTTTGGTTTGAGCTGAAATCTAAATGTTTTTTAGAGATATATAAGAAGGTAGATAAGTAATAGCTAAACGTGTTGAACATAATGGCATTGTCTTTATCCTGGTTAGTAGAGGCATTTGAGGGTCTAGAAAGTTAACAGCTATATGAAAAAATTATCAAGAAATAATTTGCAATAAGTATGTTTGAGGGACAGGTTAATAATCTCTAGATAAGCCTACTATACTACTTCGTATCTCATTCTAAGATTTTTTTTGTCAAATTTGTCAGTGTCACTAACAAAAAGGCAGAACAGTTTTCAGTAGAATATTTTTGTGCTATTATTACATCAAATCTGTGATAGTTACATCAGCTGTATCTCTGATCTTCTAACTTTTTGAATTTTTAATAACCTTGACTAGTGCTCAGGCAATTTGTTTATAGTCATAAGGGGACTAGACTTGGTTTCTTTACTTGAGAAGCATAACAGTGTGGAGAAAAAATAAATATTCTTTTCATTGATACCCAGCCTCATACTGACAGCAAATAGATACTTGTTAATATGACCTTCTCTTTGCTTTCTATGGTCACTTTATGATTGACAAAGGATAAAATGTTTATGGAAGAATATTAGATTAATCATAATTTCTGAGAGCAAGAAAAGAAAAGTAGGAGGGAAGGTGATAGACCCGATAAGATAAACCCTTCAGATTTATGAATCAGTCATGTGCATTTTAATAATAGTTCAGAGTCTAATGTGATAGAGAGTCTTCACAGACAAATTGCAAATGTGTGCAGTATGGTACACTTCTGCAAGGTTGCAGAATAGCCACATTACATCCCAACATCTTTAAAATAAAAGATCTGCAAAATTATTAACTTGCCATGCATATTGAATGTTAATGACATTTAATACTGCACTTTATTAACCTTTTACATTAATGGTCAAAAATGAAACACACTGGGAACAAATGCATGACAGAAGGGAAAGATTTTTCTGACGGCTATTGGGGTCCATTTGACAGTTAATAAAAACCATCAAGTCCATATTATGTTAGATTAACCAAGATCTGGATTCTACTTGACAAGTCATTATTATTAAAGGCAAGTGGAGGGTATTTTCAAATACACCCTGGAGTGATGCATGTTAAAATATGTATGGCAAACTCTTGAATGTCAAGGACATTTTGTGCAGTGTATAATGGAAAACCGCATGTAATGTGCAGTTTGGGAACTATTTTATGTACCTCTGAAGACCTCAAAGCATCACAATGAATGTTTTATTGAAAGCTGTCATACTTGGTGCTGGGACCAGCTATATTGCAGATATTTATGAAGTCATCAGTTCAGCAGCTCTATGCTTCCACTAAAGGAGGAAAAGAGCAGAATGGCCCATCTTTGTCTGTTTTCACTTCATCACCTGAGTTATTCTAACATACTAATTTAGGACTGGAATTTTCACCTTAATTGTCTTTTTAAATGCACCAAAAGCCTTCTAATTTTTGGTATCAATGCTGTGCAAGGATTTTATTTTCCATAACTCATCTGTTTTCTATTCTGTCTCCAAGTTTTGTTCTATGCAAGAGAGTTATTTTCATCTTATCACTTCTTTGCCCTAATTTTTTAAGAAAAGTTAGGATTTAGGGATATATTTGTTGGGAAATCAAAATTTAAATACTATTTCCAGTAATTTGCAAACTTTAAAGCTCTAATGTTGTTAAAACAGAAAAAACCTGATTCAGTTTCATAATCATCATTTTCTAGCAGAGAATCTCCTTCCTACTCATGGGAAGAGTTCTGCTTTATCAAAGAAAGAGCATTACATCAAATGAAATTGTTTTCTTTATACAGAAAGTAATTTTGCAACACATACTGTCCTATGATGTGCCCATTGCCTCTGACTCTCTCCTTTTATTATAAAAGTAATGTAATGCCCAGATAAGTGGCAGAATAGCAATGAAAAAAAAATCCACATCAAAGAGATATTTGATTCAAATGTTTATATTTTTTGGTTTGTTTTTTTAAAGTCCAAGAGCTTGAACTCAGGTCTTCAGGTATTATCAGTCTTCAGGTCACTGTGATCTTCCAGTGTTTATCAGGAGAGGATGCTCATTTTTGAATGAACCTTTGTACTTTTTTGGTGCCAAATACATCACTTTATGTTTGGTCAGGACTTGTTGAAATTTTAAAGTTAAGAGCAAAAACAAAAACCACAGGTGAAAATGATAATGGATTAATGTGCAACTGGTGGCTTTGAGGATATATGCCTGCTAGAAGGAGTAAAGGGTGTAAGGCAGAGCACAGAAAAGTGCTTCCTCTGCATGAAAAATGTGAGATAGTAATGAGGATTTTTCAATATGTCCACAGATAATTCTTGCTTTTTTCCCACCTTTTATCATGTCTAGAGATGAACCATGAAAAGGTAATTAATATTATTCTCTTTGTATACGATAATGTCATCCTATCAAAATTTAGATAATTTACTGTAATTTGCCACAAATTTTGCAAAGCTGTAATAAAAAACTGATTGAACTCTGCTTTTATCATGAAAAGACCACCTTATCTTTGTAATGGGAGAATAGTTTCAAAAATTTCCAATTTTATATACTCACTATTATGGTAACAGAGTAATTCCCTTACCTTTTATTCAGTTTAGGTTTCACAGAAATCCTTTGCATGATGCAAGTTATACACATAGAAAAAGGTACCACACTGAATGCCAGCTCTTCTTGACTGAATTTAGTAATTGAAATTTAATTTTTTTACACAAAAGACTGCAACATTTATTTATCAGGTTGTAGAAGATGATACAACATTTTGGAAATAAAAATGCTTGTGATAATTTGACACCACATGAAAGTGTAAAGTTTTATTGCACTTCAAACAGAGTTATCATAAAAGTACTGTGAATCCTGGGGAATAGGAAGTTTAGATTCTCTAATTTAGCAAGCCTTGAAGATTCAAATTTCTTATTGTATGCATAAGACTCTTAAACATAATCCCTGTTTTAGCAGGAAATTGAACTATATGGTCTCATCTGTCTGGACAATAATATTTATTTTCCTGGAATTATTCCCCATGAATTATTTTCAGATTTTTTTTAATGTAAAAAAAGAAAAAAAAATATTTTGTTTGTTTCTAAACCACTGATAAAATTACCTTTTTCCCCCCCTAGCTTCTCTGTTATGAGAAACAGAAAATAATAATTCCTTCACTTTTTCCTGATCAGCATGATTTTACATACCTTTCAGAAAGCCTCGTTATATTCCAGGCAAAAAAAAAAACACCAAAACTTCTCTTGTGAAAACTTTACTATACTTTTAATAATCTGTCTTCCCTTCTGTGTTCCCTGTTTATTCTACTGCATTGTCTTTTGTAGGTGATCAGCCTGCATAAATACAGCTTTCAAGTATGGCCATGATACAAATTTGTAAGTGGCACTTTGCAACTTCCTTCAAAAACATTCCTAACATTCTTCATTATTACTGTTGTATAGCTCTCAGCAGAACTCTTTTTTCAACAATGTGCAGAGAATATCTCCAAAATATTTTCTGGGCCTCAACAATTGAATTTGGCCTATGTTATGTGTGTCTATTGCCAAAATTTTTAAAGTATTTTCATGCGTGTTTCTTTTTATTAGCTGGTGTTAATTTTTAGGTACCAGTAGTATCAAGAGACAGCTTTAATAACATTCTTGTGTATGCAGGGGTTTTGGTTTTTTTTTTTAAATATTATAAATTGTATTATTTCGAATTTTTTTCATCATTAGAAAATATTTGAACATCAGCATTCACAGCTTAATCTGTATCACACAGACATTTATTATAAAACTCAGTTTTCAGAACAGAATTTTGATATTCTCTTGGTGATTATTTTATGCATAAACACTGACTAAATATTCTGAAGTTCTTTTCTAGTCTTTGTTTCTTGCATGTGGGCAGCCATTAATTCATAAGTATCTTTCTTTCTATGTTATAAATTCTTGAAGACTTTTCGGAAGGAAACTTTGAACGACTTTGAAAACCCGTGTTTTAATGATAAATTGTTATATTTTGAATAATTCCAGTCTTTCTCATCTGCATAACTAGATGGACATTAATGAGATATTTGTGGGAGGTTGATACTGAGATATCAATATGTGCCCTATATGTGTTTGATATATTTTGACATGAACCAACAAGTTTGCAATGACTCACATTTTTAAAGGACTTGCATCTTTTTTTTCCAACTATGGTGAACACTGAATACATTATAAGAAACTCTTTCTAAAAGAGATGATTGAAATATATGGCTTTCATTTAGAGATTAGCTGTTCTGTCAGGTGGTCTACCTGATCCTCTGAAAGAGAATACTTCTGTCATGATGTTGCTCAAAGACCAGTGTAAATCCCCAATGAATCATTCACTTATTTCTAAAAAAAATGAGAACAAAAATTTATTAATTACACCAAAGGCTGAAAAAACTCTGTTTTGACCCCTACCCAAAGCTAAACTAACATACTAATTTTTGTATTCCTTCTCTTTGAAATTTGAATCCTCAACATCCTCCCTGACTCATCTAACATGTTAATCTTCAAGGCTGTTAGAGTCACACAGTTTTCATAATTATAAGGGGTTCGATATCCAGAAGCTCTACACGTAAAAGAAGATTATAAAAACTGGATAGAAGATTCAAGCTAAATCTTCAAGTTCAATAAACAGTATAAATCAAGTATAGCACTGTCTCATGACTGTCATCATCAGTTACAAGTAGAATGTGAACAGCATGATATCCCACTCAAGTAACACACAAGAATGATGTCTTGATACTATATCAGGATACTGGGTAATAAAATGCTCTATCTGTGAACTGTACAGAGTGTTGCAATTTAAGGCATTCTGTTGTAAATATTATGTACAATATATTTCCCCCTTAAATAGGCAAGGTACCTCTTAGATATGCATCTGCATACACATTTTCTAGACCTTTGCTATGTAAGCAGAATAAATTAGTAGATATTCTGAAGAATTTTCACTCCTTGAAAAAGTTTTAAGCATTCATAATTCTCCTGTAAATCATATACTTAGAAAATTTCCTTATTTAAGTGGTTTCTGCTAATATTTCAGAGTAACTCCTCAGACATAACAAAGTGTATCTGGTTATCATTCAATTAAAGTGAGGTTTCTTTTCCTTTTAATCATATATTTAAACTCCTTCATTTTAATATATCACAGCATTTCAATATAGAGTATTCCAAATCATAGAATGGTTTGGGTTGGAAGGGACCTTAAAGATCATCTAGTTCCATCTCCCCTGCCGGGTGCAGGGACACCTTCCACCAGACCAGCTCACTCAGGGTCCCATCCAGCCTGGCCTCGAACTCTTCTACGGATGGGGCATCCACAGCTTCTCTGGGCAACCTGTTCCAGTGACTCATTACCCTTGCAGTAAACATTATATCTAATCTAAATCTACTCTCTTTGAGCTTGAAGCCATTCCCTAACATTATCCTAACATTACATGCCCTTGTAAAAGTCTCTCTCCAGCTCTCTTGTTGGCACTCTTCAGCTACTAGGAGGTTGTTTCCGGTCATAAAAGTGGTCTTTCCTAGTCATTGAAGAAATGACCAGCCATTCAGGTTTCTTCATAATGAGGATTGTCTTTCTTTGCAAAAAGCAATGCCAAGTGGTTATCCCAAAACATGAGTTGGCTTGCAGTCACTGTCATAGAAGTTCATAAAAATGGGTCAGAAATCTGTAACTACTAAATGAGCATTATTTGTGTGGAGAGGCCCTGGCACCAAGCTTTCCCATCAGCTCTGGAAATGTCACTGAGTTGCTGCAGCTTTGTTCACTACTGTACTTTACTTCTCCTCCTAAAATTGCTGTGTGACACAAGCAGCTGATGCAGTTACCCTAGAGATGGTCCTTTTTTTTTACAGCAGCTGAAATGGAGCCTGGCATATAGCTTGTACCTGTCTGTGTCTGTGAATTCCTTGAGCTAAATGATATTTATATAGAGTTAAGAGCAGGTATTTATAGATGGAAGCTGATATAATAACTGACTGAGGGTAAAATTGCCAGAAGTTTCACATTACAGTTCAGGCCATGGTGTCTGTTGTTTACAGTGCTCATTCAGCTTTGTTGTTTTTAGAATGTATTTTGTATATGAAATACACTCTCTTTCCAATCTATTTTTAAACTTTTTTTTGAATCTTGTATGAAAGACAACTTTTTTTTTTGCATCTAATACATCATCCAAAACCAGAAAATTTCTGTCCATTTATTGCTTTCATATACATAGATTTGTAGAAATACAGATTATATACTTGAAATTTAAATTTTAATTTCACACAATCAGTACTTGAACTTTTTAAAATATATATTTTTTCACAAAAATATAAACTTTATTTCAGTGGGGAGCATATGCTTTTGCATTCTATTTTACTTTGAAGTCACCAAAGATCCCTGATTCTTCATTTGGGACTTTTAACCATAAAAAATAATTTTTTCTCATGGCATTTAAAACTGTTAATTGTTGGCTTATCTTTCACATCTCAGTCATAGTATGCAAAAATATCAAAAGGTAGTGGTCATAAAGAATGAAGTATAGACACAGGCAAATATTTTACTGCGCTACTCTGTGTCTGAACCATTCACAGATCATCAAAAGTGGCTTTGATCTCCTAAGTTTTTAACTGGGAAAGAGAAGCGTTCACCTTTTCTAAATCAAAAATTCAGAAAATACTTATCCTTGCTCTCTGAAACCATGTATCTAGCAATTTGGGTGTTTGCGTATGGCAGAATCCATCTATTTTTTATATCTAATTTTCTCTTAATATTCAGATTTGTCATTATAAAAGACTTACTTATTATTATTAACCTAGGTTAGACACTGAGATTTGAGAAAAAATAGTGATTTCAGACTTAAAAGTGTATCACTGAAAATAAGTCCCTTGTCTGTCCTTCCAACTACCATTGCTATCCCTCAGATTTTCCATAGTCTTAGATTTGGCTGAACTGCTGCAGTCGTATACACTTCTATTAACATCTTATTTCCACAAGATATTTAGTCAGTACTGACCTTTGTAATAAAATTCTTAAAATGAGAAATATAGCTCATATAGAAATTGCAGAGCCGTTTTTTGTAACGCTTCAGTAACCTTATTCAGAGATTTGTAAGGAGCACATGAAAGCCCTTAGATGATCCAGTATGACTGAATAGCACTCAAGATTCAGAAATAAGCAAAGCAAACCAAACAAAAAAAAAAACAAACCCCCCCAAAAAACGAAAACCAGCCAAACAAAAAAAAATAACCCACGAAAAAAGAAAAGAAAAGAAAAGAAAAGAAAAGAAAAGAAAAGAAAAGAAAAGAAAAGAAAAGAAAAGAAAAGAAAAGAAAAGAAAAGAAAAGAAAAGAAAAGAAAAGAAAAGAAAAGAAAAGAAAAGAAAAAGAAAAAAAGGATTTTTCTTTGAAGGTGACAAAATAATATTTTACTTTCATTTCAATGTAGAGATAAAAGTCTTGAATTTTATCGTCATTGTAAATAGTATATGAAAAATGTATATGTAACGAAATTGAAATATAAAAAAGTGTCAATATAAAGGTATAAAGTTTTAAGGTTAAGTCTTCAGAGATTTTTTTTTTATTATATGATTAAAAGAATGGCAATTACATAGAAGAAGTAAATTGATTAATTTAGCATAGTCAGTATACTTAAAATGTTGAATAATAACCTATTCTAAGCTTTATTTTTTTAATGAAGGGGAAATAGTTGCAGATCCATCTACAATTTAAAGTACTTCATTATAATACCTTGGATGTTATGTAATTTTCTTGAGGTTTTTTTTTTTTAAATTCTTACAAAAATAATTTGAATAAAACCATCTATATGTCAGTATTCTATATTCTGAGATTGAATTTTCTTAATCTGTAACCTGTCCTGAAAAATCCATGAGACTAACATGTGACCAGAGGAGAATGTAAAATTATGAAAATATTTCTGAATCAGCATGAGACTAGATAGCAGAAAAAACACATGAAGATCCTTGCTTTTGAACTCAGCAGTACTGAAGTGATTTAATCTGTGCCTTCCACACAGTTTAAGCATTCCTCATAGGCACTCTTTCAAGTGGATATACATGCTCAGAATAAATATGAATCATACCAATAGCTCTATATAACCGGGATATTGGAGAAGAAGAATACAATTTAAAAGCAGAATTTGTGTTTAAGACTCAAGCAATATATAAATGTTTCTTTGTTAGTTTATTTTATGGACTTTATAAGATTTCTTTTGCTAGTGTTGCAAAAGCAGGGCGACCAATAACGTGTCAATAGAATTAATGTCTTTTGCATTTAGTTATTCAACTGAAATTGGCTGAAAATGTGAAGAGTTATGACCAAGACAGGTAAATTATTTTCATTTTGAAATTCTTTGATTTTCGATTTCCTGTAGATATATATGAAAACACAAATTTAAAGTTTTACACTTTAAATTTGTTTATCACATAATAGGCAAAATCTGAGCATGGAGGTGAAAACGACAATTTTCAAGGCTTACTTGCCCACATTGCAGATAAGAGAAGAATTTTGTCTAGAGTTTGGCATGTAGCTACTCATATACTTTATTAATGAATTTTTGGTTTCTCAACATGATTTAAAATTGTTGTCATCAACACTATATAAAATAGAGAGAAAGTCTAACATTTCTTCAAATAAAGATGCAGACATAAAATTGATGACTTCGAGCTCAGCATGGGATGAAGAGCTAAGAGCATGCTGTTTTCAAACTTACCTACTGTTTGCACTTACAGAATTAGTTTTCTGCTTGATAGTTATAAGACAGAGAGGGATAGGAAATTCACAGTGATTTTGTTTACTTTCTTAGATATTTCGGGTTTTTTCCCATTTAATTTCCAGACAAATTCTACCAACAAGTGACATTTAAGAATCATAGCAGGATAAGTAGTCTAGTTTGATCTGTGGCTCAGCTAGTGTAAGAGAATTTCCAAGAGAAAATTTAAAGCTTATAGATTCCTGTGCATGCCTTTAGCTGTTGGATTGGGGGATTTTTGTTTGGTTTGGTTTTTTGATTGTTTTTTCCTCCCCCCTGGCATCAAGATTGCTGTACACTGTCATTACTCACTTGTCAATGCAAGAAGTTCTGGTTTTGACTTGACACAAGACGTCAATAATGGAGACGTGTGACAAATGAGCCTTTCTCTTTTTTATGTGCTTGGCTATTTTGTTCCACCATGAACACTTTTTTTTTTTCTTTTTTCTTTTTTTTTTTTACCAGAGATTTTCAGTCCCTGAAAATTTCTTGCTGTGTAACCAGTACCACTCTTCAGTCACTGAGGATGGATGTTTGGTTGCTTTTCCCATGCAGTGAGCACACAGCAGGAGAACATATGCTGTATGGTGGCTTATATGGGAATTACTCAGAGCTAAGGAATCCGACAGATCTTAGCCTCATTCAGCTGCTGCTCAGCAGAAAAGGCACTAGAACTTGATTTGATAGAAGACAGTACAATAAGATACAGGAAAATCAGGTATAATACCTTACTAATACCTGTGTTAATGCTATTAATATAGCATTTCTAGAAATATGTGTACATATATATATATATGCAAAATTTAAGCAAAATTTTCTGACAAAGTAGTCAGAAAATAAGCCAGTTAAACAGGTGTAACAGGATACACAATTCCAAATTTTCCATGCGAGTAAAGGAAACTATCCTATTTCAGAAAATAGTCTAGGCAAAGGTAAAGTGCTAAAAGCAAGCATGGTGACTTCTCTGAGAGAACAGATATTTATCACTGCAAACAACATAATAAGGTATAACAGGAGACTTCCATTTTTATTTCTGTTCATTTATCATATTATTTAAATGAAGGAGGAAGAGAGCAGGTAAAGACAGATAAAACTGTGCCAGAAACCAGAATGTCCCAACCAGCTCTGAGAAAAGACATTTTTACAGCTGAGATTTGTTGCAGTATGTTCTCTTGTTCAGCAGACCATACAGAGCTGTAAATATGGAAAGAGAGAACAGAGCAAAGGAAGAAAAACCTGTTAGCAGGTTTGGACTTGATGGAAAAACGAAACACTTGGTTTGATTTTTGGTTAAAAAACTCCACAATCTTAATGTCAGCTTTCTGGTTTCTGAGATATGTGACCTATGAAAGTGGTTTCCAAGTGGTGTCACTGACTAAAAGCGAAAATGGAATTCCAATGAACAGCACAGGATCTAAACCCAATCCAGCAGACAGCTGCATAATATCAGGGATGCATACAGATAGTGTAGCTGCAAATTTCAAGATTCTGGCAAGAACTTCTTAATGAAACTTTTCTGTAGCTCCCTTCTTCAGAAGAAATAACAATAATTACAACAGTATTAAAACAGTAATTAATTTAATCTTCTAAGAATCTTACTGTCAGTGTTTCAGTATGTCTGACTGTGTTACACAAACCGACTGTGACTCACAGAAATATTGCAGCACTGATACCTGATGGCAGCTGGTCCATTCACCTTAAATGGGTGCCATGCCCTGGAGTTTTATTTGACTGCCATGGTAATTTTCTCCCATTTTCCAGACGATGCAGCCTGCCAGGAGTGAGAGAAGACATCTGTAGCTGGAGGACTGCATTAGATTTCAAAGGGCACAAGTATCTGCTCATATACCCTCAGGTCTGTACTGTGGTCAGATTTCTGATTCTGGCACGAAGCAGTAAGACTTTGCAGAGAAGACTTTGGCTGGAATAACCTCTTGGTTTAATTAGTTTGAGGTCATCATAATTCTGGTCTCCTGTGTCTGCAAAGTGGGAAGACCTAATTTCATAAGTGCTCGTGTCTTGGCTTATAGTGTTAGTATATGTCACAAGTTTTCACAAAGTGCATGTGGTCATTACTCATTTCAGATAAATGTGTCTTTATTTTAATATTCTCTCAATTCTGGAATGATCTTTGTGAATGTTGTTTGTTTCATTCGTCTAAGATATTAATGGGTGATCAGGAACAGAAAGATAGAAATCCACTAAGGTTTTCTCATTTCAAGGAGAATTCTTTGCTCATTGTCAGTATGTTACCTGACCACAATACAAAAAGTAAGTTAGGTGGCACAGCAGTTAACTTCCAAAGAATGTACAACTATAATGGCTTTCATTTGAACAAATTCTGGAATGCAGCAAAGCCATTACAAATGATTAATATACCCAATAATATAAGTGAAAAGAATCATTACTGTGTTACCCACCATGGGACAATTAAAGGCTAACTAGTAACATTTTATATGGACTTTGTTAATCAATCAGTAAAATAGTATTATTTTCCACAGCCACAGGAGGATTAGTAGCACTATCTAGCAACTTGAAAATACTTAAATAAACCAAATATAGAGATGTTGAATTTTTAAAGTGAGGAAAGATTTTCAGAAGTAACTACTTCATTAGTCAAACAAATGTAGCTAAAAAAAAGAAAGAAAAAAAAATTAAAAAGGTCCCTTCTCCCAATAAAATCTCTGCCAGGCTTTTTAAGCCAGTTGAAATTTAAGCCAGTTGAAAACAAGTTTTTCCTGATTGAGACTCTCTTTAGTTCTCTTGACTGTCTTATTTACTTATTTTAGTTTTTTTCTTTTCCTTTCTTTCTGTTCTTTCTGTTTTGTTTTGTTTTGTTTTGTTTTGCTTTGTTTTTCACTTGGGATGGGGAGTGGGAAATGGTAGTATTAAACCTAACATGTCATTTTGGTGTACTTTATGTCCTATTGAATGTGACATTGGGAGTATAGTTTTATTTTGGTAACAGGAAAGATGACCTTTTCCTGATTGCATGGAATTTACAATGAAACATAAACTCCCCCCATGCTGATGTACCATAAAAATTTCATACTGTGTATTGCATAGTAGACCAAAACTCAATCCCCTAAATGTGGATTTACATGGCAAATTTCATAGAAGCATAGGGGTAATGGCCAATAGTCAAATGTGTTACTTGTAAATTCTGAATTATTGCAATATAATGCAACATTTTTAATATATTTATACAGATATGTGTGCACATATGTATATGCATACCTACACACATATATATATATAATTAATGCAATTTCCCTTCACTTTCTTCAACTGGAGAACATTTCTGAAAACAAGTCAACAGGAATGGGGCAATACTTTTGGAAATAAACAGATTATGAAAATTACATTGTAAAAGATCTTTTGACAATTATTTCCTCTCTTTATGACAATAAGGTTCTTCAAACCTACAGTTGTATTTATTACTTTCCTTTCAGCTTTCATGTTTTCTTCTGTGTATTGTTTTAATCTTTATTTAATAGGCATAACTCAAAGCTGTTTCTGAAATCAGATGATTATATTATTTATTTTTTTTGTCTATGCTGGATTAATTCTATAAATTTCTGCCTTTCCATAATGTATGATAAAGGAGAAAGAAACTATGGTCTCTTGAAAGCTTTATCTTAGAAGGATTTAAATCCTTACTTTATATTTTGGAAGAGATTTGGGCAGAGTATAAAAGCTGTATCTCTCCCTCTACTATTGTCTCTCTGGGCTTTTACATGTGGATACTGACATTTTGTAACTTACAAAGAATAATTTATCATATTTAAGCACAAATTAGCTTCCACACGTTATTATAAAAGGGATAGGGACTGCTGTAAACTCTAAGGCCTTATTTGATTTTTCTCTGTATTAGCTCTATATTTAATTTTATTGTTGAAAATTTCTTGTCCATGCTTTCTGATTATTGTTAAGCATAAATACTTGCCCTCTTGAGGTTGTAGTTTTCATTTTCTATTGTGCCCATTTTCCTTTTCTAGCACGGTTGTCTGAGAATTTAAATCAACGAACAGAGTACAACATTTTCAAGTCCTTTTTTCCCCTATTGACTTGAATCCTTTTTTTCCCTGCAGTTAAGGAGAACTGCAGATTATCTTTTGGCACTTAAAACCTCCAGAAAGCTCCCAATACATTTATTCTCGTTAACGGTTACCTCTATATTCTCCATATTAGAAATGGCCCACTAGCTGATCCTTCCTTCCAACTGGCAGGTTCAGTGAGAAAAAGTGTCAGTTTCATAATTTTTATACTGAACTCTACTCATTTTATTTATGAATAGTTCCCACAGAAGTCGTTTACAAATGGAATTGCCTATAGGACATGTATCCCGCTGCTGTTTTCGAGGACTCACAAATGACTTAAAGGGATCCTATTTTTACTGCCTTTCCCAGCAATTTTCGTATCAAACATTCTCAAACTACAGAAAAAAATCTGCTTAAACTGTTTGTCTCCTGCCAGCTCTACTTCAGCTCTGAGGGTTGAGCTGCAGTTCCTCCCTATATACTAATAAAATGTTAACAGTTTTACACCTACTTGCAAAATTTAGTTGTCCTGTTTATATTTATGGATTTCAAACTAAAGTTTCTAATTTATACTTAATTTATAGTTCAAAGTGGAACTATTTTCAATTTGAAGTACTTGTGTACTTGTGTCCACATCTTTAATAGATTTTTCCTACTTCCTAAACTTGACACCATGAGGTAATTTAGCAGAGGGAAGAAAAAAAAGAATAAGGAAAGATTAGTAAAAGATCCCAGAAATATTTATAGAAATTCCTAACTGCAGAGAGAGAAAATAGATGCACTGGCTTGGATGTTCAAGGGCCCATAGCTGATGATGCCTTTCAGCAAATAAGCAGAAATGCAGCCACCGATACTTAGCCAACAACAAGAAAAAGAACTTTAAGATCTCTACTTCTGTCTGAGCTTAGGCTTCATTTATCAATGAGTTCAAATATTACTGAGGTGTCAGAATGGGAGGGGGCAGGCAGCCAGTATGACTATGTTACTGCATAGGTCTTATTTTTATCCAAAACCAGGTTCTTGAAATAGTAAAAATATTTGTTGATACAGTGAAAATAAATCAGACAACCCTCTGCAAAAAGTGAATTTGCTTGAATTGAAGAAAATAGTGGTACCCCATTTCACAAAGATGGCAAAGAAAAGGAAACAATTTTCATGCTTGCTTGAGACATATGGTTTATTCTCAGTCTGCCACAAGCATGTTTTATCACCTGAATACCTCTTAGTAGTCTACTGCTCTGTAGAAAGAAAATTTCCTACCACTCTTTTTAATAATCTGTAGTGATGGGGCTCTGCAGGGAGATTGTAGTACTTTTTGAAAATAGAGGAAATGGTTTGAGACAGTCTTTTCTAACTCAAGGATAAACAGCACAGTATCATAAACTTTTCTTCCATAGGGCTTTCTCACATGTTTCGTTAAAAGAGACATTCCTATCTTCCTAGAACCTTGTTTGGGTTTCTAGACAAGGATATTTTTCTTTTCCCTTAAATTAAGTCTTCACCTTCCTTGTACAGCTGCTAAGTCTATCTAGTTTCTGTTGCAGCAGATTACCTCCTGACAGCAGAATTTCATTGAGCTGGCTCTGAAAGCCCCTCAGAGATATAACAGAAAACATCAGTTTGACTAACAGAGATATCTTCTCATGTTATCAGCTGGAGAAGGGAATACTTCATGGCTTCAGAGAGCTTTACAGGGACCACTGAATGCTCAGCTAAACCCACAATTCTCTTCTGCCATAGAGAATTAACAGTTATAAAATCTGCTTGAAATTCAACATCAACTTCAGACTCAAGTTTACGTGTCTACACATAAGTTCCCACATGCTTACTAGGCATTTAACCTCCTGTTAAAGTTGTAGATTTATTTTGCAGTGTTTTGGACTTGGTTTGTACAATGGAAATAGGGATTTTATTAGTGAGACTACACTGTAAGTACCCTTCAGAGCCATTACACAAAGGGTATAACTTCTTATAGCCCCTGGTAAGAACATGTTGATGATTTTGCTAGTAATGTAATAGCTTTTGCTTTTTGTTCTGGAGTTCAATGGCTCAATTCCTGTTATGTCAGCCAAATGAGCAGCTGCCATATCTGCATTTAATATGGTTCATGAATATGGGACACAAGCTAAAATTCAGCAAGATTACTGGTAGAATCTTGTAAAACCACATTTAATTAGACAGAAACTCGCAGTTTATTGGAAAGAAAATCAACTATTATCAGAATTTCTGTTTAACTGTTAGTTCAGGCACCCTAAAATTTCTGGTTTTGATATAGGAGAGCCTATTATTTTAAATTCTAAATTATAGCACTTATTAAATGGGAGAAGAGCAATATAGCATGAAGACTCAATCTCTGTAAAACTCAAGGCAAACTTCTGATGTAGTTTTTACTTTGATTTTCTCTCTATATTTATATTTCCTGGATGAACAAAGAAATTAAGATTTGTAATCGGGCTCCTAACTAGGGCTAAAAGATAGTATGAAGGTAAAGTCTCTAGTCACTGTGTTCACTGTTGGAGTATTCTCTGTTAAGTGCAGGTAACCATTAACATTTTTGGAAGTTATTCAATTTCTATTAACTCAGTCTTGATATTGTGTGATTCATCCAGCCTTAATCAAAGAATCCTTTGCACTATGCATGAGGATAATCTAGAATAAAAATTGGAGCAGGGTATTTTTTATGGGGGTGATACAGAGAGTGCAATTAACTCAAGTATTTACAGAAACCAGTTATCTTAGTGGAGCTAATAGAGGTTATGATATAGCCAGAAAAAGAATACCAAACATCTATCAGGACTTATGAAATTTTTTAAAAAAACCTGTAAATATTCCTTATAATTATTAAATGTATATTATTTGCACATATCTTTACAGTGTTTTGCCTATAAATGTTATATCAATTGATGTGTTTAATATTACTTTATAATCAGCAGTTAAACAAAACAATCACTTCTTCATAACAGCCTACTATATTTCACATTGAACTGTAATTATGTAGTTAGAATACCATTGCACTATTTTATGAGGCTGTTATTTTGTTCCAGAATGGATAAATTGTAAGACCAAGGTATAAATAGGCCCATGTGATGAAGGGATAAAACTTGTTTCCTCATAAAACAGCAGAAAGGAAGTGGTGTCTCTACTACACTGAGAGGTCCTATTCTTTTAAAAAGTATGTCCCTGACAATGCTGGGTCCTTTGTTTGCTGTTCCATACTAAGATGACCTACATATGTCCTGTCCCATCTTCGGTGGAAATGTTAGGCACTTACCAGGACACTCTGTTCTGTTAATCCTGATGTCTGAAAAAGAAAGCCTAAGGGCCTGAACACCTGATTGACTTCTTTCCTCACTATTATCAATTAGTTTAATAAGAGATACCATTCCTTTCAAACTTGAAAAAGTAGCACTACAGTTCAGGCATATATAAATCACAGGCTAGATAAATAAGCAAAACTAATGCAAATCTAACTACCTAGACAATTATTTTAAAACATTAAGGTAATTTATAAAATCTTTATTTTGCTGCTGCAGTTTCAAAAGGGGAAAGATAATAAAAAGGTGAGGGAAAAAAGAAAAAAAGAGAGAGAAAATATTAGTCTTCCACTGCTGTTTTTTCCAGTGCTCTGTATTTCCTTGTTTGATTGCTTCTGTACTTTTTTATCATTGTTACGAAATAAATTGTCTTATTTTGAAATACCTTTATCCTCTTATTATATTTTAAATTAAGTTTCTGGTTGCATTCTAGCTTCTCTTCAACCCAAAAGCATTACAAGATTCTGTATTGTTGAATTTAAGATCTTGGGGGAAAAATGCTCTGACTTCTGAGAGACCACTGGCTGTGATCATTCTGAATGTTTAGATAGTTGAGCTGTTCAGGCAAGCAGAAATGTTTATTAGATGTAAGGTTGTTTTCTAGCAGCAGTAAGTGAATGGATTTTTCAGGAAAATCTATGAACAAAAGTTCCGATTACCAAAACTGTTTTGAGAACTCCACTCCTATTAGCTGTATTCTGTGTCAGAAGTAAAATTCACATAAATAACAAAGAGCTGGAGATGTATTTACAATCATAAGTTCACATTTTCTGAACTTCATTCATAATAAATACTTTTGCATGAAATTTGACCTTTTTGTTTTCTGTATTTAAGGGAGAAAATCATAGGTAATCTTAGCACTTTTAAATAGTTTAATATCTCAAACATCAGAAAGCTACTGATTTAGAACATGTAGGGTTCATATACAGTCCACCTTGCTCCGTGTTTGTTGGTAGTTTTTATCCCTTAAAATCTGCAGAATTCTTTGATCAGGTATTTGAGTTTTACATGTAGTTAGGTCTGTTCAACAGGGTTCCTAATTCTGCTGTAAAGCATACATAAATCATCTCGTCTACATGGCTCTGCAGATTCTCCTACCCTTACTATACTTTTCAAGTTTCACAGGGGTTGAGTGGAAAATCAATGGATTTTTATAACTAAATTAAAAACAATGAAAGGCCCTCAGGAAATTCATTCTGGTGTAATTACAGCAGTGAACCGTAATTTTTAATCAACAAGATTAAAGATAAAACAGATAAAATAAAGCACCGTTCATTCTATGGAAATTTTCAGTTTTGAAATTGATGAGCTAGTACAAGTGTATTTCATCGCTTTTATAAATAACTGTCATAAAAGAAAAAATTATTTTTCTAAATAAAATCACTAGTTCACTGTTTGTATTGAAGGTCGACAGAAGGACTTGTTTTTAGAATGTTGCCCAGAAATGCAAGTTTGTTTGTCTTCATGTAGAATTAGGAGGAGATAACTTTAAATAAGGTCAATCTTTCTTCTCTGAATTAGCTTAAATATATCTCAAAATTCTTAGGTGCTCAAAATACCACTTGAGTATAAGCCCATATTTCTCACACAGGGCAGGTTAGGAGGTAGCTTATATGTGACCAGCTACTGAAGGTCTAGTCCTTCCATATAATTTTGCTTACATAAATAAAAGATTTGTATTCACAGAGTACAATAAGTTGCCCTTTCCATTCAATGTAAAAAAATATCTTCCATTAATTTATGATTTTCATATGTATTTATAAATTATTTTATA
>VXBI01002033.1:633668-683062 GCA_013397375.1 Toxostoma redivivum | reverse complement strand
GTTACTTGAAAATCAGGATATGTGAAATTTAAGGAAAATTTCTCACATCTGAGACAATGCAGCAGAAAAAAAGAGAAACAAGAATATTTTCATCTTCACAGATTCTTTTTTTTTTCCCAGATGAAATTCCAAAAACTGACTCCTTTAAAATATATTTTATAAATTGAAGATCAAATCCCTGCTATCCCTCCAAGCTTATTTCTGCTTGTACATTATTAGAAATCTGAGCTGACAAATCACAATTTCACAAAATGTCAATAGCACCTTGTGCTTGTACTTCTCATGGAACAATCATTTTGTCATGGCCTTCTTGTCAAAACTTACTGGTTTTCCTTATAAATATCTAAGGCAAGCAAGCCAGATATAGGCTTTTGTGCTCTGCAGTTTCATGGATGTCAATGACATCTGACATGCTAAATTGTAACAGGCTTGAGATTAAAAGTGTGCCTTATGTTTTATGAGTAAATAATTTAAAGTGAATAATATAATCACAGCTCTCATAGTTTCTCTACTGTTTCAGTTTTTCCCTGATTGTGCAAGAATTATGAACTAAACACACTTTTTCTTTAACTTGGATATCAAAATCCAAAGATTTTCTTTAGATGTTTAATACCGCCAAACTCCTATTTTCAATTCCATATATACAAAAGTTAAATCAAAAACTATAGACATACTGATAGAAGCAACATTAGGTGTTTTTGTTTCACTTAATTTTCAGCATAAAATTTCCAGTTCCATTTTATTCTAAAGTACCATCCCAGATGAAGTAAAGATGTCCTAAGCATGATGTCTTCAATTTTTACATAAACCCAGAAATTAATTTTAAAAATAACTCATGTATAATCATAGGCCTAGTTCATCAGTTTGCCCAAGAGAACTAGATTTGGTCAAATTTGAGAAAAATCCTTTTCAGCTCTGTTCCCTGCCTTTCTGCAGAGCTACTGTCTTCTAATTCACAGTAGGTGTCACATTCCTTCTCTTTTCCTGTCAAATCAGCTCCTTCTCTGTTTCCTTTAGTTTGTGACTGTTTTCTCTCTATCAGTGAGGTCTTTGTGGGGACATTTCCTTATTTCTATTGTTCACCCCTTCATTTCATGTGTATCAAATTTTGATTGCTCTTTCTAACTCACAGAATAAGGACTCTGTCCACCATATTGAACTCCTGATAACTTTGCAATTCTCTGATATGTTGGACACCCACTAGAAGGCTACATGAAGTTAAAAATGAATTTGTTATGGTAGAATTTATGGAAAAGCCTGTTTCATCTATATATACAAAAGAAAAAAAATTGTATCAGCAAGTCATTAGAAAAACAGAGAACTAGAAATATTTTTGATCAAAAAAGAGGAAGGGAAGGAAGGATTGTGACACAATAGTTAAGAACATTTTATTAAATTATTTGGATTTAGATTCACTGTGAAGGAATAATAGAGAGAATTTAGTAATAGAATTTTATGTGTTTAAGTATCTAATTTTGAACTGCACATTAAGCAAGTACAAAGTTGGACACTGCATATTAAAATATTTATCTCTATAGGAATTTGATCTCAAAATTTATTAGGAAAATGTGTGTACAATAGACAACAAACATTCAAATAGGAGTACACTGAGGTTGATTCAGTGGAAGAAAAAAATCTTAAATAATTTAAATAATTCAAGCTGAAAAAATGCATGATATACTAACACAAAGAAAACAGGGAAGAACGTAATCTTACTGAATATTCTGCAAAAATTAGCTTACTTGGCAAGGCATCATCTATCTGAAATGGAGCTATTTTTAAAATATATATATAACTATATTTTCAATTGTTGCATATAGTAATTAATCTCCCCTTCACTCTTGTGATTTTAGAGTGATGATTTCCACCTAAAATAATATTCCTGCCTATACCAAAGACACAGGGGAGTCTGTCTAGCAGACATTACACAAGAAACTGAAACTGACTGTAAAGTGCTTTGAAATGCATATAGTAAACACACTGAAAGAAATTAGATTACCCTCCCATCACCTTTCTTTATAGAAATATGGTATATTTCTTGTAAATTATAACAAGAGCAAGCACGATGTCTTCAAACTGAAGTAATTTTTGAGATTATAATATTCCTTAAGACACTGATCTATTTGATTATATTATCTAACAGAGAAAAGTCACTGCTTCAGAATTGCGGATGAAACATAGCAACACTAGAAAATAAGAATGGACTCAGGAATAATAATAATAATATTAAAAACCAAAACACAGCCTATTTTTCCATGCAGGGAAATCCACAGGAGGGCACAAAAACTGCTTTGCAGCACAGAAAACACATGTATACTCCACTTCTTTCTCCTAATAACAGAAAGCTAATACAACTGAAAAAATCAACCTATTCTTCTTTGACAAAAAGAGTCAGCAAGACCTATATTAAAAAATATATATATTTTAAAGCATTTTTATTACTTGAGAAAGTTATAGACCTTTTTTTTTAAGTTGTGCAAGTGAAAAAAGTACAATTAGACAAATTATTCTAAAAATCAAAAACAATGCTTTCCCAGCCTTTATTTTCCAGAACCAGATTCTATCTGCCTATATAGTCACAATTACTTGTACAGAAAATCAGAATCATAAGTTCATTTACTGTAAGTGATGTCAGCCTCATTTGCTGTCGGGAAACAGAATGTCCAGAAAATAAGGTCATCCAGAACTGAAAACGAATTTGTTTTCTTCTCTACTTTGTTATTGACTCTTAAGTTCTGAACCAATGTGTGAGCAATGTTAGAAAAATGAGGCATTTGTCAAAGTTCAGAAAGCCAAGAGAAAGGAAGAGACATTGGAATATGTGATATGTAGAGGTTGGGGGGGAAAGTTGCGTGGAAATCTTTCTGGAAATAAGGGACAATATTAACAGTAGAGGATAGAAAACCAACTGTGGGACTATTATACTTCTTGGTGACTTCTGACACATGGAACTGGTGTGGGGGCGTAGATACATAAAGTGATAACACTTGTGACCTGCAAGAAAATAAAATTAGAGCAAATAGAACACTATTTTTGCAAGTTAAACTATACACTAAAGTCAGAAACCTTGTTCTCAAACAGCATACATATCTTTAACTATGTACACAGCCTCATTTTCTCCAACTTATAATAAAATCAGAAGAAAAAATAGTGAAGGAAATTTGTTATGCTACACTTTTGGTTTATAGCCCTTTTTTAGCACATTTAGGCAGTTCTGTGGAATCCATATAAATGGGGTGTCTAGGCAGTCTGACAGCATTATTTATAGACGGGAGCAACAACTGGGGACCAAGTTATCTTGCTTGATTTGTCTCTTTCTTCCACTGCTCTGAGTGGTGACTAATAACTAGGGTTAGTGAAGTTGCAAATGCACTGACATTAAGCAAGAGAAATGACAAAAGGAAGGGGGAAAGGCATTCAACAAAACAAAATGAAATAAAACAAAATATATTCTGTAGGAAAACCAGAGCACAGCACAGTGCATTGTAGCTACTCTCTCTGAACATTCTGAGCTTTGCATTTTCCATTCAGTGTTTACACCCTCGGTATCATGCTGCTTTCACTAGGTAACACTGCAAAAGCTAACTGTACAAAAGCTTTTTTTTTTTTTAGTTTGTAAAAAGACAGGTTTTTGTGGAATTCTCGGCATGGCAACTGTTTATCACTTCCTGAAAGGATGTGCCTGTTGTCAAATTTGTTACAAAATCAGGAAGGTTAAACATAAGAAGCAGTGAAATTCCAAAGCAATATAAAACATATTGCACAGTGCTGTCAATGGTTTATCACTGGTTTCCTCTATTTGAATTTATAGAGAACAAGATAATCTAATAATTCTAATAAATAGTTTAAAATAAACTTCCATCTGTCAAAAATCTCCCAAGACAGATATCAGGGACAAAAATTACTGCATGAAAACTTTGGGTAGGAATTAATTTCTTACGGTGATTATATCTTTAGCTCTTTCAGAAAATTTTCAAATTAGTAAAATATGATTATTTTGAGGAAGAACACATTAATACATGTAGTCCAGTGGAAAAAGTAGGATCAAGGAGTTCTTAACCTTATTATTAATCTTAAGGGTTAATATGAGCAGATCTAGCAAAATCACAGCAAAAAATATCAGAATTGCATAGTGACTGACAGGTGCCTGGATCAGTGTGAAGTTTGAATCTTAATATCAGCTTTTTCTACCAGCAGAACTTTACCACAGTTTGTGTGCAGACAAAAAATCTGCTGCCCTTTGAATATGGCATTAAATATCACAGGAAGCAAGTTGGCATTTTGTTAGTTCTCTTCTTATCCCTCCTGTATGTTTGCTAATGGACTGAAATCCTCATGACAACAGCAGTAGCAGAAGCTACAGTTCTCCAAATCTCAATCCAGGGACTTTTGCAATTATTTAAGCAGAGTTTGAAGCACTTAATGTGCACAGTCTGTGGGCGATATTATGAAAAACTGATGTCTTCTGAGAGCTTCAGGTGTTGAACAGTGATCTGTATGCTGAAGGCAAGTTTTAAAAAAAAAAAAAAAAAAAGGTAGACCTTGAATTAAGGCATGTAAGTTTAACTGTTAAATAGAGTGGCATGGCATTTTACAGAACGAAGGCAAAAAGATTTTATCTTTTTTTTCCTTAATCTAAAATTTTCCTTAGGCAGTAAAGTATCTTACTCAAGCAGAAGATTTTAGGGTAATAAAAAGTTAAATTCTCCTTTCAGAAAGATGGCATATTTAATTGTTTTGGAAGACCAACCTTGAAGAATATTTTTACTAAGATCTTTACATCTGTTTATGCCACCATAATGCACCTACCTTGACATGTCCTGAGATGTTGGTGGAGAAAAGCAGTATCTTTTCCTTCTAAATAATAAAAAAGGTAGAGATTAATGTGTTTTTATATATACATGTGTGTATGTCTGTGTGTTTTGCTCAGCACATCTAGAAATTTGACTGAGTGTGGAAGTGTCAGTTATCGAGCATGGAAGAATCACAGCTGAATAGGCTGGATCAGAGAATTTTCAGAGACATCCAGGAAATAAGTCACAATCCTTCCTTTTCTGACTGCTGATTCCATTATCTTTACTGTGAAATGCAGTAAAATTTTCTGTGTTCAGAAATCAATATTACTTGCCTTTTTTAATGTGCACAAACCAGAATTTTAAGACCTCACAGTGAATTTCTATGATTTTTTTTTCTGCAGAAAAGTTTCCATGTTTAGTCTGAAAATATTACTCTGGAAAATTACATAGTAAATATATGCACAGAAACTCAAAGATTATAAATTTAGTAAATCAGACTAAAATGAAATTACTCTTTTTTTTTTCCTTTTTTTCAGTATTGGTTGAAGTATAGTAAAAGCTTAATATGGCTTTGCATATTGGGATAAATTAAGAAGAAGGAAAATATGAAAAACTTTGTGAAAGTACTTACTGTGTAAGATGCGCTGAAGTAATACTTGCTTTGAATTTTGAGCATATTGATAAACTTGTCTACAGTGGCCATTATCCCATTAAATCACTATAAAATATCATATCCCATGAATCACTATTAAAAAAAACACCTGTAAAATTTTCTTTTCATATGGAAGTGCTGGACAGATGTAGATGTTGAGAATGATTAACTATTTTATCATATTTTCTATTTCATACATCCATTAATACATATCTACCATTAATTTCTAAAATTACTTTTCGGGTTAAAAATAAATATCAGCACTTTTATAGGTCTTGGGAAGATTTCTGTACGTTCCCATGAATCTTAAGAGCCATCCCTTGAGCACTCCCTTAATAAGAAAGGTGTGAAAGAGTTGTCAGAAGCAATGGGCCATGAGAAGGATAAGGTAGGATTTTCCAAGAAACCCTTATTTGGCCTCAGCGTAGTGTAGCAGCAGCACCCGAGTACCCTGGGTTCTCTGAAGGAGTGATCAAATAAGGGGAAAAAAGGATCTGTGAGGTATTAAATCCAGAGAAAAGTTGAAAGGACTAGAGCCAAACTGCTCAGAATAAGACCATAATTACTCTCAAAGCATCATATCTGTGTCCAGGGCAGCATTATCTATGATAACTCCAGGCTGCTTCCTGGTTTATTACGGTATTTAAAGTGGATGTAGGTGCTGTGGTCATATGCAATGTTTTTTAAAGTGGAAGACAGTGATAATTCTTCATATACAATTCTTCATATACCAGATGGGATTGAAAAAAATTAGGAATGAGAAGCTTATATATAGCAGAAGAAAACAAATATTCAGGGTTAACTGTGCCTTTAAGCATAGCATGCTCCTTGCTGAAAGAGCTCCCATTTAGTGTTTCAGTTGGGGAGTAGCCTATTACAATTCCTCTTTTGCTGTTTTCTTGTTTGTTAGTTTTCCTCAGTCTAAAATAAAAGGAAATCATTCTGAATAAAAAAGAGGTTTAGTCTATATGTATAGCAACAAAACCATGACAAGAGAGATTGATGTGTCTATTAAAGAAGTAAGTGAGGGAAATCATATCATAGTTTTGCTAAGGTTGTGCTTGCTGTTCTTTTTCTAAACACTTTGGAGTACAGTTTTGTGTTTAAAAAAATAAAAAAATTAACCCGTTCATCCAGCAAAATCAGTCAAATAATAATTAAGCTTCTGGGATAATTTTGGAAATAGTAAAGTATTCATGTCAACACCCAGATTCCCAACAGACTGTAGATTCAATGATCAGAAACTTTCAATTCAATTACCTGACAGCTTCTTTGAGACATAACAGAGCATAAAATAGGTCTGTGGGGTTTGTTTTGGGTTGTATTTATTTTTTCTTTCAGTGAAGAAGACTAGGATTTCCACACAGAAAGCTGCAGCATCTGAAATTATAAACTGGAAAATTCCAGGTATCAAAAATTTTTAAAACTACTGTTAAATACATTAGGCAACATCATGGTGTAGTTTAGTTGGTTACAGATACTCCTCTTTTTGTCACTGTTTCAGTTTTGCAACTGCACTTGTTTGCTATCAATCCATATCAAGTCAGAGAAGTTATTTGATTGTGCAAAAAATGATGTCTTATGAAGCAGTGTTAGGGCCACAGATTAATGGAAGCTGATAAATGTCAATAAAACTTAGAAATAATACAGAGAGGTGAAAGGCTATAGATATTTTCAGTTTTCATTTTCAGAATGTTTCATTTTACATTTTAATTATACTAAGGATCACCAAAATCCATTTCTGTGCAATGGGTTTGGAATGTTGCAAATGGGAATAACTTCTTAATGTCTATGATGATGATGTGATTGGAAGCATCTTATTTAAGAAGTATTTCCTCCTATCCCTGCATAAACCGCTATCAGCCTATTATTTATCTCATCTGATCATATAAATGATAACCACGGTCCTTCCCACTGCACTTAGTATTAGTAAACCTCTTGAGGGTGCCTGAAATAAATCAAATTTCAAATGAACCTGAAACTCTAACTAACCTTCCAAGACTTAAGACAAAGCATGGAACTCAGAAGTGGAGGACATGGAAACTTCACTGGGTTGCAGAACTTGTTATTACTTCTCAGCTGTGCCCTGGCAACACCTCAGGGCAAGGCTAAAGTCACTACTGCCTTGTTCTTTCATCCTTCTGCATGGAAAGAAAATAAAAGGGGACAATCCAGATCTAGCTGCAAACCAGCACATGGCAGATAACTGATGTACCTATGTCTAAGCAAATACACAGAAATACAGTGCAAGAATGATAAATAGCCTGTAGTTAAGCAGAAAATCAGTTCTCCTTGACAACCTCCATTTTTGTGATTGCAAAATAGCTATTGGAGTCCAAGGCAATAATAAAATCAACTAATAACAACGAATTTGTAGCAAGTATTTTGACAGCATAGTAAAATTGGCAACATAATTTGAAGTAAAAAGACTAAATTCCTTGGGCTTGCAAGCATTGGTATTGTCTTCTCATAGACTCAAACTTTCAAATTAACAGGAGTAAAGCCCTGGTTTTGGACAGATTCGTCTGCAGTGGAAGTGTCTTTGAGCAACTGTGAAGCTGACCAGCATGTCAGGCCCCCATCATCTCATCTGTGAAGATAATAATAAGCTCCAGAGTGTCAGTGAGAAAAGGCAAGCTGCTCAAAACCAAGTCAGAGTATAAACCTTAAATTAGATGCTCCAACACAATTTTTGTGATACCATCCTCCTTTGATTTTCATTATAACACTTAGTCTTATTATCCAAATTTTTAATGTATGCATGTATATTTGAGCAGTCATGGGATACCACCACTGATATTGGTCTCTGTCTTTCACAACTACTACTGAAAAGGTAAAGGTGAGCACAACACCTCCATGACCTTGTGTACCAAAATGTAGATTTTTAATTTCCCATCTGGAAGATACCTCCAGAAATTCCCTATGTCAAGGTTAGAATGGAAATTGAGAAATTATTCCATCTCCCTAAGTTTGGATCCATGTGACTTCTAAATAGGGAACACAGAGATCCTGAGGCAGTCTCCTTCTTACAGATCTCAGCTGTTTTTCTTGCAGTCATAGCAGCCACTGACAGCTTGCTTGGACACCATGCTGAGATGAGTCAGATCTCTCCATGCATCAGAAAGTTTCCTCATGCCCAACACTCTGAAGACTGGACTGAATGATGCAGATAGAGTGGTTTGTACCAGAGGAGCTATCATATTGTGACACAAAATTCCACAGATATTTTTGAAGGAAAAAATTGTTTTTCCCAAAGCATAGTGTGGATGGAATTCCTGTCAGTCATGTAAGAATTCCAGGGTCTGGGATCTCAAGTCTGAATCCAATATCTTGAATCAGAAATTCCTAACTCTTTTATTGACTGAAAAACATAGGACATTGATGGTTTTTCCTTAGACACCTTCTGACAATTAAGAAATTAGACACATATAAATTTTAAAACCTACTGTTGCTTACAGTTAAAAATACCATTAATGCAAAACTTATATATAGCATGTTTGCTATCTGCCTAATATTTATTCAAAACCCTTTCCCACTGCAGCTGGGAATGCTACTTCTGACCATCAAAGACAAGTGCAGAGCACTGGGGATGTAGAACAATTGGCATTGTTAAAGGCAACAGGGACAGCTTTCATCCAAAACACACTATGCTTCTCACAGATGCTGGTTATCTCCCAGAGCTGGTACTGATAAATGATGTACAACATGAGTGAATGCTGAGACACAGCCAAGCAGAGAAAAGGGTATCTAGGAGGAATTCCTTTACAGAAAGAGGCAACTCATTAAATGAAGAGAGCAGGTACAGCATTTATTTTTCCTTTGCACATCTGTCTTCCTTCTTCCTTAAACTTGGGACTTGTTTATTTGTTTGTTCTGTTTCAAGACAGATTCTTGGTTATGACAGCAGCAAAACCTTTATTTCTTTGTGCCTAGAATGGGTTTATAGAGGGATAGATATGATCAAGGGCATCTAAAAGAGGTCTTGAAAATGTGCTCAGCTCTTCTGAGAAAGCAGGGTGCACACCTAAAAGGGGCTCTGTGATTCAATATGCCTACTCTTACTCCCCCATCATAGATAACAGGTTCCTAGTTTTCCTCCTTTGACTTTAATTTTTTGTGTTTTTTTTTCCCCAGTTTCAAAATATCTGAGTTGTCCTAAAGAACATTTCTATTGTTTGAAAGATTTTACAGTTTTCTCTAGATTTCCTGGTTTTAGCTGAAGTAGATTTAATTTTCTTCATAGTGTCTGGTATGGGGCTGTGCTGTGGATTTGTGATGAACAGAGGGTTGATAATACAGAGATGTTTTTGTTGCTGCTGAGCAGGGCTTACACAGAGCCAGGGCCTTTTCTGCTTTTTGTACTGCCACACTGGGTAGAAGTTGAGGGTATGCAGGAGGTTGGGAGGAGACACAGCCAGGACAGGTGACCCAAAGTGACCCAAGGGATATTCCAGACCACATGGCATCATGCTCAGTACAGAAAGTGTGGGAATAAGGAGAAGGAGGTGAGGTTTGGAATTATGGTGTTTGCCTTCTCAAGTAGCATGATGGTGCCCTGCTCTCCTGGAGATGGCTGAACACCTGCCTGCCCATGGGAAGCAGGGAATTCATTCCTTGTTTTAGTTTGTTTGTGTGCTTGGCTTTTGCTTTTCCTGTTAAATTGTCTTCATCTCAGCCTTTGAGTGTTCCAGCTTTCACCCTTCAGATTCTCTCCCTGATTCCACTGGTCTGGGCAGGGGGCAGTGAGTGAGTGGCTGTGTGGAGCCTCATTCCAAGCTGGGGTTAAACCATGACACCAGACTAACCTGTCTCATATATTAAATTGTGTAAAGAACATTTGCCACTAATTGAAAACACGCATAAACTTCACAGATGAATGCCTCAGTCATTATCTTTCAATTATGAATCTTGGCTCTATCTATTCTTCAATATCTGGTTTTGAAATCACCTTCAAATCCTGACTTATAAGCTCAGTAGCCTGTGTAAGATCTGGAAGATAAAGAACACTTTGAGTTTTGGCTCTGCATTATGTCAGATCCTATTTATAGGGAAATATAAAAATTACAGTCTATGGTGACTACGGTGTGGCACATATTTAATAGAAGGAGCATAATTTTCTCAGAAACACTGGCATTTGAAAGCAGAAATCAAAGAATTTGCAATATGTTATATCAGACTCTGATCTACTTCCAGCAATAATAGGAGAGCTTTTAGAAGAAATCATAGACTTTTATCCACTCAGCTCTTAGGTTCAGAACCAAATAGTGCTGAGTATTAAAGTGTGACTCACTGACACTGATTCAGGAGTTACTGAGGATATTTTAAACTCACCCCAGTGTAGGTGATTGTAGATCCACTTGAAGGGGTATGATCCAGCAAACATGAGAACATACAGATTTCAAAGCCTTCAAAAATTGCTTGTTTTAATTTGTTGCTGATGCTAAAATGTTTTCATTAAAAATTGTTTCTCTTTAGGCAATTGCTGACAGATACAGGGCAATGTTCTAATGAAATTTTAATTTAAAAAAAATTTAAAAGCAGTATGAATAAGTGAAGAAATGTAAGTATTCACAAATTGCCTTTTCTTATACAGGAAGGGAAAAAAGGCTTTTGATTTATTAAATTATTATGCATTAACATTTTAAGGTTTGAGTTACTTGTCCAATTTGTGGTTATTTCCTTCCATTTTGGAATTTATTTCATTTTAGGAAAAAAGTATACAAATTTAAAAATTAATTATTCATTGATGAGATAAAAAATGCTGAAGATTAACAAGTTACTGTCTTTTATGCTTCATTTTTATTTTCATTTAATTCAGAAATCTTAAGGGCTGGGGAAACAATATATATATACTTCTTTTTAATGGTTTGGAGCTAGGAAGAGAAAAGTGAATAAATTAAGCAAAAATTTTCTCATTTATTTTGATAGACTTTATTTTTCAGTTCTACTTCATATTATGAACACAGAAAATGTTACAAGTCATGTCATGCCTCCTTTGATCATTATCACTGTATTCAGTTCAAAACAAAATTAAATAGGTACAAACTGGTCAGAAAGTAATTTGGCTGGTCACTGAAAGAACAGTATTAATTATCAGAAGATAATGTATTCTTTTAGCCCTATTCACTCTCTCAGAATTAGTTCTAGAGCTTAAAATTATTCTACGGCCAAAGTAGTTTGGATTTAAGCAACAAAATCAATTAACCCGATTAATCATAGATCCATTTGATCAATGGAAGGCCTGATATACCAGCAGACTATGGTACTGAATGATTAATGAATTTTCTTTCAGTCCTGAGAAACCACAAATAAGAGTATGATTTTTCTGTTCCATTTCTATCAATAATTATAGGCCTTTGTGCAAAATGTCACACTAGTTTTATAATAATTATTGCTCCTCTAATGCATGCTAATATTGAGAAGAAATTGGAAATTTATTTACCCCTTCCATTCTATCCCTTCAGCAGTAGTAAGGCTGACTAAACAAAGAGACTTTGTATTCTGGGTTTGGGTCATGACACGATAGAGTGCTGGGTCCAATTACTTCTCCTAACCTGGCCTGCTGCATGAAGGGTCATGTTTTAAAATGTAAAAGAAAGGAGTAAAATCTCCTCCTTTCTCCAGAAAAAGAGCATGAAGGAAGCTGGGAAGGGTAATCAGTATCCATGTCCGGTCTTTCTGTTCCTTACAGTGGAATCACACTTTTTCCTTGCATTCCACAAAGCTTGGTTTGCAGATTTTTTTAAGTCTGGGATACTTTTAACTCTTTTTTTCTTCCACAATGGTGGCACAAAGTCCACATCACCATAGTAATTGTTTTGGATATCCTAAAGAAAATGAAACAATGAGTGAAAGTTTTATGGTGTGAAGGATGAAATCTGTGCAGACAGATTGGATGGGGTGGGAAAGGTTTGGGTATTTTCCTATGGACTGTGCTATGAAATTGCAAATCTAACAGGATAATCAACGAAACTTATGTTTCACAGTCTAATAGCTGTCTTCCATATTCTGAACCCAGGGTTATCTGTCCCCTGGAAGGAAACTGAGTTTGAAAAAGTGTTTTTCTTCACACTACCTGCCCAGCTGTGCTTAGTCTTGCATTGGATGACTCAATTCACTTCTTTATGACACACATAATAGCCACAAATATTCATTCCTTGTGCCTCTTCAGGAGTGCAAAGAAACACCCACGTTCCCCTTTATCAATCTGTTAAAGGACAAGATGGCTTACTTGTCCCACTGTAAAGCTTGTTTGCCTAAAAACTTTAATATATTACAGTACACAAAGATTGTACAACTGCTTCTACAAGTGCTTTTATGAACAACTCATCCAGCAACAGTGCACACAGTGAATGGGATATAATCCCAGTCTTCCTTGAGAAGACAAACGTAGAAATTAGAAGAGTTCAATCTGATGCCAGTGCACACAAATTTGAACACTTTGTCTATTTCCCTCACAATAGACTGATGTAAGTCACTTAAAGAAAAAAAATTCATTGCCTTTTCAGTCTGCCAGATCAATGATCCACGAATAAAGAAGCCTTCATGCCAAGAATTAGAATAGATTGGAAATCTGTTACTTTTGTTTTCTGTGTACTTGAAAAATTAAGCCCACTATGAAGATTTGTGTATGTGATGGTTATCTGATGACTTTTTTTCTGATTATAAATCCATTTTTTCTAGACTTTCTTATACTCAAAACCAGAATTAATACACCAGTGCAGGTCTAAAGGAGATATTGAAGAATGTGAAATATACACAATAATATAAACCAACTTCATAGGGAAAGTTTTACGATTATTTCAATGATTTATTAAAAATAAGATCTTATACTTGTGCAACATATTTATTTGAGTATAACTGAGGATAACCTAGTGAAATGAGAGAAGAGGGAAACTCTCAAGTAAGATAAGCCTGTCTTTCATTAAGTTTGGCTGTTGCTGTTATTCTGCTGTTCAGCTACCTATCCAGGGCATTGAAGATCACTTTTTGATAGTATAAGTCAGTAAAGTGAAGTCCAGTATTTCTTTAGTATAATTGACTGCATTTACAAAAGTTGTTGAGTACATCCATATCAGAGGAGGATAACAAGGAGCATAGAGAAGTTCTTGTTGGAGATTTTGATTAAAACATTAATGACCACTCTCTTAAGTTATTTTTTTTAAAAAAAAACTCAAACAGAAAAACAAAGCAAAACAGAACTATTCAGGCCTTTTCTTCAAATCTGCCAAAACATTTCCAGTGCAATATTACCCTTCTTCCATTCTTCCACAGCTATACCTTGTCTCTGTGCTGCAACAGAGAAATGAAAAACTGTTTAAACAAACATATGCTGTAGGCCTTGTGTGAGATTATACCTTTCCACATTTAAATAAAATAACAAATGGTGATTTACCTTTTAGAAAACGACAACAAATCTTAACTGAAACAGTTTGAAGTATTTAACTCTGCCAACTTTCAGTCATCAATTGAAGATTGCTGTAAAATCATATTTCTGTATTAGAAGCGGCTTTCTTCTTGAGCAGAATGTTTGCATATTCCATTTCCTGGTATGCAATTTTCAGATCTTATTAGCTTATGCTAAATTCATAGACTCATAGAAGGTTCATCATCCCATCGATGGAAGGGATGTGAGAGATCCAACAAAAAAAAAAAAAAAAGCACAGAAGACCTGAAAGATTTTGTTGTTATAGGACAAAGCATCTTATCATCTTATCCCAGATAACTAGCAGGCCAAATTTATTGAAATATCTCCTTTACTGAAATACATACAACATTTTTGTTGTGTTCTATGAAATAGTGTTTAGGGAGCATGGTTTGTGTTTGTTTTTCTAAACATTGAGTCTATGTGTGTATATACGGGGTAACTGCTCATATTCTTTAGTTTTATCAGCCCTACTCACACACAAAAAGCAGTGTTTGTACTTGTGAGTTGTGGGGGAAAGAAAGGTACGTGTACTCCTCCCAAGTTGTTTAATTTTTTTAAATTTTAAGTTTTGAGCTAACAGTGTTATCTAAGCATCTCTCATTAAGCTACAAGAAAAATAGATATAATCAGCATAGGATTTGAAGGGGTTCTTTTCCATAAAATTCATGAAGTTTACCAGAAAACACAAAAGCAAAATCCCTAGGTTAAACAAAAAAGTGAGATGTCAAGGTTTGAAATATCCAGGACAGACCTTGAAAATTAATAAAACAGATTCTCACTGTGACTTTTCTTATATTCTGGATTTCAGAGGAGCTCATGGTTTGTGTGGTCTCTGTTCCATCGGATGGACAATTTGTCTCATCATGATTTAATTTGTCACACACCACTTACTTACCAAATCCAGGGAAAAGAATAGTCATGAGGACACTTATATTTGATTGTTTCAGTAAGGAAACCTTTTTACACTCAGTGTCCCCTCCTTTTAATTTGCAAATATGAAATTAATAACCGAAAATGGTGACAGATGCAGTCCAAACGCTCATGATAAATGAAGTTGTTTAAAATCCAACTATAATTTCCTGTAAATATAAAAATTAACTTATTTTTTTCTTTTTGAGCTCCAGGTGTTGAAAATTTTACTAGTTTTGTTTTTGTTTTTGTTTTTTAAATCATAGTACCAATGAATCACAATATTTAATTGAAGGCAAGGAGTATTATAGAAGAAAAAGGTGAAGCAAAATTTTGATACATATGAGATTGATAGTCAACAGAGCTTTAGGCGTGTGAAACACAATAATCATTATGGCAAAACATATCAAGCTGCAGTAAAACAATGTTGATAACTTGCCTTGGCTATTGCAAGACATATATTATCTTGTTCCCATTAATGTTGTGGTAAGGTCACTGAGATTTTAAATTTAATTACTCCTATTTCAAATAAAGTTGAAAGAAAAAAAGAGGCTGTAAATAATAACAATGTGTTTGAAAACCACAGATGAAACAATTATGAGGCTGATGTTAATCTTTAAATTGTATTATGTATTTTAAATTAATTGTTTTTAATAGATTTTATCATGCTTTGAATTTTTTAGGATGTTTCTGGGTGACATTTTATATTAAAGATACATATTATTTCATATGTGTGCATATAAACATATTTATACATTTAAAAATGCTTTGCAAATTTGGGTGCTGTCTATAAGTAGAAATTAATAAACTGGACAGACAACTGTAAATGGAAGATATGTCAGAGCAAAGGTACAAAGACAGTGCTTAAGTTAGTATATTCAAAAATTATGGATTAATTCCATAGCATAAAAATATTTTTCATATACCTTTTTTTGAGATAGATATTAGACCAAAATAATCCTTCAGTCTATTCACCCTTCAGTATTTATTATTTGATTTTTATAACAGTATGAAAAAGGGAGTTGAGACATCACAATTGAGATGTAAAAAGTCAAAGACAATAGTTCTACTTTAAATTTTATTTGGGTTACTATATTCACTATTTATTCCTCTAATTGCTGTGATCTTAATTCTTGAAGAAAATTCCAAACTGTGATGTACTTAGAAATCAGACCTTCACACTAGTCCCTAAGTGGTTCATTGAAGTGGTTAAAAAAATTAAAACTTGAAATTTCTATCTCCATGTTAGATTAATACATTTTGGTGTAGTTGATATTGTGATGTCTATAAGAATCTCCCTGTTGGCAGACACTGCTTAAGTAAAAATAACCTTATTTTCACTGATATGAAGAGAGTACTGCAGCACTGAGCCACAGACTAATGATGAATATTCTCATCACAAATCTATAACATTTCTTACAGATGCTGATGTGTGTATGCTTAGCATCCAGAAAAAAAAGAAGAAAATTATTTATCACACCCATGCTTTAAATGTAATAGATCAAATACTCTTGATTTCTCTCAAGGAATGTAAAATATTATTTTTATTGCAGACCATCAAACTTCAGTCTTCATTTTCAGTTTAAAGGAAGACATTAAATACTTCAGGAATATAATCTTATTATGAAATATCATTATGTCCTCTGTCTAAAGCAAAAGAACAGACAACCTAGAAGGTGGGATCACTTGTAATGAACTACCATTAACATTGATAGCTACTTTCAGTTCTCACTCTTGCTGAAATACTGTAATTAACATTTCTTCAGCATAAGAACTCCCTCAAAACAATCAAATATCATTTTACAGTTAACTAAGTATGATATGGAGGAAGAAGTGAAATAGTTGGAAAACTTGTTGGCAGCATTTTGACATTACCTATCAAGATTTTTGCCATGATGTTGCCAAATTAATGTGCAAGCAAGGAGTGGATTGGATTTTCAAACATTTGCTTTTGGAAATGCTCCTGTGTGTGTCTGAGGCAATCAGGAAGGCTATGTCCATCTTTGCAGGTGACAATTTTGTGGAAGCACGTGCTGCAACCAAGACATGAGAGCAGATCATGTAAATGTTCATGTTTTTATCAGATACTTTGAACATTGGATAAAGCAGCTAACACAGCAAATTCAGCTGCCTAGGCCTCCAAAGCAAAAACAAGTAGCTATTTCTCACAAATTTCAGTGCTGTTGAAACTAGACTGCTGTTAAGATATACAGTTTAATTTTGATGTATCAGTGTGACCCATGTCACAGTATTTGATACAAATAACCTTGAGCTACTGTGGTTTTTCTACCAGTACAATTTCATAGTTTGCATAACTCGGGCATTTTCAATGGTAGAAAAAGAAACAGAGGAAACAGAGTAACTATGATCAGTATTTGAAAATGCAGAAGAGTAATATTTGCTTCATTGAAAAGTTGGTGCAAAAATTGAATTAAGACATAGTTTATTATAGAAAGTGAAGCAAAATCACTGTGTTGTAGTTTTCATATAATGTAATTTTACTCATTTGCTCTGCCTTTTTTTCTTTCTTTGTTTAGAATGCAAAATCCTGACTGTATTAAAGAGAATGCATCTGCACACCTATGTCATGCAAATGAAAGAAACAACACAATTCCATAGCTAATATTCCTAAGTTTCCCGTAGCATAATTTCAGTTATATTAAAGGAAGATTTTGTTTACTAAGTTTCTTTGACATTTGAGTTCAGTTACTGCCATGACAGAAGACAAGTTGATTAGGTCATTTGCATCATCTAAATGGAATTCTGAGTAATGTCATCATTCAGTGGCTCATTGAGAACAGAAAAGTGATTGTATCCCATCAAACCAGGCTTTATAATCAAGCAAATAATACTTGGAATGTGTCATTAGTCTGTACAGATACAAAGTCTGATTGGCTGATATTCAGACAAGGAATATGGACTTTGAATTGTAAAAGGGTGCTTAAGAGTGGGAAATAAAGAAAACATTAAGAAGGATGAGAAGAAAAACACCTTTCAAGTGAATTCATGTTTACGTCCAAACTTATTCACTTTAGTCAGATTTGAAAACACCTTTAAATATGCTGAGATGTGGCCAATAAAAAAAATTGTTTTCAGTGGCAATATAATTTTATTTATATGCACGAGTGTTTCTATAGTGGATTGTAGATTTTATTGAGTAGAAATGTCCAAAATATCCCCACATTTCAACAGGAACAAAAGGTCTTACTCAAATCAGCCTTAGACAAACTTGTATAGAAACATTTAACTTCAGCTGCCTGGAGCACTTGATATTCAGTCAGTCCCAAATGGCTCAAGTTAGTCCAAACTATAAAGAATACTTTCATTTAAAACACATACCACCACCAGAGAGGTGTTGAATCTGTTGCGTATTAAGTTAGCCTTTGTCAGCAGAACATTGCAAGGATTTAAATGTGTGTTAGCAAATTACCTTCATTCAGAACACCAACTTGACCTGAATCTCCTGAGCTATAACATTCAGCATGATCAAAAAAGAGAAAGGAAAGTGACAGTCTAGGTTAGACTCTTCTGGAATTGTAATGTTGTCACTTTCAGTACAACTGACAAGAGTTTTAAGAAACTGGAGAATATGAGAATATCTTCTATTGAATGGAATATGAAAGAACCTGAGAATAATACTGTGCTTAACCTCTATACTATAAGGAACATATATTCACATGTGTCTGTATATCTTGCCTTAGGCCAGTGTCACGGAAAAGAGAGTGTTCAATCCTGTAAGGTACTGAGTGCTCTGGCTGTGATCCAGCACAGCACTCAACTACGTGTTTAAATTTAAGTACATGGATCATGCCACTAACTTCAATGGGATTAAGCTTAAAGATAAACTAACCTTAAATGCTTTGCTGGATCACAGCCACAGTGCTCAGTACAGGGTGAATACAAATCCAGTCTGAGAAGAGTGTTTTCTTCTCTGTTTCAAGTGAGACCTCACAAAATACATAAAAAAGTTCTTTTCAGAAAAGGAAGTTCATATGATAACCAGACTGAATAGATTCAGAAGGGAGGGATGATTAATAAACCTCAGCATCCTGTTGTTCAAACAAATAGGCAAAGCAACAAACAAAAATCAAGCTTTGACTTTCCCAGGCTCAGATATTCATTTTTTTCGTGTAACATAATGACTGAGCATGGACTGGGATATAGATAAAGCAGCAAAAATTGAGTGAAAGAGTAGAGATAGAGGCAAACAATGTTCCCTTTTATCCTTTGCCCAATTTATCTCCTGATTTTAGCTGTGGCCTTTCTTAATTCTGTAATTGAAAAGAACTAAAAGTCTCTAAGTCTAAGCACGTGTGAATACCCTCACAGAATACACGTCAATTGAAATCAGACAATACAGTCTATATAATTAGAGGCAAGTGACATTCTTATGGGTCTAATGCTGTTCCAGATGAAAACAACATGGCAGTAAGTTTAGGAAACAAATATTATTTCAAAAAGAAAAAAAAAAACACCACCAAAACCCCCCTGTGTTTTTCAGCATTATATATAAAGACTACTTACTTTGTCATTTGGTATACTGTTTTGTGGCTCCTGTCAGTGTAAAGAGGACCTGGTTAAGGCACTGGAGTCCACTGAAAGAAGTCAGACGAACCATACTTGCCTTTCAAAAAGTGAAGCAAGTGAGAAGGGAAAGGACCTGTATACAAAAGAGAAAGGATTGTGTATACACTTCCATCGCTCACCTATTCTTTTAGGCCAACAAGAAGGAGTTGTCAACATTTTTTCTTTTATTATTATAATTCCAGGTTGCCAAATCTTTGGGCAAACCTGCAACTTTGTCTTCAAACAGTAACTGTCACAACAACTCAGATAGTGAAAATGGACTGTGCAACAGTATTTACCAGGGTGATGATATGACTTGAACAAACATGTAATAATTGCAAAATCCTGGGCAGCCTGACTGACAAAATGACAACCAAGTCGCATTTATCTTCCTGTAAAAGAGAAAAAGAGAACACATTCCCTAAAATAGCATATAAAAACCTAGGACTGCCTCAGAAAACTTGGCCACATATGTCCTTCTCAAAAGCTTGAATCTTATTTAAAAATAATACACAATACATACAATAGGGCTTCACATTTCAAGAGAAATAATTAAAGACAGCATTGCACTTTCTAGCTAACAGCTCTTGCTAAAGCAATGGGCAGCTCTGGCAAAAGTCTGCCACAGTGCACCCTGAAGTACAATCAAATCAAGCTGATAAAGAATTCTATCAGAGGTTAGTGAACATGAAACACTTTTGAACTACAAAGCGTGCACACAACTCAGCATGTGTATTTTTTCCCCTAGGTTTATCTTATTCCCACAATTCAACTTCTCACCTTTTCATCATATCCATCAATTTCTTCCTTGTTGAGAAACAATTATACCTTAGGAATCTCTTGAACTCATTTATACTCTATTTTTGAATCTTGAACCTTATTCTATGGCTTTATTATTATTTTTTTTTTAATAGAAGCCCTGCTCTAATTTTCTATTTACTCTTAGATCCTTAATGCTAGAAAATATTCTTCAGATTCAAAATATTTCACCAACAGCTATCAGTTTCTTTCACAAACTGAAAAGCTTTTGATTGAACTTTTGAAATTTGAAGAATGTTCTCTATTTATGCAGGTACATTCTATGTTTTGACCAAATATGCACAATATTTTAAAGGAAGACATATTTTCTTAACTATATTCCCACTGATATACCTTTTTAACTGCACAACGTCAGAAAAAAAAATAAAAAAAAAAATTGAACTGGTTGATATCTCTTTCCCATCATACACAGATTTTTATCTCTCTATGAAGAGAATACACAAGAGTTTACTAGTTGTATGCAAAATAAGAACTCATTGTTAGTTTTTTTTTTTAAATGCTTTTGCAATTTTTTACAGAAACTTAATTTTGTTTGACTGAAAATTCCACTTGGCTCCAGTACTGGAAAATATTTAAATCTGTAGTTCATTGATGCCTATTTAACTCAAATCAAGACATAGTTACACTTTCTACGTTCAGTATTTCTTCCATAGCATCTGTGAAACTCACTGCAATGCCTCTTTTCCTGGAGCTTTTCCTGCAGCTCTTTTCCTGGGAGGAAAATGTGCATCAGGAATTTTATCATCAGAACTAGAATTCTTTGGGAACTTCAGCAAAGAAACTGAAAATTAAAGGCCTTCTAAAATATAGTTTTCTTTCTTAATTTTGTACTAAGGCATTTTGGTGAAGCTCTCCACTGGTTTTCAACTATGGCAATGCCCTGCTGAGGCCCTGATAGAGTTCAGGGTGATCCTGAGGTCAGTTCTTTATCCAAGCTCTTAATTAGTTTCCACACTGATGCTAACTGAGGTTTTCAACACTTAAGCAAACTCCTTTGCAAAGTCACTGCTCGGTGTTCACTATGTCAGCACACAACAGCTGAGCTCTTGATTTTGAACCCAGAATAACACACTGGCAGTCTAGCTCGAACTTAGGGTGCTTATTAGTTCTAGGGAGAAATCTCCTGCTTTGAATATGAATGAAGATCTAAATGAAAGCTAAAGCTTGTGTTTACACTTCAGCAGAAAAAGAGGCATTTGGAATTATTTACTGTTTATGTTTAAGATTCCCAAGGGAAATGAACAGAACAAATCTAACATAGACAATGGAAGCATGTTTAGGCAGACAAAAGTAGAATATTTCTTTTATTTATTGACATATGAATATGTTTGATACAGACTTCTCGCTGTGTCAGTCTTGTTGGATTAGGAATCTTTTACTGCAATGTAGTTCCTCTAACCCCAGCAGCACAAATAGAATAAAGATCCATTTTCAAGAAAACCAGCAAATGCCATCCACCCTAGGAGGCAGAGGAGTTATTTATATTTAACTTCTGTTTTGAATTAGTGACTAAGCATAAGCAAAATTCAGAGTTCCTTCTATGGTAGACAAGAGTGTTGAAAATTGGGAAATGGGAACTTACATGGTAATTATGATATGTTAATTTTGTGACAAAATTACAGCACATTTAAAACTGAGAGTGGGAGAAAATATATATGACATAAAATAAGATTTAAGCCTTTCTTTGGATGTAGCTCAATGAGACAAAATAGCTGCTTCAAGATATTGAGATATCTCCATCTTCTTCCGGATCCAATCATTCCTCTCTCTTCTCCAACTCCTTTCCTACTTCATATTTGCATTCATCTCCGTGCAGGAATCTCACTTCTCTTGAGTCCACTGTGACAAATCTGCTCTTGAAGGTAAATGCATGTTAGAGTCTGTGAAAGCAATGGGTTGATAAACCTATTCTACCTGTCATAACAATACAGAAATACTCTCTTGTTTTTCCTGGGGGTGGGTTGTGTTTTGTGGTTTGTTGGGTTTTTTTCCAGACAGATTTAGTTTATGGAATTGATTTACTGCACAGACAATGTTTTGGTGGCTCAAGATTGGGAAGGATTGTACAGTAAGAAATGGGGAAGCAGCAGAGTTAGAGGAGTGGAATATTGCTCTTTCCCATTTGAAGGTAGAAAGCTCTTAAATCATCTCAGGTTTCTACATAACTGCACCACGAGGTTATGATAGTTTGGAAGGGATAACAGGTAAATTTGATGTGATATTGCCACATAAAAGCCTAACTTATGGCCAGACCTTATGAACCTACTTTAAAAGACTGAAAATTAAATTTTGCCTTTAAATTTGTTAATAATTTTTTGAAGAATGATTCGATATTCAGCAAAGAATCTAAGAGCCTGTTGACTTCTAAATCAGGCACCCAAAGTTAAATGAGGTTAAGGCATGAATATTCATCCTAGCACAGCCCTGAGGGCCCAGTGCAGAAACCGGGATCTTGAAGTTTCTCCCAGAGCCCATGTTTTATAGTCTATGAAGAAGGTGAAGAGATTATATTTGACCTAGGAGAGCAAACAACTGCAGAGGTAGGAGTCTCTTACAGAGAATACTATGGCAGCAACCAACATGTTTTTGCTGAGAGTTGAACTCTTTGCTGCAAATAAAATGTGATGCAGCCGGCTGTCTATTTGTACTTTGTGGTAGCTAGGATTTAATAGAGCTTTGCTGACACAGAACTTGGATAATGTAGTACAAATCAGTCCTGTCCTGAAAATGACTGTCAGCTTTTACCAACACACATTCTCATATTATTCTCTATCCTCTCACAATTAAATAAAAAATTGTTAGCTTTTCTGAGCACTTATTTGCATTAAGAAACCAAATTTGATATGCTGCCTGTGTCGATACATAGATCTTATTCCTCTTAGATTAAAACAAATTCTAAAGCTATTAATTTTTATGGATTTGCTTTCCTCCCTGCTAGGTGCATTTCTCTAGATTACAATGAATATAATTTTCTGTCAAGTGTCTTCGTTTTTGTTTTCATATAGTCCTTCTGCTTTTCATTAATATGAGCATGGACTAAGCTCATGACAATTTTTTTGACTTCTATTCACCCTCCTCAAATCTCTTAATTATTTTTCATCTCTGTTTTAATTGTAAAGTTCCACAAACACATTTCTCTCTTTTATTGTCTGTAGTTAAAAGAGCTCCTCTTTTTGAGTTAACCTCAGCTTTTTGGTGCAATTGCTGGGTAGAGTTACTTGAGTTGCCTCTCAGTAAGACCCTTTGAATTTCGTTTTGTGCACATTTGTTTTTCCTTTGTTTGAAGAAAACAAAGGAAACAACTGTGTGTTATTTGTCAGAGCACAGTGTTTACACTTCTTGCACTACGCTTGCACTTGCTGTCTCAGGCCCAGTAGCACTGCTATCAGGAATGTTATACCTTGAAATTTTATCTAAAAGGCAGGTCATTGGCCTATATGTTTTGATACAGTCTCAGGGTACAATTGCATTAGCTCCAGTTTGGAAACAGATTGGCATTCAGAACACCTCTTAAGAAAAAAAGGCATATATTTCCGTGCAAGTAAAAGCTCTAATATTTATGGTTTGAACTCAACAAAGGATTTGATCTCTAGCTTAATCTAAAGCCTACTGAATCAATGAAAACCCTTCCACTGGCAGCAGCTAATTTTGTAGCAGGTCCCTTGTGCAGTATCTGTCCTCCACTATTGGCCTATGCCTTGTTCTGTTACTCTTTCAGCAAAGAAATGGAAAGAGCATCTTACTTAACAGCTGACATAGGATGCATCCCTGCTAATCAGAGACAAAAAATAGCACTTCAGTAGAAGATGTAAACTTACTTTTAAAAGCCAGAGTAAAATTACAGACCTTTACAACTAATTTATCACTGTTCACAGTTTCCAGTCCGTGGCAAAAGAAACACCAATAAATATTTACCAAAGGAAAGTGGATCTGCATTTAGGGCATTTTAATAAATGTTTAAAAGAAAATCAGCATAGGTCACTTGGCTTTGGCAAGCACTTTTATCTTCTATCTGTCTGTCTTTGATGGATGTTTTTCATGCTCTTTAGTTTACAGTAACAAGTAGGTTTTTAATTTCTCTATCTTTCTTCTCTCTAGTGCCAGGCTATGATGGATGATGTGACAAAAATATTCATCAGTAAATTCTAAATCCTGAATACAAATCAAATTAGTAATATAAGAAACAGATTTGCATTCTCCTTTGACATTGTAACTTCATCTGCTACTCTCTTGGTTTTCCCTTCTGCTTGTTAAATCTTGATAATAACACTAAATCAGCATTGGGTTATCTTGTATTTTGCTCTAAGAATATGAGTGTACAGTACTGTTCTAATATACTTTGTGTCATTATTTGAGCTAAGATGTTTGGATTTTGAACTGAAGCAGCAGAAGCTGAATGATAATTACCAAGGATTGGATTTCCAACCATCCACATTCCACTCTCTAAACACCATGGGTAAAAAAAAATTACTAAGTAAAAAAACTAGCTGTCTGGCCAGGCCCAGAGAGTGGTGGTGAATGGAGTTATATTCAGCTGGTGGCTGATCATGAGTGGGCTTCCCCTGGACTCAGTGCTGAACATGGTCCTGTGTAACATCTTGTGTCTGTAATCTGGATGGGGGGACTGAGTGCATCCTCAGTCAGTTTGCAGATTACACCAAATTGGATGGGAGTGCTGACTTTCCTGATGGAGGTGAGACAGAGCATAGGAAGGCTCTGCAGAGGGATTTGAACAAACTGGGTTGATATGCCAAGGCCAGTGTCCGTAAGCCTTCAAAATGTATGTAGAAGTGACAGCTGAGGACATGGTTTAATGGTGGGCTTGGCAGTTTTGGGTTAATTATTGGACTCAGTGACTTTATAGTATTTTCTAACCAGAAAAAAAAATCTGTGATTCTGCAATTCTATTCTATTTTCCAAGTGTTTTTATTTTACTCTCTTGAAGGGCAGTGTTCACTTTAGCAATTGCTTTCCTCAAGTTTAGGAGTGTCTGAGTCACTAAAGGTCTGCTGCATCTAAGTGGTTGCTTGGAGTCTTTCTGAGGTCCTCTATCCCCAGTGTAGAGAAAAAACAATATCTCATGACAAAAAGAACAATGATCGAAGAATTAAGGAAAAAAATATCTTCCTGTTTATTTTTTTTTCTTTTATACACAATTTCTACTTTAGAAAGGCATTTCATTTTAAATTAGTGTTGCATGAAACCACTGTTAGATACAAATGAACACACACACACATGCACACACACAAAGATAGTGATATTGATGTTTTCCTGAGACAAGAAATATCTGTTCAAGAACTTAAATCTGATACTTATGGAAGTCAGGGAAGACTAAAATAAATGTAGACAACTCGAAATATTACTAGTTAAAAATCAATAGGGAGAAGAAAGCTGGATGAATTTAAAATGTTCCTTCTTATTGATACCATATTTTTAGTAATGTTATATTAGCATTGCCGTTATTCACTCTTGCTGGAAAGCTACTCTAAGGTCGATCTCAATAGAAGCTCAAATTGACCCAAAATAAAGGATTATTTTGTTGGTGTGGAGTGCATCTTCTGCAGTCTCTTTTACAGTTCTCTTCAAAGGTAAGACTGACCAAGTTGAAAAGAGACGTCAAGGCATCCTTATTCTTTAATCAGTTTCCAGCCACAGGATTGGACTTTTTGGTCATCTAATTTAACCTTTTCAGGTGACGGATTTTATCCCATAATTTTTGTATCTACCTTAAGGTTTTACATTTTTACATAGTATTTCAGTATATGAGCATAGATAAAATCTGGTGGAGCTATAAAATTTATTTTAGAATGTTTCTTAGTCTAATGTTAAAGACTTGCAGAGGCAGAGCTCAACAGCATATTGATGAAAGGATTTCAGTGTTTAGTTATTGTAAGTGTGAAAACTAAGGCTGATTTTTGCATGAGCTTTCCTCCTCTGGCTAGTGGATTTTGTGATAAGAACAAAAAAATTGAAACTCTTTTAAAAAGGAAAAAAAAAATATAGCTGCGTAGTTTGTGTTTTGGATGGCTAGAAATGCGCTAGAAATATGTCCCTGATGCCATATTTTGAAACATCGAATTCCATGCAATCTGAACACCTAAGAGAACAAAGCAGCCAGCAATCAAAACTTCAGATCACCCTCAGGTTCCTCTACAGAGTAAATAAAACCAATATGCCAGCACAGCCTATTAGATCAGATACAGGCTGTGAAGTTCTATCCATTTATGTTTTTCCTGTTGTATCATTGAAATTTTCAGAAAGTGAGGAAGTTCCTAGTGGCAAAGAGAAGCTGAAACAAATCTTTCTGGGACTAGGAACTAAAAGATCATCTGGCCTGTGTTCTCATCAGGCAGCTGTGATGCCCTTAGGAATCAGTGTGCTCTCAAAGGGATTATTACACTATCTGTCTCAGAAGGAATATAGCATTTGTGAGACTAGATCTTGAGCAGTGAAAACTTGTAGGACACTGAAGGGCAGAAACACATTACTGGTGAAATGAGACAGAATGAGTAAAATCTACAAATTCACAGAGAATGCTTTGGAAGGTAAAGAAAATTATTGATTTATTGCATTTGGGAAATTATCCTCTTAAGGCAGAGAAGAGGTAGAAGGATTATCTGGTTGAATTATAAGACCAAAGATGACAAGAGAAAAAAAGGGCAAAGAAGTGATTGAGAGCAGCTCTGCAGAGAAAGATTTGAGTGTGCTGGTTGATGAAAAACTGACTATGAGCTGGCAGAATGCACTCACAGCCCAGAAGGCCAGAATCTCCTTTGATTGCATTCAAAGGAGCGTGGCCAGCAGATTGAAGGAAGAGATTCCTCCCCTCTAATCTGTACTTGTGAGACCTGGAGTACTGTGTCCAGTTCTGGTGTCTTCAACCTAAGAAGAGATGGAACTGCTGGAGCAAGTCAGGAGGAGGGCCACAAAGCTGATAAGAGAGCTGGAGCATCTCTTCTGCAAGCATGGGCTGAGAAAGTTGGGCTGTTCAACCCAGAGAAGAGAAGGTTGTGTGGAGAGCTCACAGCAACTTTCCAGTATCTGAAGGAGATGAGAGGGAAGATGGAAAGGGCTTTCCATCAGGAACTGCAGTGATGAAACATGGAGTGACCACCCTGTCAATGGTTCAAGGCCAGCTGAAGAAGGCTTTGAGCAACCTGGTCTAATGGGAGATGTCCCTGCCCACGGTGAAGGATTAAGACTACATGATATTTAAGGTTCATTTCAACCTCTTAATGCTTTGTGATTGTATGATTCTAAGAAGTACAGAAGCCATTTTTTTTTAGAGAATCCACAAAATGCAGAGGACACATGAAAGTATCGTCTCAGAAGGGTCCCAGAACACTTCAGAGCAATGAGACCATTAAGTCAGGGAAGAGTGTTTTGTTGTTTATTGGTTTTTCCTGGTTCTTTTGTCTATTTGTCTTTTGTTTATTGACAGCAATTTGCTTTCAGGTATGAGCAAAATGCCAATATGTGTAATACTCACACCTGTCACAAATTCTTAAAAATATTAATTATAAGGGAGGAATTTCATCTTCAGCCAGAGCTGCTGAAGGTGCCTGGGGAAGGCAAACCTTATTTCCAAGACCTAGTAATTCTGGGAACTTTGGTGCCAAAGGATTATCACAGTACTAGGAGAAGATCCTATCCTATATAACTCAGGCAGAGACAGAGAATGTCCATAAGCAGAACCAGAAAACTCATGACTTATGATATTCAAAGCCCACAAAAGCACTCACAGCAGTTCTGCAGTGTTCAAGCAAGGGTGCTTATTTATATTCATGACATATTTTGTTTTCTGTGTATTGAGTTTGCACCTGAGAATTTAGTTTAACTTAAACAAAACTTACAAATAATATGCATTCCGATAAAATTTATATTATGATTGTAAAAAGAACTAAATAGAACTAATAGAACTAAAACATATGAATTCTTCTTTTTTTTCACCCTATGTATCATATAGTCATAAAGAACAGCTAAATATATCTCTCCTTTTTCACTTTCCTTGTAATCTTCTCCCCTCTAAGATGTACCATAAATGTGATTCTACAACTTTACAAAGTGTTTCTCAGTCCACAAAGCAAATCAGTGAAGTTTTTGCCTTCTACTTTATGTTTCCATCACTGATGCCTCTTGATAATGTGCAATGTGAGTGAAGGAAACTGGGACATCCTATCTGAAAGCACATGTAGATGTTCCAGTTTGAGTGGAAAATAGACATAATTTCAAGTAATGCTTAGGAAAAAAAAAAAAAAAAAACAAACCCCCCCCCAAAAAAAAACCAAAAACAAAAACCACCAAACATAAGAATATTTTGTTTCACAGTAATTCCAAAGAATTAGCATCAACAGTAAGTATAAATAGAAGCAGTTACTGAAAATGCTGTGTAGTATACTACAAATGTGTTTGAATTACTGTACTAGTGCTGTGTAAAAAGGCCATATGTATATGCAGAAAACATGCTGGATAATTAAAACTAGAGGAAAACTAGTGAGCTGCAAAACAAACTATAAACACCAATTCACCATTTCTGCCCTTGAAGTTAAATGCTTCTCATGAAGGTGAAGCTAAATAAATATGTAAAATTAGAAGAGAGAAAACCAAAAAAGCATGCTAAAATGAAAACTTACAAAGAGAAAGTTAATGTGCTATTGAAGTTTACATTTATTCTTTTTTTTCTAAATAAAATGTAAAGAAAAAATAAAGGGAGGGCACAAAAAGTCTTCAGGTCTTCAGCTAAGCACTACAGATTTCTTCTACAAACCTGAGGAGATAAAACATATCCACTTTTTAAGACTAATCTGAAATCACATATTTAATACATCTAATCATGGTTTCAGTTTTGGTCACCAAAGCAGGTAGGAAACATCTAACTGTCAAACACTGGGACACAGTTCCCAGATAGATATCTTTTTTTTTTTTCTTTTTTTTTTTTAATTGACCTAAAGAAATTGGGAAGAAAATACCATCTATGAAATATTATTATAAAATTATACCCTTATGTGCTAAAATCAGAACTATTTTGGGAGGCTGAAGCTGTTCCTTAAAGGAGAAGCTGTCATACTTCTGAGTTATCCACCATCCTTGGGATAGGCAGACTTAAAACAGAAGCAAACTAAACCCACCCAAAGGATGGAAACACTCCCTCAACAACTAAAAACTTTGATGAAAAGCTTTATTAGGTTCTCATTGAATCTGATAGCCAATCTCTAAAAGGATTGCATTGCCCTCTTTTTAGGCATTTCAGATTTTCACTTCACCCCTGACAGGATAAAACATACATCATGCACTACTTCCTCAGTTCTGATGCATGAAATTAAAACTGAGAAATTAATTTGCAAGGGAACATGATGTAAAAGGATTCTTATTTTTCTTTAGATGTATGAACCTGCTGCCTGTAGAGAGTGGCTCTCTGGATCCCGGAGATATTCATGAGAAGCTCCCTCTGGCCCCATGACTCCAACAAGGCAATACCCAGCTCCTGAATTTAGGGAGCAGTGAAGAACACTTCAGTGTTCAGTGTTCACTTCAGCAGTGAAGAAATGGGGCAATTTCTAGCATGTGTTGCATTAGAAGAACAAGTGAATGCTTGAGTCTTTGGCTAGTGCTTTAATAACTGGAAAATCCCACTTTTCATTTTATTTTTCCTGAAGTGAGGAAAGACAATCCCTTTCAGTAATAACTCCCAGCCATATCTGAAAAGTGGGACCTGTGTGACTCACCATTGCATCCATGTATAGGTGTTGTCAGGTGAGAACTGAAGTTTTAGGAGGGTTCTTCATGGCACCCAACACCAACACTACAATCTACAGCTACAATCCAAAGGCTAAAACTCATTTAAAAGAAGTATGCTCTTGTACACAAAAAAAATGTTTTGAAGAAGCTACCAAATTTTTATGCTAGTATACAAATTCATGATATGTTATGTTCGGTCTCAGAATTCCAATATTTTGTACTGAAGTTTCAGAGAGGTACTGAAAGACACTGAAAATCTGTCAGTTTTAGGCAAGAGAAAACTTCATATAAATATCAAATTTAGTCAGGATGTTTTGTGTTCTGGATGTCAATGAAGAGCACAAGGGGGAAAGGACAGAGGGGAAGAGGGAGCTTGTGTGAATGACTTTAAGCCTCTGAGTGAGCTCAGGGCAGACCCTGTGCCTATGAAATCATTTTCTATTGTTAGCCTGTACAAAATGTTTGACTGTAAGCCCAGAGGGAAACTAGGCTGGTTTTGTGCCAGACTACTGTTATCAGGACAGTGTAAGACTGCTGCACTGCACATACAGAACAAAGAATTACAGATTTACTTTTCTCTTCTCTGTAAGAGTCAGCTTAATGACCATTATTGTGATTTTCTACAAAAAATCAGTAAAAAATCTTGTGTTCAGGCAGATGTGTTTCTCATGCATTAGAGAAGGGAAACTTTGACTCTCTGTGTACTGAGGGTGAAAGGAGAGTTATTTCTGCCCTTGGAAAGGTGACCTGCCCCAGAATATCTCAGCAGAGATTTGCTGCCCTGTCTTTATACAAGCCTTTACCTTTGCATGCACAATTATCCTGGTTATCCACCCTGGTGAATAAAAAAATTATTTCTGCATGTAAAGGCATATAGCTTGGGTTTTCCTTGAGAGAATCAATGCACTCAGAGTATACAATGGGGGAGGGGAGAAGAGAAAAATAAAATGGAAAACACTTTTAGCAGTATTTCTAGTAATAAACAATAAGATAATTATATATATGAAAACATCTTATGATCCCATACCTCAGCAAGCTCTGCAGTACAGTGTTCTAGTAAGCATGAGTAAGAGATTAATGTAGAAGTTAATTTAAAATAATTTTATTTTAATACATTATATGCATTCCTTTCAATCTCTGCATTTTACCATTGTCTGAGAGTGATCCATCTGTTGAGCTGTATTTCTGCTTTACTGGTTATAATAACTACTCAGGTTGGGAATCAGTTTTTGATATTGATGGACAGGCCATTTCATTTTAGATCCAGGTTATACTTTCTGCTCACTGTCTTCACATATAAAGGTGTAAGGCTATAAAAATAGAAAGTACTTTTCACAGGTCATTTGATTCAGCTTTGGAGAATAGAGTGTTGTGATATCGATCATGTCAGGATCTCTTCCTTTGCTTTAACTAGACCAGCTTAACATTAATTACAGAGCATTTAAAAGTCATCTGTTTAAAGGGGAATAGCTGGGAGGAAGGCTAGAGGAAAGAACTTTATTAAGTTCTATTTTGGTTGGTATGTATTTTGTACAGCAAAGTGTGTTATCAACCTTGAATATGATTCACATTCTGTCAGCATGCTCAGGAAGTGTAGATTCCTTTGCAGCAAAAGTAGAATGAATGTCATTTTGAATGTGAAACAAATGCAAAAAAAAAAGTATCATGAAACATAATTTCTCTAAGGAAGTTGTCACTGTCAAAAGTCATGAAGTGATTTAGTGTCAAGGAGACTAGATAGTTTTGCTTCTTTCCTCAGGGCTCGGTGATATTAATTATTTGCAGGAATCTGTATATTCCTATGAAGCAATAGAGACAAGGAATATTGACTCTGAAATAAATAGTTTCATTAAGTAAATGCCTCTAGGTAAAATTATGCTCTGTGAAATGCAACTGTCTCAAAGTCCTATATACCCTTGTGCTGCCACAGATCCTTAAACTATGTTTTCCTGAGTACTTCCAAAGAGGTAAAGTATACACCATTAAATAAGCAATATAGCATATCTACTATGTTAAGATGGTTTTTGTTAGGTTGAGATGAGGATAGGACAAGGGGTTCTCCTTTATAACCTGAAACTTAAACTTTTGGTTGCTGTAAACAAGTTATGCTACAGCTTGTACTAAACAAAATGCAAACTTGTCAACTTGGTGACTGTTTTAGTCAGCTCAAGTCCCTTTTAGTGGGACAATGGCCTTTTAAAATTCATTAGTTGCTTGCCAGATTCTGAAAAATGAATATTCATAGACTCATTTTGATAATTTGGGTAGCTCATCATGGTAATCCCATGTGCTGGCAGGACCAAACACAGCCATATATTGGCTTGTAAATTAATTTTAGTAACTTGGTAACATAGTAACATATTTTTTAAAGGATGAATGGATAAATTGATCACATCTGGGTAAATTCAGTTTTTGTATTTGCAAGTGTATGGTCAGCTTTTCTTATTCTAGCAGGTGAATATTAGATGATATCTAATAGTATCTTGGTTTGTCTTTTCTGCTATGATTTTTGTGAGAAAAGAGGTGCTGCACTTCTTAACTAGGCCTCTAATATCAGCTCTGGTAGTTTTTTATAGATTAACATGTAAAATAATAGATTTATAGTAAAATTCCACCAGAAAAAGCTTGAATTAATCTTTCTAGAGGTTATGTCCAGCTCTATTAGATATGAACAAGCAAAACAAAAGCTGGTTAAAGTGATTCACCTTGCAAGTTATACAAAGCATAACCTCTTCCTAGAATCACAGAATATCTCAAGTTGGAAAGGACCCATAAGGAGTATTGAATCCAGCTCCCTGCACCTCAGAAGAGTAGCCTACCTCTTATACAGAAAAATCCTTGTTTTATCCAGTGCTAATCTCACACTTTGGGGTGCTACTGAACACAAGACATTCCATAAACACCCTTTTATGATGGTAGATAACTCTGGACCATCTTCATGTAAAGATATCTTCATCTTAAAGGGATGTTTGAAATCTTCTGGATAACCAGTAATGAAAATTTTGTTTTTGTTTTGGTTTTTTAGTTTTTTTGTTTGTTTGTTTATTTGTTTGTTTTTTGCTTGTTTTTTATTTTTTTTGTTTTTTGTTTTTGTGTGTGGGTTTGTTTTTTTTTTGGTGGGGGGGCTGATTTTTTTTGTTTTAATTATTCTATCAAACTAATGATAGGGAAACATTTACCAGTTTCCCAGCTGCTTTTCAAAATTATTTTGATCTGTTGGATGACTGATATGACTGATATCCTTCAGTATCAAGGGTTCTGTTGAGAAAACAGCATGTCTTTTTGAAGATGATGTAATGGGAAAACATCAACAGATAAGAAGTAATACACAGCAGGGTGAAAACTTTGCACCATGCCCCTATGAACTAAGACAGTAACACATGTTATTTTCATGAGATCACAATTCAGAAAATTAAAAATTGTAAGTAAAGCTATGAAAGGCAGGAAAAAAAGTTGCTATTATTGGTAGATGTAGAAGATTTACTCCATTATTAATTCTAGCATTACTGGAACTCAACTTTTAGATCCTTGAATCCTACTCAATCTGCACTGAGTGCAGTTCTTCCTAATAACAAAGCATGAACAAATGGATTCTCTCTATTTAAAGGGTGCCTGTGGTGTTCTAAAAGATGTAGTTTCAGTTGCTTACTCTTTATATTATATATCTATTCAGAAACCCTCTGTAAGTATAGTAACTGGTCAAATAATCTGTGGTTTGAGTCAAACAGTATATCAAAGAGGAGGGCTGTGAAGATGATCAGAGGGCTGGAATATCTCTTCCATGAAGACAGGTTGAGAGAGTAGGGGCAGTTCAGCCTGAAGAAGAGAAGCCACCAGGAGACCTGACTGTGGCCTTCCAGTACCTAAAGAGGTCTTAAGAAAAAAAAGTAGTGGAGAGTTTTTTACCAGAGTTGTAGTGATAGAACAAGGGAGAATGGCTCCTAAATGAAAGATGGTAGCTTTGGGTCTGATATTAGGAAGAAATTTTTTACTATGGTGGTGGTGAGACATTGGAATAGGCTGCCCAGAGGAGTTGCACCATCCCTGGAAGTGTTCAAGGCCAGGCTGAAAGTGGCTCTGAGAAACCTGGTTTATTGGAAGCTGTCTTTGCCCATGGCAGGGGGCTTGGAGATAGGTTATCCTTAAGGTCCTTTCAAAATCAAACCATTCTGCTTGCCTGCAGTCTGAGTCCCCCAAGTCCCCTCTGCACTACAAGTAAAAGGAATTATCTGCTGGCCATCAGCCCAATATCAAGACACCAGAGACAAGTTAGAACAGGCTCTTAGCCTGAAGGTGAGATTGGTGCCTGAAGGGAACATTTTTATGAATGCTGAGTTAACAGAGGGCAGCATAATATCTTTGATATTCAGGTATTTTCTATTAATGGAGCAGGGATCTTGGTATTGAACATACAATTCTGCTCAACCTCATCAAGATACATTTTTTCTGCTGAATTAGAGCATGGTATGTTTAGTGAAAAAAAAAAGCTTATACCATCAGAATGAAAATTGAATTCTAACAGTAGAAAGATTTTAAAAATAAAAGCTGTGAAAGTCTCCTGAAAGTGAGATTCAGTCCAATCTGACACAATAAATTGTTTTACTGTTGAACAGAGTCCCACTAACAAGTATAGATTACATGTGTAAGACCCGGTTTTGCCTGCAGCTAATGTACCTAGAAGATGTATTAACTGTGCAATTCTCCTATTTACAGGCAGTAGAAAGAATTTATTTCTATTTAAGGACAGGGTAAAATGGAAAAGAATATGAACACTAAAGCTTAAAGTTAGCCAAATATTAAAAATATTTAGCACCAGTAACTGACTTAATGTTTTAAATAATTTAAAGAGTCTACATCTGTACCTAAAAGTAAAATATGCATTATTATTTACTGGAATATTCAATTAAAAAATTACATTATTCACTGATATTAAAATGCCAGAAGGGAAGAGGAGGTGTGCTCTATATTCTGCTGTATGCCTCCTAGGAACTATTAGTACTTCATGCTGTAACAGGCTGAAAATGAAGTGAAAACTCATCAGTGTAATTATTTCTTCTCTTCCTTTTGTGGAGGCTGTGCTGAAGGGTGGACATCTTTAGCTTAATCACTGATTACATTTATTGCCATATGAATCTGTAAAACAAGTATAGCAAATCTATTACCATGTTCCTGCTCTCAAATTTGTAGCTCTGCTGTATGAAAAACAGAAAACCCACTTTTTCCTGCTGGTGGTTTGAATTGGTCTAATTTGTTCTGGTAATGGCTCCAGATGTCACAGTATAAAAGGAAGCCCGGCCCTGCAAAAAAGATTGCCATTCTGACCTTCTATTGAATTCTAGAGCTCTTGCCCTTTTTTGTCTTCTGAACAAACCCAGCACTCACAAACATGCTGAATGGAGTGGAAAAAGCAGCTTGACTCTTGTGAGAGAAAGTTACAAGCAGAGCTGAGATGGCCGCCTGCCACTTTCTCTGTCAGGGTGACATCTGCCACAGCTTGCTGAGCTTTTTTTGAGGGGGAAAAATGAACCTTCACCTCAGCAGGTCTGATCCTCTCCCCCTCATCCCTGTACCTTTCTTCTGTTTCTTTTTTTTTCTGAAACATTAGTTGTTTTCCTTCTGTTTCAGAAGTCCATCTTTTAGGAGATATGAAAACTCCATCTTACGGGGTTTTTACTTCTTCAGCGAGATCCTGATACTATTTCTCTTCTCACACAATAAAAATTTAATTTATTACATTTACCACTCTATTTGGCAAGGAAAAGGCCATCAATTCCAAATGAATACAGACGGACGTCTGCTCACATTGACAACAGTTCACTTACATGATACAGGCAGGCAACATGATTCATGCATCTTTGCCTTTAATTCGTGTGTTTGGTTAACTGATCTTCACCATGTTTAAGACATGTGAAATTCTATTTCCCCGTTTACAGGTAAAAGTAACAAATCTTAGCAATACTGATTTTGCATGCAAATATGTGTGCATATGTGTATGCACATAAGTGTGCATTTGTGTGAGTTTATCTCAAGGTCTTGTCACTTTATTTCCATAACTGTTTTTTAAATAAACCTAAACATAAACATCTGCCAAAAAAATGGATACAGAGCACAATGTAGTTGCAGCTTTCACAGACAGAGAAAGGGTCATGAAAAGAAAAACAAGAGAACATATTCAAAACCCTCCTCTGCTTGGTGAGGGTGTAAGTACCCTTGGCAATCCAACAAGAGCATAGATTTTGATCTGTCCTCCTAACTGCCTCAGATGTACTATTCAGCATCCTCCAGGGCAGAGCATGCGGCTTGGCAGAGGGCATAATCTCCCAGTACTACATGAGGCTGTCTCTGTTTAATGAGTGCAGAAAAAGGGAATAATCAAAAAAGACGAGACCAAGTGACAGTCAAAGATATAGTGTGCAAATCACCCATAAGAACATTTTAGAAGAAGACTGTATCCCTTGCTCATGCAAATTCATATTTTCTCAATTTGAGAAACCCAGAAAGCATGTTAAGTACTTCATGATTATATTCAGGAAGCAGAATTACGTGGATACGTATTTTGTTCAATATAAAGAATTCAAGTGGGAAACCTTTCATTATGCTGAAATAAAATATTCTTTTTGAGCATCATGTTCAAGAGAGTGGAAAGCAAGGGAGAATTAGAGACTAATTTTAAAGCATGATGAAAATAGAAGGGATTTTGGAATAGTAACATTAGAACCTGTCTTGAACATTAAAGTAGTGTTAAGGATCTTCCCCACGATGTTTCTTGTAGGATATATATGGGAGAAGAAAACTTTGTAGAAGAAGTGTGTCTATTTTTTATATTTATCTTCATGACTTAACATCTCTCTTTATATCTTTATTTCTTTGTCACTATCTTTATCAACAACATAATTTTATTAAATTTTATCTACACAGTATGTTTCATGGGGCTAGGTCACTCCTTTTCAGGTTGCTTTCAATTTATACACTAGAAACAATTAAATATTCAAATACTGAATTGTTCCTTAGTTTCTGATCTTGCTTTAAAATGGAATTCATGTTAAAAGTATGTTAATTATGAGGGTTCTACTTTGGATCAAGCCCACAGTGGATAGATTAAACAATGTAGAAAATTGGGACAAGTTTATTATTCACTTATCTGCCAGGCAATGCTGGAGTTCAAAAGGACAGTCTACTGAAACCCAGAATAAGAGTTTCACTATTTCATCTTGTATCTGATAAGATCTTTACTCAATTTGCAAAGCAAGTTTCCTATTCTTTGGAAAGTATTGTGGTGCATTGCTAAGCTATTTCTTTCTTTGTGTTAGAGACATATAAGTGCTGAATTCAATTGTTCTTTCATCAGAATAATTCTTATTTTCACAATTCATAAAGCATATTAGTGTGTACATAAATGTGAAATATGCTTATTGTCAGAAAAAATCCAAAAGGATTATGAAATTGAAGTAAAGACAGAGANAGAAAGAAAGAAAGAAAGAAAGAAAGAGTCAGCAAATATGACACTTACTGGACCAACTGTCCTCCAAGGATTCATGCTGTCTGGAGATTTCTATCCAACTGTTTTCTTTTTACTCCCTCCATTCTCTGTTATTATCATCAGTCCACCTCTTTTTTTGTTCTTTGCAGTAGTAACTGACTCCCACCAGCACTAGCAAGTAGAGGTCACTAAGGCAAGTGCCTGTGTCCTGCAAGAATTGATCATTGATCTGGGAGTATGACACAGATATGACAAAGCAAGGTCACTCAACTTCTTTCCCCCCATTTTTCATTTCTATTCAGGTAGCTATCAGCTCAAGGTTCTTCCTCCCAGCCTGTCATGTTGTTTCTTATTATACTACCACATGAAAAATAGAGAGTACTCCAACCTTTATATTATCTCTTAAGTATTGCTCTGCTAACAGTTCAGAAACACACTCTTCACAAAAATATATTGCTGAGGTATACTGTTTTAAAAATACAGTTTTTTTTCTAGTAACAAATTTTACTACAGGGAAAAAGCTGCAAAGAAAGAAGGAAGCCAACTCATTAGGAATAACCTATTAAATCTTAATGAAAATATGTTGTAGAGGAGTCATATATCTGCAGGGATGACACAAATAATAATTCAATGTGAAGTAAAAATTCACTCAAACACCTATGATAGTAACTTTTGTTGATGTGAAGCACTTTAGGATATTCCATAAGTGCCATTAGGCTGTTTAACTTCGAGAAAAAAAAAAAACCAAAAAAAAACAAAAACATTTGGGAGCAACACAAGGTCTTTTGTTTAAAATGGATAAACTTAGTTGCACATTAAAAATCAGCCTTGTGCTCTGACATCCCTACTCCACTCTCAAATATTTAGTGGTGCAAAAATAGATGTTTTTTGTAAGTATGTGAAGCAAATTTCCTGCCTTTTTGTTTTGTTTGGTTGACTTGACATTGTTACTTTATTCTGTATAGGAGTGAATGGCACATGCATTGACAGATTCTAAAACTGTAATTTCTGTCTGACGGCCAGTGTCTGAAGCCTCAGGAATGTTTTTAAATTAATCTTTTAAATTAATCCAGAACTGGAATAAATTGTCTGTAGGAAGAAAAGTTATTGATTATTATATTTCACTGATTTTCAGAAACAAAGATTGGATGTAAACATAAAATTTGAGGTTTGCCCTTGTTAGACTGTCTTCAATATCTAGCAAGAATTGAAAGTATTATGTTTTTACAGATTTTATTGCTGAATATTAAAAATATGTCCACCCATGCAGTATAAATTAATCTCTAACTCTTGGATATTCGACAGAAAATTTGGCTAAGGACAATTATTGCATTGTTGAAAACTGTCTTTTGGAATGAATTGTTATGGCAGTCTTTTGACATTTAAAGACATGATGTTAAGATAACCTTATATCCCTGGCCCCTGATATCATAGAAAATAAAACTGGGATGGGTCTTAAGGCATCATTAGGTCTTTCCTTTATCAAAAGACAGGATTATCTTAACTTGAAACATTGCTGACAGATGTTTCAATGGTTTGGCTTAAAAGCCAAATGTTATCACCTATCTTCCCTCCTATATCTAGACCCCCATCATCCTCAAACTATTTTTTTTTGCTACATCACATTGTAAATTCCTGTAGAAATCACCCTTAACTCAATGCCTACTCATTTATAATCTAGAAATGCATTTACCTATTCTCACTGCTAGATTTATTTCTCTGATGTCTATCATCACACTGTCTCGTGCAGAATGACATTCATTATTTTTTTGTCCTGCCTGTGAAGATTACAGTACATATTTTATCCTATTCCTTCATATATTGCTTCTCTTTTTTCCTATGTTCTTATCAGATTTCAGTATTTTAAAAAAGTAGTATATTGTAATAGATGACCCTTTCATGATTAGGCTCTTTCTTATTAAACACCACAATAAATTTATAAGCTTTTCAAAATATTCTGCATATTCTGTATGGTGAGATTTTCCTCAGTTCTGTGGATTTATAGCCTTATCCATAGCATAATCTTATTGCCTGAGTAGTTCAAAACCATTCAGATGTAATGATCTGTATGCATCTCTAACAATTTGCTTGAAATTTTATCCTCATTTTGATTTTAAATTTCCTTAAAAAAGCTTGCATTTTCTCTCCATTCACGAGTCTGATTCTGATATTTGCTCTCAATCACATTTTGCCACTTTTATCTCAGTCATTGCATTGTTTATCCCTGGGATTGTGTAAATGACCCAAATTAATATTGATGTCAGTTAGTTTGATGTTCACAAAGCAAAGACAAAAATGCATGTTTGCTTTATATGTGAAATTATTTGTGCAACCAAAGCAAAATGATGCAGCTAAACTGGCTATGATAAACTACAGATAAAAAGGTTCAGGTGTGCAGTTATAAGAAAGCAGATATACATACATGACCTTGTCTTTCCTCTGGACAAAGATATCCATAGCTCATAGAAACAGGATGTTTACATGAAGACCTCCATATGCCCATGTTTTCATAGGCTTATCATGCCTGTTTAATTTTTGGCAGTTCTGTCTTCTCATAATATATCTGAATATGTCACCACATACTTATAAGTTGTTATGCTTGTCATGTCTCTCTAAATTTGTGAACTTTCTCCAGAATCACTGCAAAAACGCTGCCCTCCATCCCTTCCTCTCCAAACATCCCTTGAGTTCCCTGCCGAAGTCTCCATCACTTTAAAACACCAGCAATGCTCACTGCAAGCTGAATGGCTTACAAGATGATTAGAAATAATATGAATATTTCAGCTTGATAAATTTTAGTGAAAAGATGAGTTTGTCAAATCTGAAATGATTTGAAGACAGATATCAATGTATACTGTTATTAGAAGTTACTGAAGGCTGTAGCCCACATTTCCCCAAAGCAGCTGCTTCTATCATTTGCCGAGTTTCAGATTAAGGACCTTTTGGTTCATAAATGGTACTCTGGAAGTGGGGTATATTGCTTCTAGTTTACTTATATTCATATAATTTCTCTTTTCTGCTTCATGTCTTTTAAATATCAGAAAGACGACCAATTCCAACAGTGTGGAAAAGACAACTGGAAAAAGAATAGTGGGGAGGACTATAAATATTTGAAGACACAGAGAAGCTAGACAGTAAGTGAGAGCATTCTAGCAACCTCAGAAAGAGTGTTATAGTAAATGATATGTAAATTAATAATCAGAAAGTGCCGTGTGTATAATAGGCATCAAGAAGGAAAAGAAAAGAAGGCCTCTGCTAGATCTGTAAATTAAGTAAAAATGCACAAAACTTCATTGGAGTCTAGGGCACTGCTAAGAGTGGTAGAATATGCTTGGCTAGAAGTAATTAAAAATGTTATAACAAGAAAAAGTCTTCATACAAGTAGATCAAAGAACAGAAATCATCTTTATATTTTGCATTATTCATATTTGTCTAATAAAATAAAAAGAAAATAATTGCTGTTCTTTGAGGAGCTAAATGGTAGTTCACTAATCAAAGATGACATGGCAACTATCACATGTACTTTTGTAAAGCAGAACTATACATCGATTTTGAATGTCAGAGTTAAAGTCACCATCCCCAGCAGTAATATAAATAATCACAACACCTCATCAGTTTTTCCTCTGTGAGCATGAAATAAAACTGCTGAAGCCTGAAATGAATAATTTATCTCAGAAGATGGCAATAGCGGTAACATCAACAGTTACAGGAAAGGAAATAAAAACTTCTGTTGTCTTAATCATTTTGTGGCGGAATTCAGCGCTGTGCCCCGCTGCCTTGTTCCCCTCCTCTGGGGAGGAGGAAAGGAAGGAAAACTGACTCAGCAGTGCCAGGGAATGGGACAGGGACGTGCCCCTTGCTCGCCTCTCTCTGCTTTTCCCCATTCCCAGAGGGCTGCCTGCTGTGCCATGGCTCTGCCATCCATCTGCAGGAGCAGCAGCCTGGGGTGCAGGCAGCCCTGCTTGGAGCACACACCAGGAGCCATCCCCTCACCCTGAGGATTCATGCCTTGCTGATAGAGGCCTCTTCTTTTGCTTCAGAATCAGGGAGCCAGGTGTGAATACACTGGGGTTTGGAAGGATTAACCCTTTTTTTTTTGTATCTGCAGTCCTGCTTTACCTCTGTGTTGGCAGTTTAAGAGCCTTTCAATTATCTTCATCAGAGTGTTCACTCATGCAGCTTCAACAAGTAAAATAAGTGGGTCTAAGCATGTTTTTTTCTGATGGATGTTGTGGTTAAGAGGACATGACAGTGAGCTGCAAGAGTCATTATCTATTAATTTTGCTGGTTTATTTTAGTAAGCAATTTATAGCTTTTCCAGAATGTCTTTTACATTTTCCGCTCATTAATTGAGTCCCATTTATACTATTTCTTTTGCATTAAAAGATGTATTGCACTATTTAAAGTCTTAATTTAGCCCATATGTCAAAACTATATCTAAATGAGCCACTTAGAGCACTTTTGTATGAATTACATTATGTATGTCTTTCCCTCTCTGTCTTTTTTATCCTTGCAGTTTCAATTTCCTTATTAGATGGTAGGAAAGGAGCAAATAAAATATAAGTGCAATAAGCAGCAACATTAAAACACAACTTGGGAGTACCAAGTCAAGTTCAAGCTGTAGAAGATATTTTTAGTGCCTGAAAATCTCTGGCTTTTCATTTATCTCTTTTCATATCCGCGTACTGAAGGTATTGGTGCCATTCTTAACAAAAAGAAGATGTACATTTTTTCAAGAGAATCTCTTCTTTGTAAACCCATTAGAGAGACAAAGCAGCAAAAAACAGAAGGAAGTGTCAAGGTGGACCATTACTGGAATGTCTTTCTCAAAGTTCATCTAGTCTTTATTCTTTTACCAGTCCTTTTACTCCAGGAAAAAAAAGCCCAAAACAAAACAAAAACAACCCTCTCTACCCTACAATCTACTCCGGTATTACAGAGGTCCTTTCTCTGTTTAAAAAGGTTTTTTTGTTATTTTTCTGGGAACTCTTCCAGAGGTTTTGTATGAATATTTGATTTCTGTTAAGTAATTTCTTCCTGTTTTGTATATCAGCTGCCTAAGCTATGAGCTAGCTAGCTTACTGCTTTACACTTTTATATTTTTCCTTTAAGGTTTCCACTGAATGTTCCACGGACTCCAAAAGAGTATATTTACAACAGGGTACAAGAAATATCGTTCTTTTCCATGATTGGAAGCAGGCAGTGACATCTCCCATTGGGAGTAGCACATTTGCACTGTTCGAATGTGCGTGTAACTTAGATGCTGATATGGATGTTCACAGTAATGATGTTTGTCGTCTGCTCCACTGCAGATGTGAGAAGCTCTTTTCCATTTATCTCTACATGAGGTGTCACTCTTACTGTTCTTTATGCTTTTTTCTTTATTCAGAGAATTCAGTGAAATTTTTTCCACTTTATCTTTTCATAAACAAAGTATGACTCGTTTGGATTACTTAAGGCATGTACTATATTTTAGGATCTCAATTAATACTAACCAAGACATTTTCTTTCCCATAAAACTGCATTTTCAGCAGAGGTTTACTTTCCTTCTATGCTATTTTGTGCTAGCAAATTGCATATTATAAGATACAATATTGCCAGTGGTTATAATAATGATCTTTAACATCTGTTCTTTGCAAATACCAACTGTTTCTTAATTTGGTCCCATATTTAAAAATAATTACCAGCTTTCAGCCTTCTAATTTAATGTCAAGTCATATTTCATTTCAATGTACTTTACTATGTAGCTGAATTTGTTTCCTTTGTTATATAGTTGAGTCTTAGCTTATAACAGATTGCTATTTCTCTCACCTTGGATATATTTGATGATGTGAATAGCACTCCTCATTTTCTTGATCCATTGGCTACTTTCTTTCAAGCCTGGTAAAGAAAGCCGAAAAAATGATCACAACCATTTTATTAATTTCCCCATTTTATCCTGAGTCCTACAATCTGGAGCTATCTCTACTGATATGTAATACCTAGCAGTGTTGTTTCTTTCTAGTAACTAATTTTCACATAGATATGAGGTTTTATGTATGTATATATGTATGTATGTATGTATGTATTTTTTTTTTTTTGCTATACTTTGGAAGACTTTCTCTTATTAGGCCAAATGAATTTTTGATACTCATACGGGAAATCACTTCAGTCCCTGGACTGCTAATTCACCTTCTCCAAAAGAAAGAAATAGGAGAATTCTGAACCCAAATCTTCAATGTTATGGGTGAGATAGTAAATTTTTAATTATCAGTGTTTACATATTAGAACTTTATTTGGGTTATTTGCTCAGATATTGGTGGCTCTGTATTCTTTCAAGGAAAGCACCCTAACCAGTCCCTGTGCCTTGTGCAGTCCTTTACCCACCTTCATAGAGGCAATTATGACACTTATTTTCAATTTATTCACTCTGTGGAAAGGCTGCAGTTTTTTTGGCCATTGAAAAATCCATTTTCTTATGTTTTCCTGATCATGCTCAAAACAAACAGATCAAGTACAGATGATGGATTACTGTTTTTTAATTTATGAATGTCAGACAACCTTTAAAAAGAGCATCAGAACCTCCGATTTTTTAATTAAAATATATTTTTTTGGATGAAGGAATTTTATTCTCTGGAGGTATAGTATCTAACACAATGAAAATACTATTTCTTGGAGTCTCCTCGACATTACTGTTCACAGTATGAAAACTAATAATATTATTAACCTTCTTGGGTAACACTTCAGAATAAATTTATTTCTTGAGCACTGACCTTATTTTTTTACAGAATTATATTTCTAGTAGTTTGAAGGTTTTATGAAATAAAATCAAATGGTAAAAATGTAACATGAAAGAGTGAATTAGTTTATGACAACGTATTTGCATTTGAAGCAAAAAGGGCAGAAATTCAAATACAACTAAAAGTGAAATGTCTTATCATTGACCTCTAGAGAAGGAATATTATTCCTTGTAATATTCTTGTGTTAATTTTATTAGCCTCAAATTACATTTGGAACCTCTCTGCATTACCTTTCTATATTTCTTAAAGAATGATTGTAAGTTTATGTATAAAAATTACTATGCTATAATTTGTAAATATTCTATTATGTCACATTAAGAAAGGAAAATGAGAAAGGCTTATTACCTTGTTTGATGAATCTTAGGGTATTATTCTGTAAACTTGGTTTCTATTTTTGTTGAAGATGATATTTTTGAAAAATCCTAGTGGCATATAATACTTTATAAACCCATTCTATCTGCTTATTCAGATAAATTAATTGACAAAAATAATCTCTGATGTGTGATCAACGAACTTCCTCTGGAAATATCATTACTAGACTAAAAACAGAATTTATTTATTGTATTGAAGAAGAAAAATTTGAATGTTCATGTTCCTAGAAATGTAAGTTCCATAAAGTTTTATGATCCAGAAGAAACTATCAGTTTACACATCTTCTAATCGTGATATATTGATGACGATATTGAACATGATATATTGAATGTGATACATTGACATATCAGATGTGATATATTGTTTGCATACTATGTTTTTTGAGAACTTAATTTATTGCTTATAATAATAAAATTGAAGTTATTAAATTAATGAGAGTTAATTTCTTCCTACCAATAACTAAACATGCAGAATATATGATTTGACCTAGGAAGAGATTGCAAAGTTAAAGTTATAAACATCCTCTTAAATCTTCCTCTTGAATCTCTTAGCTGAAATGAGAAGGCAACACTCTTTTTCCTTTGTTATCTGCGTTGTGTTTTTCTGTGCGTGAATTAATTTTTTGCTATGTTTAGAATGCTGAGCAAAGACATATAAATCTTACTTATAAGTATTTACCTTTTTTCTTGAATACCCCAAAAAGTTTGTGCTATAGGGCAAATATTACCTTGTCTGATGAACAAAGAATCTTGAATTCCAAAATACTGTGGTAAATGCATATTTGTGCAACCAGTTGGGTGCATCTGGTTTATAGAATGGGTTGCTTAAATTGCTTTGGAATTAATTGGTCTCAAATCATGTTATAAACAAAGAGCAACAAGCACATTCTCTTCAAAATCAAGAACTTTTTTTTCAAATTATAGTCTCAAGACTCAAATTAAATAGTAACTAATATTATCACAATTACCATATCAATAAGTTATGGTTCAAAATATGGACAATTAAAATTACTATGTTCAAATTTCCTGGTATGCTCACTTTATTTTTCTGGTGAACTGTTCATGCCCTGCTGTGTGCTGAGGTCAGTAGCTTCAGTGAGGGTTGAAGGAAATTTTGTATTGAAGCATCAGCATCTGTAGCCCTTCACTGGAAGTAGCTAACTCTTGGTATGGATAATATCTTCCCTCTCAGTGCCTGAGGCCTTTTTTTTTAATTTTTTATTTGTAGTATCTTGATCTTTCTTCATTGTTCTGCAGGACCATGTCAAATCCAAATGCACTATATAAGGCATGTTTTACATGTTTACCTAGGTTTCCAGGTTACATTCTTCTCATAAACATTGGCATGTCACCTCTGGTACCATTCCATGCCCATAATTTTAAGGTCTCAGTTGTTATCCTGTGCCTCCCCTCCTCCATGCAGCATTTCACTCCAGGGTCATGGAGAGTTCATTCTGCACCAAACGCAGCTGCTGAATATGGTTATCAAGCAGCTACCAAAGTATGTATAGCTATACACAAAAATGCACGTCTATACACAGTTACACAATTTTACAAAGCCAAAGCAAAGAAAGAGAAAAAAAATCAGATAAATATTAAGTTGATCATTGGATAACCCCTTCTATTGTTAAACAAGCTAAAAAACAAACAAAAAAAATATTTTTAGACGAATCCAGGCAGAACATGACAAATCCTAGAGCATGTGATGTTTCCTCAATGCAAAACCTTTAGCCCACAACTAGCAACAACCTTATTCTGCAGAGCTTGAAGGCTGAGCTTGCTTACTTAAAAAAGGTGGCCCTAAGATATAGTCCATTTATAAGACATTTATAACATCACTGACTGACTGACCATTCTAAAGTCAGGCACTTAGTCATGGACTATGGAAATCTGATAAATCTGATAAACTTGTTGTCTTGTCAGATTTTTTTTTCAGTTATTATAGAGCTGTGTGAGAGACTGTATGTAAATTATTCTCTACAGGTCATGCCTGGCACATATTTTTAATACAGAATTTGCAATGACAGATGCCATTTGATTTTGTTTTCTCTAACATAGATTAAACTACGCTGTAAAAAAAGCTGTAAAAGCTGTAAATCTTGAAACTGCTACTTTTTTCATACAGTCCTGACTGATAGAGATCTGAAATACTGTTTGGATTTAAGAGCTTACATTATTGGGAAACTACTCTATAGAGGTAGTAAAATGGAGATACCAGTGGCTGAAGGAAAAAATTGTCAAGTCTATATAATGCAGTGCAGACCTAGATAGTTATGGCTACACTCTTTATTAAATTTAGCTTTGATATTCCTTTTCATACCAGTTGCAGTGATCTTCCACACTGACCAGCAGCTGCCATCACTAGAGAATGCTCCACAGTACATATGGGCCCAGCATACCAGGGCATGTTTAGCTTTCTAGCACATAGAGCATTAACCACTGAAATTAAGATGAGAGATAAGATAAAGAGCTATGCTAGTCACTACTCCAGTGTCATTTTGTTGAAAAGCAGATCAATTTTATGAGGTTGCATACAGTCGGAGAAGATCAGAAGTACACCAGGTGGATAAACCCTGCTTTTAGGTACCTTTAGTATAATAGTGCCTGTGAAAGAAGCTACACATATATATATATATCATCCATGTATCTTAGTTTCTAGATTACTAACTCAGTTTTCCTCTGTCACATGTATTTTTTCAGAGTTTTATGGTGCAAACTTTCAGATTTCAAATCTGCATTTGCATTCAGGCATGGAATTCTGCTAAGGAAAAAGGAAGATTTAACCTATACAGCTTATAAAATATTCACGATACAAAAAGCATGATACAGAGAAAACTTTTGCCAAAATGGTCAAATTTGAGATGGGACATAAAATACGTATTACTGCTGATCTTGAAAATACTGGGAAATTTGAATTTCCGCTTCAGAAAACATGTGAAAGGTGAAAAATAAAAAGTAGATCTTAAACGTTTCACACGAAACAACAGAATCCAAGCACCCCATTTCATCCTTGCTAAATTTAGCTTCCTGATTCTCTAAACCTTCCCTAAAGAGCAGAGTCATCCAGTGACAATAGGAGTTGCTTCTCCCCTCCACTTGCTTGGCCGTGTGAAGCCCACAGCCGTGCCATTGGCTCGGGAGGAGGGCTGGCTCCTGGAGGCAGCAGCCTGGCCGCTGCACATGCTGCTCTCCATCCTGCTGCGGGGCAGCTGGCCAGCACCCAAGGCAGGGCTGACCTTGCTCCTGGGCTTCTCACATCTTCATCTGTCTGGGGCCTTGCTGTGCTTCTCATAGGTTGCTCTCCACTTCTTCCTGGCTGCCAGAATAGCTGGTCCTCCATCTGGCTAGCGTCCAAACCAATCCAGTCACAGTTTCTCCATCTGGTTTATTCTTGGAAAGATGAACTGGATGTTTTAATTTAGAATAGTCAATCTCTTCCTACCCTCTCTCCACAGCTTCTTATTTCATCTACAATTTTGGCTAGATTTCTGCATAACTGTGGAGAGGAGATGTGGCTGTCTCCCCCTGTAACTCCCCCCCTGCCCAATTTTTTTTCCTTTGATTCATTTGTGTCCTCCAGAAGCAGAAAGTTTCCTAAATCCTGTGAAATTGTCCCTCACAAGATTGCTTCAGCACCATTACACAATTTTCTTGCTTATTCTCTGTTGTTTTGTGAAAACAAACCCCCCTTCCAAAAAATATAACAGCTTAAAATCTGTATTTTATATTTTCACTATATTTTAATTGTCCTCTTGATACACACTGTCAACTACATATATATATCCATTCCTCCCTCTCCGGTGGATAAAGAGATTTACAATAAAAATTCATAGAAATAATTCTATATTAACAAGTTACATCTTTTTTACCAAAGAGTAAAACACATGAAGAGGTAAAGTTTTTAAAAGGAAGAGGTTTTGTGAATATTTTCAGTTTACCATGAAATATCTCGTTAAACCGGCTGATTTTTCCCCTCAGATCTGTCACACAAGGTCTTGTTTGTTGCTTGACTCTGACTCTTGGAGGTCAATGCATTTCCATGCTGTTACTCATGCAGGATTGACGTCAGGGCATCAGTTGGTCTAATTGGCAGACTGTACTCAGTGGCCAATGAAGCGAGGTACATTTGCATTTGCGTGTCCTGCTCACAGATCAAATAGGAGCATTTTGCAGACAGCAGTTTCTCAGTGCTGTCTGTCATGTCTTTGATATTTAGAGATTATAGAATCATAGAAAAGAATCCCACAATTATTTGAGTTGGAAGGGACCTTTAAGGTTATCCAGTTTTGACTCCCCAGCATGGGTAGGGATGTCTTCCACTAAACCAGGCCCCCATCCAACCTGGCTTTAAACACTTCCAGGGATGGGGCATGCATAGCTTCTCTGGGCAACTTGTTCCAGTGTCTCAATACTTCACAGTAAAGAAATTCATCCTGATATTTCATCTAAATCCATCCTCTTTGACTTTAAAGCTATTATCCCCCCTTGAATCCATTACTCCTCCTTGCTGCCCATTGCTACCCCAAGAGAAAGATCTTGGGACTTGCTGCAGTCTGAGGTTTGCAGTGGACACTCCCCTACGATAACTCCTTATGGATGCAGGCATTGGCCCACCACACAGGGAAGATGGTGCAGACCCAGTCACAGGTTCCTATAGGTAAAAATGAAAGAAAACAAGTTAAGATAATTCCCATTATAATCACAGTTTAGGTTAAATTGTTGTGCCCAGGATGCAACTGTAAACGGTATTAAATTCTCTTCTGTTAAGCGTCTACCTCCGAATCTCAATGCAAAAACAAAAAAGAAAGCATTTTTCCCTCTGAATTAGAAAAACAGATAAAAGGAGGGGAATTCTT
>VXBI01002033.1:613711-633600 GCA_013397375.1 Toxostoma redivivum | reverse complement strand
AAAAAAAAGATAAAAAAATAAACCACCCAAAAAACACAACAAACCCAAAACCAAACAAAATGGGAGGTGGTATTGGTATTGAACAAAGCAAGGTTCTTCTTTCAGTTTTGCTGGCTGAAAAACTTTTTCTCAAGTTTTAATACAAAAGCCCAGTTTTTTCATTCTAAGAAACCAGAGAATTCAAAAGAATTGCTCTACTCCTTTCCTCTATTCCCTAGGAATAAAAAAAAAGGTAGAGGTTCAGGGTGGCACACTGAACATAGATTGACAGCACCTTGTCCCATGTAATATTTTTAGCATCCATTAACAAAAACAAAATAGTATTTGACATTCCTTATGGCAAAAGTGATGAGAGTTGGATCCTTACCAGCAGCTCATCTCAAAGGATTTTAACTTTACACAATTGTCTTCCAAGCTATCATTTAAGCTTAGCTCCTGGGATATGGGATAAAGTGTTGACATTATGGAATTCTTCAGATGAGAATCCTTCATTTTATTTTGTTCTATTTGATTTCATTCATTTTTTGGAGTTGAAATGTCATGAGGATTAATTAAAACAAAACAAAATGAAACAAACAAATGAAAACACATTGACATTTCAGAAACTGGAATATTTAATTTGGTTTTTCTGAACTAATCCAACACAGTTACTTTTTGGCCACCGACATTTGTGCATAAATGTCTGTTTCATAAATGTCCTAGCCTTGAAGTCACTATTCAGTTATTGTGCTAATTTCTACACTTATTTTCAAATTGGGGCATTATAATGCAGTAGGATAATGGGCTGATCAGACACAGTTATATTTTTTCTTCACAAACATAAATTAGCTATTTCTAATATTTCTTTTTTCATGCTAATTTTTTTATGTAAATGAGTGTGCTAAGACATATTACTACTTACATAGAATTAGAAAAGCTCTAACATTTGTATGCGACTGATCATGTATGTGAAGAAAATGTATGAGAGTTATGTAAACAAATGGATAAAATAATTGTCTTGTTACTCTTCAACATATTTTGTTATTCACACTGAATTCTAACTTGCAGTACATATGATCTATATCTCATGACAGGCACTGTCTTCTCTCCAGGAGACGGGAGAATATGAACGAGTTACTTACAGATACCAGCCCAAGTCAGGCTCTTAGGATCTGATCATCAGCATGATACCTCAGGCTAAATAAAGAGATGACATGACATCCCCTATTTAATTCAATTTATATCTAAACACTGTTTAATAGTAAGACAATAAGAGAACTCCATTCCTTGAGGGGATCATCTCAAAGATTTACCTGCTCTGAATTAGTTCACATTTGGTTCTATCTTGTGATGGAAATAGAAACAGAGGGGGAAAAGACAATCAGCAGTCTGCATATTATTTCCCCAAAACAGTGTATTCTATCATAACAGTATTCCCTGAGAAAAGAAAAGGAAAGGATAAAGGAAAGAAAAAGTCTTTGGAAAGGTCTGATTACTGTGAGATATTCAGATTCTTTTAATGAATGGTTATGCACCATTTCCACAGACTTTTCACACAAACCACTAAGTACACACATAAGCAATTATATTTTGTTGCAATCCATTAAACTTTTTTCCCTCTGGAAAAGAAAAAGTCATTAGACAGAAGGCAAAAAAATGCACAAGGTTATCATTAAATAATATTTAAAAGACACAAAATTACTTTTAAATAGATTCCAGATAATTAAATGAAAAAGATTCTCAGTATTGTAGATTAATACATGGATTTTTGTATTTATAGTGACTCATGTAACTTCTATCTTTTCTTCCAGAATCTGTGATATAAGATATTTTAGTGAAATAAAATTCTAGTTGTAAAATTATTAAAGACTAAAAGAAGAGGAAAAAAATATGAATTAAAGAAGAAGAAATTCTTTCATTCAGCATTGTATATTTATTTTGTATAGTGACAAGAGACTGCTCAGGAGTGAAAAATATTGTTATTGCATTTCAGCCTATGAAGCACTCCAGGCCTCACTTCTCTGTTCTCTGTTCTCTCTTGGTACCACTTGGCTCCTATTGAAGCTATACCTCCCTTAAGTGGTTATAAATAAGACTACCTTTAGGAAAAGCTGCATATCAGAATCCCCATTAAAAAGTCTGTCTAGAAATGGCAAAGATCCAAAAAATAACAAAACAAAACAAACACCACAAATCCACAAATTCATTGTGGATTGAATCTCCAGAGATACATATATTATGAATGGTTTCACTGGTATTGTGAGCAATAAAACTCCCATTTTTACAGCACTTACACTTTACAGGAGTGTTGTGCTGGCTATTTACCCATCCTGGAGTAATTCTGCTTAGCTTGATGAAAATTCCAGATGCAAATTCCAAACACAAGAGCCATGATTTGGATAGAGGTGATATGGGAAAATCATCCCCATTGAAATCATGGGTTCTGCCCCTCTCCCCTCCATCACTTCCTTTCCTCCACTGAATAAATTCAACTTACTCTGATATCAGATCACTGAGCGAAGCCAACAGAGTAAAACCTCTTGAGATCTGTCCAATTAAGTAAAAGTCATCTCCTTGAATGAAAAACGACCCCTTTAAAAAATTTTATTGTGTTCTTTGCTTTTTTAAAAGCCAAACAATCCTCTTGCATTTTTCCATCTGTTTTGGGTTTTTTTGTTCAGTTTCTGGAAAATTAGTTTTCTAAAAAAAAAAAAAAAAAAAAAAAAGGAAGGTAATTAACTCTTCTGAAACCTTAAAACTGTCTCTTCAAATTATTATAGCATGTACAGATATATCCATAAAATATGGTTGATCATTATATTTCAGGTTTACATTTAAAAGAAATTAAAAAATATCATTATAACTGGCTGATCAGTAAGCAAGTCCTAAATTGATATTTTAATTCCAAATTTATGATGCTCTTACCTCTAGAAAACATCTAATTCAAATTCTAGGTTTTGGATGGATAAAATTTCTATTTTACATTACAGTAAAGACAGGGGAAAAAATACTCTAAACAGGTTAACTGTATTTTTTTAGTTCCCATTGTCTGTATAACAACTTATTTATTTATTTATTTAGGTAATAAAAATTCACTCAACTCCTCCAAAGCTCCTGAAAATTTTTGGTAAGGTGATGAGTTGTTCTACTGGACTCTCCCAATTAGTGAAATCCTTCTTTGCAGGAAATATCATAGTCTATGAGATCAGGAAAGAGATATCAAGGTAAAAGTTTTCCTTCAGAGGTGGCAGTCCAAATTATTTCATCTTTATGTTAATATTGGAAAGCTTGCTGATCATTAACACATGCCTACACAAGGAGAAGCAGAGACGGCTTAACACCTTAGAACACTGTACTGGAATAAGTATGTGTTTTCTTCTGAGTTGAGAAAATTCTTCTCATAATTTCATGAATTAGCCTTCATTTGACTTCTTTTTTAAGGTGCAGCCTATACAACTAACTAGTTTTTTTCCTTATAGCAGAATACTATCTTGATCTTGTGAAAAACAATTGTTCTGGCCAGTCCCTTTCATGAGTTCTTCAACAAGCACTTCTAAGAAATTTTATTGTTGTTTGCTTCCTTGTGTTCATTTATGTTTGCTTCACATGGCATATCTTACTTAGATTACATCCTGTGACAAGATGCAGCATTCTCAGTAAATGAGAATATCTTGTTTATCAACTGTCAACAATAGGTTTGCCCCTTTCTTACATCAGTGTCTAGTTAATTCTGCCTTGGTGAATGACATGTCACCTCTTCTTTATTAGAGGAAAGTCAGTGAGAAGAAAAGCTCATAAAAAAGTTGGTTTTTTTCCACATGGTAAGTGGTAACATATCTCTGAATTCCAATTACACTTCTTCAGTTTCCACAGAGCTTAGGAGAGTGTCCATCTCCTCTTCACGTTTTTCAGGTTTGCTCTACCTCAAGCTGTACAGAGCTGGTGTCAGACCATAAATAAACAGTAAGAAGTAACCATTCTCACTAAATAGCAGCTCTCACCAAACATTCCTGTTTCTTAAAACAAGTAAACAAAAAATCAAACAAAAGATCAAGAATGATAAACTGTGTAGAAGATGAAAATGTGATCTTAGTCCATTTTAATTTCCTTACTCAAATCTAATGTCAAGATCTAGACAAATCAAGTTTTGTCTAGCACAATCAAAAAATTCTTGAGGTAAGCTTGTTTTTGATATATAATTTCATAAATAGTTAAATAATGTGTACTAGGAACATAGTACTGTCAAGCTGTATAAATTGTATAACATATTTGCTTTGATTTGCAAAAGAAAAAAAATATTAGCAGGCCTGTCTGTCTGCTTCTTAAAGCTAAAACTGCATATAAGTTGATAAATTGCATTCATTTCTAACCTTATATAGAAATTATGTTACTTATGCTAAAGTCGTTAGGATGAGATAATCCTCAATAAGTTTTTAGGAGATAATCCTCAAAAGACACACAAGTGATTCTGAATAATCTTACCAAAATCCAGCTGCTCAGATAATTCACACCGTACTTTCCTATAGAGAGCAAGTCTTTCTGACTGTCGGGATGGACATGATGGGTGGACAGTTTTCCTGTGTTGCTTCAAGCCCATTCAATTCAAGTTTTAAAGTCTGTGATATTAAGGGGGGCTTGTGTTTATTTTGTAGAAGTTAATTTGACCTTGACATCTAGTTGTAAATGCAGTAAACAGGGATTCAGTGTTAGCCAAGGCACCAGACTTCACACCTGCATCAATCAGAACTGTTCCCTTTGCAGACCATGGTCTCATCATGTTGTTGTAGCATTACCACTGCTAAAGAGTCACATGTCCTCATTTGCTGCCTCTTTTGTTCTGCCCATAAAATTCCTGAACATCTGACTAAGATCTGCATAGCTGGCCATAAGTTATTTAAAAAAAAAAAAAAGGTACAATTTCTGTGACAGAAGTACAGACAAGACATTTTCCATTTCGACATAGAAACAGTTGTTAAATTTTCTGAGACTGAAGAAGGAGAAGAAGGGAGATAGAATTTTGTTGAGATGGGCGGCTTGGAGCTTTTTTAAATTTTAGCTTTATCATTAACAGGACGCAATTTGTCTGAAAAAATTCCATCTTTGGTTTTTTACCATTTAGGACTTCTCAGAAATCTTCTTGGCCTGGAGCTGCAACTGATCTAGCACTAGGCTCTAAATTATTCCACCATGAACATGTCTTCCATAATAATTACTGAAGTGCTTCTGCAATACACAATTCTTGTTTTTTCACCAAATATCCTCATTATTTTTTAAAGGCACAATGAATATTTGAATTAATGCTCAAATTTTCCTAAATTTACTTAAAAGCTGACGTCTATGAAAAATTATCACCTGTTGCATAATTATTCCACAGTAATTTTAGGTGTTTTTTATGTTTATTTTCTAAAAATTATATTATTTTTATTATATTTTTCATTTGACTATAAGACCCCAACACTAGCTAGTAGATAAAATTCAATTTTCACAGAGAATTATAACAAAATAAAAGACATTCATTTAATGTGTCTAAAAACATGTAAGGAGATAAACCAATATCTTCAGCATTTATTTTTTTTCACAGCATGAAGATTGTATGATTCTTGAAACTAAATTATTTGGTGGGGGAAAAAATGGCCAGAGGGTGAAACCAAGACTATAAAAACTCTCTTCTTTAACTAACTTTTGTGACTGCTCTAAATTGACCACTTTTTTCCCCCTGACTAATCTCTAAACAGAGGCCATATCCTTTCACTTGCAAAATGCTCTCACACAAAATAAATTACCTTCCCACCACCCTGGTTACTTGCCAGGGAGTACTTTATTTTTCCACTAGGAAGAAGAAAATCAGCTTGTATTTTGCTTGCTAGAGCCTTCTGCATTTTAATTCTGGACTCTGAATGAACATCAGAGAGGCTTTATGATGTTTTGCACAAAAGTGCCTGTGTTCATAGTTTTACTCAGGGCACCCAAAATAGCATGCAGTAAGCAGTGGCATACTGTGAGTTTTCAAAAGTAAAAGCAGAACTGACTTATACTGGCAGGAAGCTGTAACTCCTAGAGTTTTCTCAGGATCTGTGAAGTAAAACAGAACTCTTATTTCTCTGCATCCTGTGTTTCATGCAACTTTTGCAATATCCATTCATTTATGCCTAGAAGGCCCTGAAGTTACACAGGTAAGAGATTTTTTAAAATTTATTTATTTATTCTAAAGTCAAACTTAAAACATTTATCAGGGTGCATCCAGGGCAAAAGCCACAAAAGGCAGAGACAAACCCAGAAGGCCCTCAAAACCTCTAGAAAGTGAATCTGCTTTGTTGTTTCATCAGAGTCCACTGTCTAACTTCTATATCTGTGTAATTCCAAATTTCTAAATTAGATTTGCCAGAGGAAATACTCACTGTGCTTGTTTTGTGTTCAACATGCACATTAAAATTTTCATGCTGACTATCAATCCATTTTTTGCAAGACCCCCAGCTCTGACAGAATGCTTGTGATTGCTTCAGCTGCACTTATGCAAGTGATTGTCATGACAATTTCTGAATGGGATATCAAGAATGAAAATTTTCTTGTTTTAAAGGAACAGTAGGAAATATTCCCTGTCTTGTTGCTCTTCACTCTACTGTAACAGAAATATCTTTTTTTTCTTATTTTCATTCACATTTCTGTTCTCATTCCTCTTTATAATCCCCCAGCTAGCAACTGAAAAATCTTTCAGACTTTTCAGTCTTTCAGAAAATGTGTACTTCTACTTTTGTCAGATCTCAAATGTGAAATGGCAATTTCTCAATAAATGAGTTTTTCAAAGAACAGTGCATTACATATGCTGGAAAAAGTATTTGCATTGCATGTTTCTTTTGCAACATTTCTATTAGGAGTTACAGGTACAATTTATTTTTAAAGCCCAGACTCTTCAAATAGACTGTAGCCAGAAAACATCCAGTAGAATATAGCCCAAAGATATTTAATAGTTGTTGATTTGTTATTAAAATACTGAGTAGCTGTCAGCTTGTACATTTCTGCAAATTATTTTACTATGAAACTGGTGGGAATTACATAGCTTTTGGATTATAGCATTATTTTTTAATAGACTAAATCTTACTTAGAATCATTTGTGGTTGCAAAAGCACTCCAGATAAACTGCTTTTATTCTCCACCTGGATAAATTTGCACTAAGATGCAAAAATTGATCTGTGGACTCAGTTTTAGGAGTTCTAAAGATATGTATAATTGTTCAGCATTTTTATATTGCAAATGTTGACCCAAGTACTTGTATAAAATGAATATAGGGCTGTGACTGGAGTTCAGAATTTCTGCATTTTTATGGAATAAAAAAATGCGTTAGTGAAAGATCTAGACAACAAAAATCTATTCTTGGAATTATTTTTACATAGTGGAGAGAAGATGAAAGAGGGCCTTGCCCACAAAATGCTCTAAGAAATTTAGTTTAAAATAAGAGAACAAAGTCACAAATCTACGACTATGGAAAGCCATGCATATTTAGAAGTAAAATGTCACTACTTTTACCTAGTGTAAGGTAATTTATGAAATTATAATGCAGACTTTGCATTCAACAAGAAAAAATGTATAGTATTTTAAAAATTAAGTCTGCACACTTCTTTCATGTGTTAGAATGTTTTACAATTACCAATATGAATTAATTTTTGGACAATATCAGCACAATTTGATATTGAAATTAGAAAGCAATATAATATTTGCTATACATACATATTTTAATGATATCTGTGGTTTAAGCTACTTGTTGGTTTTCATCATTACTCTTTTGTTTATTTGCTTTGATAGTTTATAATTCTTTTGGGTGAAATTTCCACTGTGTAGTCTTTGTGTCATGTTTTCTAAAAATATACTCGGAATCTTCTGGTTTAACTTAATCAGAAAGATTTGGCTGTTTCTTAAATGAATTTAATTGAAAAAGTAATTGTGCCAACAGATCTAAAAATAGATCTAAAAATAGATCATATAGAATTAAAATATTAGATCCTTTTTAGGTGAAAACCATTATTTTCCTTTTACTTTGTAGGTCACAGAAAGTTTTGACTTCTACCACAGGTGGTAGAGATAAGGTTCCACCACAGTCCCTTAACTTTTTTTATTTCAACTGTTACAATCCCTTTGATGCTAAAGGAGGCAATATATAACATAATGTTTTTCTTATCTGTCCTTCCAATTTTCTTTATCCAACAACATATCTGTTTCTGAAAATGGATGAAAAAATGGCCAGAGAGTGTCTATGGTCATTTCAGCTATCCTGGTTATCCTGGATCCATTCCAGACCCTGCTGAGCAGACCAGGTACACATCCATTACAGAGGAAGTTGATGTGGATTAAGACCACATGGGACAGGCCGGGGGACATAATTCTGCTTTGCCTAAACACGTCAAGGTCTCTTCTCCACATGTGCATTGCCTGCAGCACAAAAGAAATTGCAGTTGCTGCTGCTAACAAGATGTAATTGTTAACAATGTTTGCAAAAGAACATTTCTCCCAGGCTTTCTATTAGGGTTACAAACATAGTGAAGACCTTGCCAATAGAAGGTGATATTAAATTAGAATCTTTCAGTTTCAGGCCACTGACTTAACTGTTAAGGCAAACTTCTTTTGAGACAACATAATTAAGAAAAAATGGATATTTAATTACCATAAAAGTAGGAAAAAAAAAAAGAAAGTAAAACCTTGGTACTGCAAATACAGTGCTGGAATTTAAAATGTGATATCTGCAGATTGCTAAAACCATCTTGAGGGATAACATGAATTCTGATACAGTTTTAAATTTGTTGAGGGAAAATTCTTTTTTGCTTTGGCACTGTATATATATATTGTAACTAGTGAAGGACAATTGTTGCAAATTTAAAGTTGTTAACTAAACATTAGAGGAAGAGTAAGATGTCATTTAACATTTTACTTTTTACGCATAATTTAGACACCTTGGAAGCCAAAAGACATCCTAGTAGAGTAAATTATAAAATATAAGTAACAAAAGAATAACTGAATATATGACTCCTTGTCAAATCATTATTCTGTGATTTTTGAAGGATTTGAAGCACTTTGAAAATTTCAAGAAATCTTCCAACAAACTTCATAAACAAAGTCATAATACAGCAGTTTGTAAGAATCTATATAATCCAGAATAATCCAAAACACTTTAAACATTTTCTGTATAATTTTTAGAAATTTACTGAAAATAGCCATACAGCACACATGCTGTTACACAAAGCCATGTTCTGAGTTACATGTTGACATCAGCCCATACATACAAACTGGTCAAGAAGCTCCCTAGTGCCTCAATGCATTGTCATGTATTTTTGAGGAGATGAAAACAAACAAAAGTTAGGAGCAGTCCTAACTTTGTTAGCCCTTTTGACTTATCTGTGACATTTAAGCAATTTATGAATAGAGATTTTTTTTTTTCTCTAAATGAAATGAATTCCTTTTCTCTTTCATATTTTGCGTGAAAAACACAAAAAGAGGTCATTGTCCAAGGGTCCATGAGCCATAACAATTTGTCACATTCAAGACATCCTTTCAAGGCACTTCACCATTCCATGGAGCCTGCAGAAAAATTCAGGAGTAGGAAAGAGAGGAGGGTGTGTGCCAATGTCATGCAAACTATAAACCTTCCATCTTTGCTAATAAATTAGAAAACAGTGCTCCCTTTCAATTACTGCCCAGTTCAACATTAAACAACTGATTTCTCACTCTCTCCATGAGATGCAGATAGTTGTTGGAGAACATTAAGGGCATTGCTGGTGCTGGTTTTATGTATCACTGTGATGTATATTGACTAGGCCAAAATTTACCCTTAACAGTAATTCCCAGTAGTAGAAGAGCTAGAATGATTTATGCTCCTTTATATCTCATGAGATACTCCTGGAAAATAAAAAGATGTTTCCAGACAAATTAAGACGACAACTAGTCATACAGAACGAAAATGTGGTAAGTGTATTGCTTTTCCCCTAACATCAAATTTAACATATAAATTGAATTGGTTTCAAATGCCAGGTCATTAGATAGTTGGCATACATGGCTATTTTCATAAAAGACTGACCCAGAAAATATATAAATAGCATTTGGAAATGTCACATAGAGATAAACTGTGATGATTACTCGGCTTTCCATATGCACTCTTTCAGGGGTGTACAAATGTTATAAAATTAGACCCATTTTCTGGTCCCTCACATGTAATTTTCTTCTACTCAATTCTTTATCTCAGCTATTTTGTTAAGCGATCATATTATGGAAAATTTTGTTTCCACTTAAAGATTACAGGAAAACAGAGCCTAGACACAAAGACAGTCACGGCATAAATTCAATTTGACAGTGTACAGAATATATGGGCTCAGTTACCCGAACATTTTAATCAGAGCTCTATGAAATTTTGTGAGTGACACTACCCCTCTAGCCTGCAGCCTGTGGCAGTGGCAGTGACTCTGCTCTCCAGGAAGAAGTTCAGGCAGATCAAGAGAGCAGTCTCCACCACGTGGTGGGCAGCATTGGATGGGTCTCTCTCATTCCCTCCTTGAATCCTCCCATATGTACACAGAGTTTCTCTCCTCACTTACTGTGGGGTCCCTCCCCCATGTAACTCTCTGAGCAAATCCAGCCCCATCACCTACTGGTCCCACGGGTGGAGATCTGACAGGGGTTCCCCATTCAAACACTCTGCACCGGCCCAGGATGTGACTGGGCTTTTCAGAGCTTTTCTCCTCTGCAGAGAAGCACCACAAACTGCTTACCATGGGAGCCCGGGCCACTCTCAGGTCACAGTCCAAGACTGGATCATGAAACATTCTCATTTGATGGGCAGAGCTAGTTCCACCATCTGAAGTACCCAGACATGTAACTGAGTGCTTTTAGCAACCCAGAATTAATAAAAAACCCCAAGTTTCTATTACATCGAGTCCTTAAAGACCAAACCTAAGAATTAATTAATCTGAACTCCCCCAAATAATCAAATATTTTTTAAAAAGTTATTTTCAGTACATAATATTGCTTATTTCCTCCAACATGAGACGATTCTCTCAGAAGAGAAGAAAATTTAAAGCAAGAACTTACTCCCAAATGTAGTGTCTACAAGCACAATATTGCTGCATGCATGAAATATTCAAAGAAACGCTGAAATATAAATTTATATTCACATTCGCCATCTATATTACAAAAACTGCAAAAGTAAATAATTCAGAGATGTGAATACCTGTTAAGTTGTCATAAAGCATGGATTTTTGCTTTTTCCTCCACTGGGTTTTTGTACTGTAGTTTGCCTGTTTATTCTTTTTTTTTTCTTTTCTTTATCTTTTTCTTTATTTTTTTCTTTTTTTTTTCTGAGAGATAGCCTCTTCAGAATAATATCTGATTTCCAACTGGAGAAATGCTACTTAAGTCTGAGCTACTGAAATCTGATCGAGCCCATTTTGTTTTAAATGAAAACTAGACAGCACAGCAAAAACTGTTGCATCATTAAAATGATAGAGAGTATTCCTGAGTATTACTAATCATAAATGCCAAAGGGAGTAAAACACACACTATTTCAGTAGGATATCTGAAGATCTGAAGACTCTTGGAACAATTTCAGTGGCCTTCCACTGGCAGCAACTTTAGATTTCTAGGAATTTATAATTGTTTGCCTGTAGGCTTTCCTTTTTTATGTCTGGCTATGTTGGAGCAATGTTCACAGTACCCAAACCAGGGAAAAGAGATGATCCTATGGGCTGATATAGAAGAACCTATTAGAGAATGAATTCATGACAGTGAAAGACTGAAGTCATATTTGCCTCTAACACAGGAAAAATGAGATTATTTTAATGTATGTGTGAAAAAAACACTATAAAGTGAGGTAATAAAACTTCATTTTGTTTTGATGCTTTCTCATATCCAAAAGATATATGTTTTTGTATTTTTTTTCTTTCTACATGACATAGTGGTTAGGATTTATATGTTAGTATGATGCCATAAAACCATGACATTATGATCATATTGAACATAAATCTTAGTAATAATATGGAGAGAAAGCATTCGGGCAATCAGCTGCATTAAGCAGAGATTAAAATATGTGAAAAAAAAGTTTTCTGAAGATTTTTTAATCTTTTTTTAAAAAATATGTTGGAAAAAAGGAAGAAATATCAACTCTTTTGGAAAACATTATTCCTTTTGTTCAATCTAGAAAAAAAGGGCTTAGGAAAAGGGCTTATATTAGAATTTACAGTAGTTTGTATCAAGAAGATAAATAGTATATTTGTTAAGAATTTTAAACATAATTATAAGCTAGTTAATCTATGAAACATCTTTGTTCTGGTCTAATTTCCTTTACTGGAATAATCTTTTGCTAGCTGAAATGAAAATATTCCTAATAGAGGAACATGTGACCTGCCTGTAGATTTCTTTAAGTAACTTATTACCTTAAGTTAATTGCCAAGATTCTCTCTGAACAGAAATGTGGTGGCTTAGACGCCGTAGGCTGCTTACCTTTCTTCCAATGCTGTAAAACACAGATATTTTTCTCTTGACTATTTAGGGAGGCTGCACAGGGCATTACACTAAATCTTTAGCTTTCAGGTGTTTAAATTAATAAATACCATCTCGAGAAAACATGGGAGCATCAGGGTCTGTATTATTAAAAGCAAAAATGTTATCTATGCCATAAAGAGTAAACACTTGCATGAAAAACTTTAGATAAATTCTTAGGTTATTACCAGGTCTATAATATCTATAGGTTCACAATAAACACTAATATTTCATCTTGTAGCCACTATTTTTGAACAAAAGAACTTTATTCCATACTATGTTCCATTCTTCTGGTGATAAAATTAATTTTATACCTCGTTTAGCAGCTGTATTTAGCAGACAATTCTAGGAGAATAAATAATTTACACAAATAATGCTAAAATAAAGGTAAAGTAATAAAATAATAATAATAAAAAAGTAACAAGGAAAGCTAAAAACAGGGGAGAAAAGCAAAATTAAACATTTTGGACAGTGTAGCTTTGTCCAAGGCTCTGCTAGATCTTGTTAAAATGACAGTGGGTACTGAGGAGAAGCATGGGATGTTTTTTACTCAGCAGAAACTGTGAATAAGTTTGATTTAACTGAGGCTGAGAGGTTGCAAATTGATTTCTTGATTCATTTAGGACACAGTCAGGGGCAGCATATAGAAAACCCTGGAGAGAAGAGGACAGCATTATTGTTTCCTTCCTTAATAGGTGTAAAAGGTTGGAACTCTGTCAAGTGGCAGCAAGTTCATCTGTGTAAAAGACACTGCAAGGTATTTGCCCATCAGACACATCGATTGCTTGGAGCAAGGCTGAGCCATGGGTGACAGCCTCAGCAGCCACCAGTGCCTCGCTGCCTCCAGGAGCTGGGGGAAGGAGATAACGGGGGATAACCGGGATGCTGAGCCAGCCCAGCCCTGCTGCCAGCCCCAGCGCCCAGCCCAGGCGCTCAGCGCACAGCTGCGCTGCTGACAAAACACAGGGGACAGGGCTATCAGCCACAGCCTGCTCTGCCTGCAGTGCCCAGCTCTGCATCCTGGGCTTAAGGGTTAGCTAAAGACTACCTTGAAATTACCTCCCAAGTAGTGAAAACTCAGTTAAAAAAAAAAAAAATCAAATTTAAATTTGCATGTTCTCGCATCTCTCTCTCAAGAGAGGAAATCAGTTTGAAGAAAGCAAGTTTTGAAAAACTGAGGTGCTAAACCACATAGTTTTCGCATAGAAAACCCTTATTTTTATTTTTAAATACCAAGATATTTATTTAAAAAAGGTCATAAAATGGCATTGAAATGATTGTCTGTATTAAAAAACAATAATTCAAGTATCTGGCACTGAAGACACAATGCCTTTAAGACTTTAAGAAGGCATATCTCAACAGTAATTTTTTGGGGTATTCAGGTCTACCCCATCAGGCAGCTAGATATATTATATATATATATGTGTGTGTGTGTGTGTATGTGTATATATATATATGTATATAATGTTTACCACTATTTACCATTTATAAGAAAGTTGCATATATATGTATAAAGGATGAGCAAATTGATAGCATTTCCATTAAATCACATACAAGTTCCTCAGTTTGCAAACATAAGCATAAACCATTGGAGCTAGTTTTGGTCATTTAAGGGCTACAACCTGTATGTAGAGAAATAGGCCACCATTGATGCTAATGGTACCTTAAAAAAAATCCCTTCTAGTGTTGGAAGCTATTTTCTACTTTGAACTTCTGAACTATTCCTAAAATTTAGAATACTTCTGTAGAGATGTTTATATGTCCACGTCTTGTTTTCCAGAAGTCATAATGCACTCTAACTCTCCCATATCTACATTTGTAATAAAGAAAACAGGTTACAATTACAGCACAGTATTTTTTGGCGTGGTTTCAGATTAGTTTGCCATTTTGTGATAGCAGTAAATACAATTTATTCCATTAAACTCAACCTAGACAAAAACCTCTTTCTATAAAGAAAGAGAAAATCATGAAGGATCTTTGTTATCAGATGGATAAAGGACTTAAACTCCAAGTACTTTCTATTTTGTGATATTTGTATTTCACTTAGGAAAATGTGCTAAAATAATAAAACAATGTATTACCTTCAAATAATAATTTTCTTTTAGTTCTTCTGATCCCTCTGCTTGCTCAGCAGAAATAAATCCCATAATTTTGGTGATATTGTACGGGCATTCTAAAGAGGAATGAGCATTTGGATTTACACACAGTGATGTTGGAAGTAGTTCTTAGACCTTGTATTAAAATGCTCAACAAATTCAACACTGTACAATAAAAAGCCCTGTGACAAGAGATTAACCTTAGCCTTCAAAAGAAACCATCTTTAGGAAGGAGTTGAAGCCATAAAACATGCTGTAAGCATGACAGCCACTATCCTACCTTATCAGGCATTTTCTTCCTTCAAACCTTCTCTTCTATTGTACAAGCAGTAAATAACCTGGTGAAAAAAGAACTTAGTTGGTTTTCTTTCCTTATAGTTTTTTCTACTCACAACATACAATTTATCCATTCTAAGACCAACAGGGGCTGACCAGGGGCAGCAAAAGCATCTGGTGTAAGAAGAGAGGGAAAAGGCTGACTACTGAAAACAGCTGTTAAACTGTAAGGTATAAACTGCAAACTATTCTTTAAGAATATTGCATAAGAGCAACATAGTCTTCTGATGGGATAAAAAGGGAACTCCTAAAATTCATTTACCATTAAGCCCAATTCCCCCTCTGAATTCTCAATATAGAACAATGTACAACTGAGAGCCAGTGGAAGTGCTCTTCAAGGTGAAGTGCTTTCATTACAGATGAATTATGTGCTCTGTATATTGAATCAGTTGCTGTTTCCACAAAGATTGTAAATCCAAATAGACTGTACTGCAAGAATCCTGATAGTAGATCATATTTTAGTTTAAGGTTGCCTTTTCACAAACCCTACTTGGTCTCTACTGGATCCTAGCTGCAAATAGTTCAGCATCCAGTTTGATACCAGTATTTGAAAAAAAATCAAGTGATGTGATCCACACATAAAAATGCCCACCCTCTTTTTCTCTTTATATGAAATAACTAGATTTTTATGAGATTTTTTTTTTGCCTTCTCTTTCACAGAGAAAAACGATCCATTGAAAAATTTCAGATAATTTGACTAACTTGGAAATTTTCAAATTTGAAATAGCTTAGAGTTCAGTCATCTTCTCAAGGTAAAATATTTTGTTCAAGCATATTTTAATTTTAAGCTGTACTACTTCCATATTTGCATATTTTAAATATTGCTGTTTGCATTCAGTAAAACTCTTTGGATATCAAGTGAAAGAAATGGCAGGAGATCCTGAAAGACAAGTTCAGATGATCTAAAATCCTTTATCTCTTCCGTGTTCTAGCTGGCATGCTGCCTCTTTTGGAGGCTGTGTGTGAATGCTTCATACATTTGCCTCTTTCAGTTTTACCTAATCCTTCTTGACACTGTTTCAGCAATGGGTAGAATCAACACACCAGATTTATTCATTACTCTGCAGAGTACAGCTTATTTTAATGTTTTACTAAGGAACCTTGAAACCCTTGTATTTATTTGTTTGGAAGATGACACTTTCTATCCAGCAGGGATTTTTTTGTTTTGTTTTTACATTGCTATGCTGGCTCTCTTAGCACGGATAATGGCCCTGGCCCCTTACCAAAGAGGGGGATTTCTGTGCTGTGTTTAAGATTCCATAGCACCATGCCAATACCCTGTCCCCGTTTCTGCTCCTTTGATACTGCACAGCGAAGGTGAAATAGTACAATAACATAATCAGCATTAGCGATGTATATTTGGAGTCATATTTCAGTTAGGGGCAAGGAGGTCACAAAAGTAATTTGAAGGAAAATGAGAGTGAAAATGTACCGAATTTACTTTCCTGGCTGACAGGAATTGGCAATAACAGCAAGAACTCAGGACTAAAATATTTTTATTGCCCTTTTGTTTACATGTTTCTCTGTAGCAAAACCGTGAGACCGGGGAGTAATCCCAGTTTATCTCTACTTGAATTTTCAGCCAGCTGTCTACATACTTTAACCTGATTTTAGTTTAAAAAAAGCCCTAGTGAAATTATGAAGCACTGCTAAATGAAGTTTCAAGTCAAATTAAGTAAGCACATATCTGTATTTTGCAAATACCCTCCATTCATTACACTGGCATATACGATGGCTTTTGGGAAAGTAGTGAATTAGACACTAGGTGCCTGAGCAGTCTTCTAATTCTGAGTGTCCAGAGGACAGATAATTTCATTAAAATTGATACAGTGGAAGGCTAACTAGGCTATAGCACATACACTACAAAGTTCATAGGCTCCATAACAATCTTTGAGAGTAAAGATGCCAAAAACACATGATCAAAAGAAAAACTAAACCCAACAGGAAGTTCAGAACACAACTCATGAGAACTTCCTGAACAAAGCAAAACTAACCTAAAACCACACCCCCCCAAAAAAACCAACAAAAACAAACAAACAAACAAACAAAAACCAAATAAAACAAAACACAAAAACAAACAAAACAAACAAAAAAAAAACAAAAACAAAACAAAACAAAACAAAACAAACAAAAAAAAAACCAAAAAAAAACCCCCTTCTGTTATCGTATGGAGCAACAAAGAAATTTATGATAGTGGCATATCTAACTGGTCCCTGTTTTCTTTGATTAGAGGTAACAATCTTCTTTTTATTTGTCTGAATAGTTTTTCGTTTCCTGTTGCCTTTCATGCCATTTATTTACAGTTTACAAGTCATGAGCAGGAAACTATAAAAGGACCCAAAACACTGGAACAATAGGACATAGCTGGAATGACACAAAATGTAAATACAAGGATAAAGTCTGATTGCATGACAAGCTCCCATCCCAGAAGAAATACAGATGTCAGTCTGCTCTTCAAATTAAATGGGCATAGGAAAATTTCAGGCTGAATATCTTATTGAAATCTGGAATGTAAATTAAAATACTAGAAAAAATAAATAAAACAACATAAAATACAATAAAACTGCAATGGTAATTCCCACATGAGCTGTTCTTTTTCCACTTGCAGGATTAAAATAAATAACTGATGTCCTCAGGAACCTTATGGAAAAGACCTACAGAAGTCATTAATTGAGTAAATTAAGTTAAATAAAATTTGGTTTTAAGACACTTTATTGGTAGATTTGATGACTAAAATGTCCCTATACTTTTACTAGTGCAATGTTCTCAAAGAATGTTTATGATATTCATATTTACCAATGCTATTTAGGCAAGCTGTAATGCAGCAGACCTGGCTTATGATTTCAGTCTATCCAGTTGCTAAATGTGGCATAAAGCAGAGGGTGTGGGGAAGGAGTGCAAAATTAGACAGAAAAAGAAAACTGCTATTGTTCTGTTAGGGTATAATCTCAAATCAATTCTAGGCAAAAGATTTTCAGTTTGTGATCAAGACCTTAGAAGCAGGAAATTGTCTGGAGTAAGCAAATATATAATTATTTTTTATTACTTTTGTCAGCTCCATCTTGACATAACCCAGCCTAACTGCTGATTACATCACAATCTTAATCCAAAATTATATAGTGCTCCTCAGTAAACCTTGCTGCCCATGACAAAATTATGTGGTTCATTGTGGTTCAATGTCTGATTTTTCAACAGACTTTTTCAGTTTTGCTGTTCCATATCTTGTTACCTCATCACTGTTACTGCAAATTATATTTAGGAATGAGGAACAACAATTGACACCAGTCCCATTGTTTTCAGTAGATTGCAAAATTCCAAGTGTGCCATCTTCTCTTTCTGTTAAATCCACATGGCCTTTATGGACCTAACAGCTCATTTGAGGAATTTTTTTCAAAATAAAATTTAATAAGTTGATAGCATAACTCATAGCCTCTGTTAACATGAAAAGAACTACTTTTGCCATACCCTAGTTTCTCTTCCTTTTCATTACCCTTGGCTTTTTGATTGGCTTACTATCCCACACACAAATACTTTTGAGACAGTATGGGGCAATCAAAGCCCATTTTTCACTAAGGAACTGACACTTATTTATTAAATATATATAATCCATTGACTTTATAGATCTAAATAATTTAAGACCATTACTGTCTACAGGATATGAGTTCCATCTTACATAAACTGGGGAATTAAGTCATTGTCCATTGAGTTGCTATGGCAACTTCATGGCCTTCCCAGTTTCTGTTGGCTTGCAATGAATTAAAGTCAGAAACTCAGACTCCTGAAAGAAGAGGAATTATGTGCATGAAGTTGCTTTTAAAAAGTGAACTATCAAAAAAACCACTATTACAGTAATTTCTTTTTTAAGACCTTATTTTGCGGGGCAAATTATGATGTAGTGAATCATGATATCTCTGAAAGCTTATGCATATTCTTACATTTATATGAATTGAAACTATTCAATTGGCTCCACAGGAACCAAATAAAGCTCCATAGACTAAGAAAAGAAGGGAAAACTCTACAAAGCAGGAATTTTGATGTCCATGTCCAGGGCCAAGAAGTGGCTTGAAAAGTATCCGCTCATTAATGAACACTGAAGTGCTACTTCTTCAATACTAATTTTCATGCACCACTGTGAAGGGATTAACTTTAAAAGAAGTACCCAAAGCCTTGCACATCACTTTCAAAAAATACATGTGTACATCCAAGAAGAGGCCTTCTATGTTCTGTTTGGAGATTTTATTAAAACATTACTTCCCAGAGGAAGGGTGTCTCCCCTGTGTCTCACAAATCTAGTAATTAAAGCAGTGAAGGATGGGAATTACAATCCATGCTTTTTCTTCCTGCTCTTCTCCATGAGCTGCTGTTTAAATTGACAGAGACATATAAAAGTTACCAATAAAAACTGGTAATTGTCACAGCAAAAAAGTCCTGGTCATATTTTGCCAACTTAGCACCATCTGTCTCTAATTTTTAAAGACAAGTTTCCAAGGTGAAACACTAGTTATTATACAGTCTCTTTTACTTAAGAAAATCAATACAGATAAGGGTATAAGTCAATTTTTTCCTATAATAGACTAGAATTTCATTAAGTTTGGTGAGTTTCCTTTTTTTTTTTTTTTGTTTTGTTTTGTTTTGTTTGTTTGCTTGCTTGCTTGCTTGTTTTTGTTTTTTAGCTTTCGGGGGGGGGTTTAAAATATTTACGTTGTTACCTTTTGTCTTAAGTCTACTTTGTTACTTTGTTTCTTTATCCAGAACTTTTTCTCAGGAAATTAGTCTTTCCAACAAAGGAGTCCAGGATAGGTGGGTGTGCTTCAAAAACTTCAAAACAGAGATCTTGAGGGCGCAGGAACAGACTGTCCCTGTGTGCTGAAAGACGAGTCAACGAGGTAAACATCCAGCTTGGATAGGCAAGGAGGTCTTGAAGGAACTTAGGAATAAAAGGAGGATGTATCATCTTTGGAA
>VXBI01002033.1:540536-613076 GCA_013397375.1 Toxostoma redivivum | reverse complement strand
GGGGTGCTGGTCAACAGCCAGCTGAACATGAGCCAGCAGGGTGTCCTGGTGGCCAAGAAGGCCAATGGCATCCTGGTCTGTGTCAGGAATAGTGTGGCCAGCAGGAGCAGGGAGGTCATTCTTCCCCTGTACTCAGCACTGGTGAGGCCACACCTTGAGTGCTGTGTCCAGTTCTGGCCCCTCAGTTTAGGAAGGACTTTGAGACACTTGAGCACGTCCAGAGGAGGCAACAAGGCTGGAGAGGGGCTTGGAACACAAACCCTGTAAGGAACAGCTGAGGGAGGTAGTTTTGTTTAGCCTGGAAGAAGACTCAGAGGTGACCTTATCTCTACAACTCCCTGAAAGGTGGCTGTAGTCAGGTGGGGTTGGTCTCTTTCACCAGGCAGCAACTGACAGAATGAGAGGACACAATCTTAAGCTGTGCCAAGGGAAATATAGGTTGGATATTAGGAAAAAGCTTTCCCACAGAAAGAGTGATAAAGTACTGGAATTATCTGCTTGGGGAGGTGGTGGAGTCACCATCCCTGGATGTGTTTAAAAAAAGACTGGATGTGGCACTTGGTGCCATGGTTTAGCTGAGGTGTCAGGAAACAGGTTGGACTCGATGATCTTGAAGGTCTCTTCCAACTTTTTGATTCTTGTGATTCTTGTGATTCTTTCACCTTTTCTGGTTCTTATCCTGGAGCTGTTAGCCTCCTTAAACATGCATAATTTTTTAACAAAATGGCTATTTGCAACTTAATTCAACTCCCAAGCCTTTTGCCTCCTGCATGTCAATACAGCTCTTCATGGCTCTTTGAAATCTTCTCAGATTACTTCTGCCTTTCACAAACTCTGCTCTTTTCTTGACTGCACAACTATTTTAGATAGTTCATCTTGGGCCACTTCATTATCAAGGTCTGATGACAATAATTTCTGTAGTTTTCTTAATCCATTCTCTTACCTCCTTTTTTCCAGAGACACTACTTTGACCATGCAGTGCACTACACTGATGTCAAAGCACCAGCACCAGCCTTTCTTAGTTTTAATATTATTTTGAGACAACTGAGAGTAGTTTATACTTAATGTAGTGCTCTGCTGATTTCTCTCAGACACATGTTTCTTTCACTGAATTTTAACAACTGATAAATATTTCAGATGAAAGGTCACGAAACTACCCCATAAGTAATTTTTCTGAAAAACTTCAATTGACCTATACTGGACATATCTATAGATTTTAGCTACGTATGGTTTTTAAAGCTGAAGACAAAACTGAAACATGCAAAGGACTTGTCTGCTTATTTCCAAAGCCCTGCTTAACAGAACTGTGTACCAACCAGGAGGGAAGTTGTGCTCTGAATTTCTCCTGTGGACTGAAAATCCCCCAGCTCAGCAAACTTGGTCCCCCTTTTTGATGCAGGCCTTACTCCATGTATAGCTCCTTTCTTTCCTAATCACTGAATGAAAATTAAGTCTTGCATTTTAAACTTCTGACTCTTCCAGTATCTCACTTCTTGTCACTTATCATTCATCGTGATTCCTACTTTATTAAAGTCATCCTAGACAGGAATTACTTTCCTTCTGTTTCTGCCTGTCTCCTCCTTCTTGCTTCTTGGCTTAAGAAGCTTCTTAAATTGGAAGAAAAAGTAGGTGATGAAATGTAAAAATGTTGAGTCCAATTGTGCATTTCAATACTCTGATAATACATAAAGTCCTGATGATACCTGCTCAGTTGGAGATACAAAAGCTGAGACTACAAAGTATATAAGTGCACTTGAAATTGGCAAAATTACCCTCTGAATGACACACAGGGACTTTGGCTCAACAATGTAATTTTTTACAATAGGCTTCTATGAAGTTAAATATCAAAAGACATCTGCATGGAGAGGTCTGAGGGATAACATTAAGCAGAGAAGCAACAGAGGGTCACACAGGTAACGAGGGGAGACACACAAAGATTGCAGATGACCTACAGCAGTGGGGACAGAACTGACAGGCGAATAGGTAATTCATTAATCTGAGGTGCAAACAGGAAATGTTTTTAAATGAAGAAAGGAAAAAAAAAGTGGGGTGGAACATTCAGTGCCTTAGCTTCTCAGTGAGAAAGTAGTCTTCAATGTAGTCTAGAGAGATGAAAAATCATGCTTTAGTAGGGTAAAAAATGGTTGGAAAAGGAAATAAATTAATAAAAAGTTTAAAAAATCAGAACGAAAAATATGGAGAAATAAATACTAATATTTTTCCAGCTTCAAAGAGATCTGTATGTCTGGCTTTCTTCTATCAGGAGCACCAGTCCAGAACCTAAGTAATCCTTATAACTAAAATAACAATTGTCGGAATTAACTTCATCTGCATTTTGGAGCCATAATGGCCACTTTAGCCATAGGGAATTTTTAATCCAATTTTCCATGGCTATCACACCGTTTCTTTGTTTTTGTTTTTTTTTTTTTTGTTTCCCTCTCTGAAACAAGGTAAAATTTGAAGAATGTAAGGATCTGTGATAAAAGTGTGTTGCAAAGGCAGTATTTGTGAGTATTCAAGGTACCAAATGATAGCTGGAATTTTTTTAAAGGCTCTTTCTTACACAGATATCTTGCAGAACTGCCCAAAACCAGAGTGAAACCTGAACAATGACTTTTCAAAAGGCAAATTTCAACGTATAGTCTAGTGATAGTCTACTGATGTTCATTACTTCCTTATTAGTGGAATTTTAGTCAAAGGGAATTAATAATTGATAATAATATCTGAAGATATCCTATTTTGATTCATTGGAAGGATTATGTTGAATGGCAATGGAAGTATAAACAACATTTTCCCCCTCTTTATAGGAAGAGTTGCGTGCACCAAGTAGCATGGTAATAAGAGAAATTCTATGAGTGAGCATACAAGTAATGGACAAAAATTATGCTCTGAGATAACACAAGGCAAATTGACTATGGAGAGTGAAGTCCTAGATACTATGCAACTTAGATTTTATTTTGCTTAACCTTATTGTATATCTTGATGTTATGTCAGAATATAGGGATGCCAGTAAGATCTAAATTCACACACATCCCTTAAAATTAGCTTTTAAGCCAAGAATTTTTGGAGGATGTAATATCAATAGCTAGAAAAGTCCTTCCATTTTCACAATTTTCTTTATTTATGACTCTCTTTAAATACTATTTCATTAAAAATAAGGAAATAAAAAAGCAAAGTTTGCAGCTCTGATGGTCTTTGTTGGACCCTATCAGGAAAATTTTATTCCACACCTCAAAACATGACCGAAAAGAAGAAAAAACTTTTTGAAAAATCTTGATATTAAATTGATTGTACAACATGCTTTGTGTTGCCTGGATGACATAATGCTCTGCTGCTCTACTGTTCTGAATACCTCAGTGCCTGAAAATGCTTACAATGCTTAATTGACTCAAATAAGGACCTCATTAAACTAAAATCTTTTTGATATATGAGACATTTGAAAAGGATATCAGCCTTTAATATAATTCATGGAATGAGTAAAGAAAATATACATTCTTGGCAAGTAAAGTAGAACAGTGAAATATTGAAATCAGAGGTATAGGAGAGACAAGCCTCTGATCATTGAGACCCAAGCAAAACAGAAACAGAATTTATCCCATTGCAGGAGATAAGGGAAGATTCATCAATTGAATACTAGATTAAGCGAATAAAAAGGCAAGGAAATATATTTTAAGAAATTTTGTCAGTTACATATTTTCTATCTCTATTTCTCACTATTCTGAAAAAATATGCAATCTTTCAATGTGTTGTCTTTCAAAAACCAGGCAAATTATACTCTTTCCTATCTGATACAACAGCAGACTCTCTGAGGCAGGTACATACTCTCAGCACTTTTCCAAGTGACTTCCATGGTGGTGGTGCACAGACTTTTTCTTTCCATGAATTTAAATTATGCCTTTAAATTGAATAACTAGATTACATATCAGAGCAGATATTCTAGCTTATAATGAAAACTCTCCATAGGGCTAAAAATAATTTTTCCTTACTCTATTTACCTCATGTGTTTTATTAATAAACAGAGAACAAAGCAAGCTAATGATTTTTTTTTTAAATGGCCTTTTTTTCCCTTGCTTTTTTTTTTTTTTTTTAATTCAAAGTTATGGTTTTTTTAAATGCTTGTAAGGGACTGCTTTCTCCAATATTTATTTACTTTAAAAATGCATCCTGGTAAGTTTCCTCAAATAGAAGCACTAAAATCTGATTCCATTCTGCTCTTCCGTTGACATACATTGGATGTTCATCTCAGGGTGTTTCTGATTTTTTTCATCTTATGTGGAATATTAACTCTAAAACTAAACCCAGAAGTTTAACATACGTCAAATTCTAGAACGAGCATCCTCCTAAATTAAATATCAAAGCTTCTTTTTATCTCATGTTTGGAGGAATTAAATCTCCAAAACCATGGAAAAGGTGAGTTCACTGCACTATTAGCTTTAATGTATGCAAAGAATAATTATGAATTAAAGAGATTAAAAGAACCTAAATCCTAAAGAGAGTTTTGGAGCATTTTGTGAAGTGCCATCCTGAAAATCATTTGGCAAACAGATTCAAGTGTGAATCACAGAATGCAGTCCTTTACATCATTATGCTGACAAGTGGTTCTTCAGTACTGAGTGGTATCCTGCAGAGCCAAAAATGTTCCAGTAGGATTTGCCCAATGAATCAAACATCTTGTAATTGGATTTGCTACTTGCCTACAATAAAAAGCAAATGCCAGAAGGCAAAAATTTCTGTTTTTACTGTGTACATGTGTTAGTCTTTTTAATCAGCAAAATATTTATACCAAAATACTTGGATTTACTATCTTAGAAATAAATAATAGTCCCAGTTAAGGAAAGCTACAATTAAAACTAAATACTTGCTTATTTTTGGTGTAGACATTGCAGTGCACCACAACTACTGGTACTGGCATAACTGAATCTTTTAACATCTCAGCATCTGTTTAACAAATCGATTTTTATATCAAAATAAAATTGCTGAAGCTATGGAATGAAGCAGAGAATGAATAGAATTTTTCATGAAGTTAAGTTCTAAGGTAAGCTTTTCCATTTTTCTTTAGCTAGGAAGCATCTGGACTGAAGTAGCATTTAGCTGTATGCAGAAAGTCTGTGAAAAAGAGCAAAACATAATAATTAATATACCAGTGTTTAGACAAGAGACACAGATATTCGTCCTGCTTCATTTTTCTTCCCCAAAAAGAATGTCTCTATGTCTTGTCTGTTAAACTATTCATTAAATAACTTCATAGCTCAGTGAGTTACATGTGGAAAAGCTATGCTTCCAGAAGAACACAAGATGCCACATGAACCAGGGAGTAGTCTCAAAGGTTTAATTCCCTCTGGGGGAATCCACCACATCCATGTGTGTGTGTGTGTGCGTGATGCTCTTGGTGATACCTGCTGGTCCCTTTGCAGGAAGTCAGTAGACTCCAAATGAAACACTTAATTACTTAATTTCTTTCTGATGTTTCAAATTTAATTTTATTATTATCTTAGAAACAATAACACAAACACGCACAGAGGAAGTTTACAGAAACATTAGTTTGCCTCTGGCTCAGTCCCTATGGAGTGTTTACCCTAATCAGCACTTCCAAAGGCCACCTTTGTAGAGCAAAAGGTGTCTGACAGAGTCCTGCCCTACTGAAGTTACACACACAATCAATTTTGTTGGTGGGAATGGTGTGGGTGACTTTCTTTGTACCTAGAGATTTTAAGGTGGGTTGGCTCATCTTTTCCAGGTTCTTCCTAAATTATCTCAAAAGAAATTGCAATGATAAGACATGTGCCTCTTGCTTCAGGCAGGACTGAAATGTTTGAGGCTATGCTTCCAGCTCCATGTTATATGGTTGATAACAGTGAGTGAAATAATGATTATGTGTTCTCATAATCATGTATTTCAAAGGTTCATGAGAATCTTTGTTCACAGGATCACAGCAATGAGTGGCAGCAAACTCCTAAGCCAAACATAAGAATGCTGCACCACACACAGAAATATTGAGCTGGTCCCAGCTACAGATATCTTCAGTAAATTTACAGGTCAGCAACCAGTTATTCAGCTCTAAAAAATACTAGTGGATCAGAGTTGAAAAAGGCAAGAGACTGGTTACATCATCATGTATACTCATGGCCATCAGGAAATAGGTATTGTGAAGTCAGTTTTATATGCCATAGTTCAAATGGAATAAAATATTACCAATAGTCACCAACTTTAATAAATTAAAGAGTTGTTTCTCAATATTGGTTCACTCATGTCCATTGGTGATTAATATAGAGAATTTTCCACTAAGGAAATTAGAGCTACCAGTGATACTGCAGAATAAGGTTGTAGAACATACAGTATGTCATCACATCCTCTGTTCTATCTCCTTTGACTTGTAGGCTGAACAAGTAACAGCTCTACCTCTCATTTTCCTTAGTTATTGTAGGAAATCTTATCATTCACCTTAGCCTCCCTTCCCCTCATTTTAAACAAATCTGCTACCTTTCCCTAGAGTTGTCAAAGGTTTTTAATGGGCAATATAGTTTTTTCAAGAAATAAATATCACAATCTGATACTACAAAAGATGTTTTATATATTGAGTATGGACAGAAATCTAGCTACTGCTTGTCAGGCTTTGAAGACTCAGGGCTTAGTAATCCAAAATGGCATTTGGGATTTTTGTACAGTGCAACGGGTATTGTAGTAAAGTATGGGGGATTTGTTAATATAGTATGTTAATATATATAAAACACTACAAATGACATGATTTATAGTGAGTCTGCTCCACACTGATAAAAATCCACAGCCTTAAAGGCACTAATCAACCTAAAAATTCCTTTCCCTAGGCTATTTTGTCCATGTATATCTGAAAGATAATTACACTGCTAATTCTATAAAATAGTTTGAAGGCTTTCTCTAATGACACAACGGTATATTTTCAAAATGAAGAAAATAATGTGCAAATTAGAATTAAGTGAAATTTAAATACATTCATAGCATCTGAGTAATTGCTCTCCATGTAAGGGAAGTTCTGGGTGACTGGTGGAGGCACATGCAGCCATACTGAGTTAATATGCACTACCAGTCAACATAATTTGGTCAAATGTCACATCAAGATGTGCATTAAAGAAAACACCTCTCAAGGTTAAGTAATAGCTTTTAAACTAGCTAGTTGTGCAGCAGACGGGAAAGACAACTGTTAATACACCTCTAATTAATTGACTGAAGAGAATTTTACATTTAGATGTTAGTTCTGATAAGCACAGTATAATTGAATTCAGAATACTTGTTAGATGCAGCAGTCCAGATTTATTTTAAAAAGAAAAGTATGCAAAAGACCAGAAAGTCAAAATAGACTAAATTAAAATATTTAGATTCAATAAAAATAATAGCCAAACTTGACTAACCATAAAGAAAATAATTCAGGCAGATTAATGTAAGCTGAGAGGCTCATGGAAAAGGTGCCTTGAGCTACAGCAGGACTGGTGTCAATTTTATCCAGTCACAAAAATCAATTAATCCCTCAGTCAATCACACGATATGTATGTAGGGTAAATGGCAACTGTGATTGCATTTAGCAAAAAAATAAGTTCAAATTGCAAAATAAATTCTTGTAAATTGTAGTCCTTTCTCTTCACTGCTGTTTTTTTATAAGCTTAGTTAAACATTACTGTCTAAATAGTGACTTCCAGCTTAGTTGAAGGTAAATATGCCTGCCATATTTATTCCTTAGTTTAGTATGCCTTCTTCTAGTGTCTCCAAATAAAATAGTTAAAATACAAGGAGAATGGAAAATTTACTTTAAAAAAAAACTCGTTACTTACTTGGTTAAAAATCTTGGATTGAAAAAGAGCAAATCACAGATAAAATACATGAAAAAGATAATGCAGAGGTTAGACACAACAAACATGTAAAAATTATTATCCTACTCTATCTAAAATTCAAAAATTATAAGAAGTAGCAAGAATAAGATTAATATTTTGCACGCACCAGAAGATTTTATCATTGTTCTGCAAAGATAATAAACCCAAAAAAACAAATAATCAAATCCAAAAGACACTGAAATAATTGAGATATTTATTATTATATATTATTAATTGCAGAAGTAATATAGTCTATGTGTCTACTATATCGTGCAAGACCTAAACTAGTAAATGAAAATGAGTCCATATCTAGTGTTTCCTGGAAAGAGGATAGAGCAATAGCACTTATAATACAATAGGATGCTCAGTATTCAACCACATAAAATGCAGTTAGGACAAATAGCTGGTAGACATAGAACAAATGAACAAGTCTGTAGTGGAGAAATATGAAGGTTTCTATTGCTTTAAGCTTTTTATAACATGGTAATCTGTCGGGGTTAGTTACACATAGCCTTTCTTCTTTATCTTATTAAGTGAAAATTAAAGAGAGCAACATACAAGAGAGGCAAATTACACCACAATCATAAAAACACCAATGCATAAAACAGAACACGCAACTGAAACAACATCATGTTAGGGCTCTTCTTGAGATAAGAAATATTTCAGAAGCTGAATATTAATGAATTAGATTGACTTACATTAATTATTCCTCTTCTTGTTTTCTTGGTGTTATTAAATCAAGCAAAGACAACACGAAATTCCGTAAAAGGAATGTCTTTCAATCTGTTGTTTTTTGTTTTTTTTTTTTTGGCTGAGTACATTCAGGGACAGAGAGATTTGTTTTTCTCAGGAGTCACTGTTTCAAAATTATAGCATCAAACACATAGAGGATATGGTCCTAACAGTCTCTAGCTCAGGAGTATCTACCACATCCCTTGTTACGTTATTTCAGTGTTCCTCTACCTCCTCACTAAAAGGCTTTACTTATATCAAATTATGGGACTTTTTTTTTACTTTTTATTTTCAATGAGAAATTATTCTATTAAAAAATTATCTATTTGTGCATATTACTAGAGCACCCAAAAGCTCAGTGCTTTTACTAATCCTCCCTTCTGCTGCATTCTATAATTATAACACAGAGTACAAGGTCATTTCTTTTACAAAGACCATAGCAAATGAGTGTAAAACAAGAGACAGCTGACAGATAGGGAAAGACAGGAAAGTACAAGGGGATAATGAGGCAGTACTAGACACAGTGATAGGCAGCAGTTTCAGCACAGAATCATCTTAAGCAATGTGAGCCTTTTTATATTTATTTTTCCTTTAAGTACGTAATACTGAAATTTGGATTTTTAAAGAAAAGACTAGAGAATGATGGAATAATAAACTACTTTCTGAATAGTTTATGAGACTCACTTCTGAGACTGAGCTACAATCAGTGGAAGAGAAGGAAGATGATTGTTTCACAGGGGAACAATTGGATTATAAAAAATGGCAACACATTCTGGCCAGAAGCTGGAGGCAGTGTCCCAATGCCAAATGAGTAGGAAGATATTGGAAGCAAATTGGCTTTGAAAGGTCCTGAAAGTAAAGGCAAATTGAGAATGTTTGATATAGCAGAGGAGAGAAAAACAAAGATATGTATAGATCCCAATTCCATTAAATAGCTTTGTTTTTTAAAGGAATTTGCTAACCATCTGTAACAGTGTGAACAGCATATCAAAATCAAAAAATATTTACTTGTTCCAATTCGATCAAGACATGATGCTTAACTCTATGTAACACAGGCTATTAACATAAATTAGTACAAAGGAGACACCAAAATGCTCCAAAATACTCATTGCATGCTTTATGCTGCTCATATGTGACTGCTGAGCACATTGCAAGAGGGTGGCCAACAGCAGACCAGCATAGCCGTCTTCTGCACCCTCACTATGTTGTTGGCTATCCATGGTGTCTTCAGGCAGGTTTGATAATGACTGCTTGGCATTCCCTCTGCATGAAATACTGCCCCACAAGCCTGAGACATTTTGTTGAATAAGGTGAAAAATGCCAGAAGCATCCAAAACAACAAAAAAAAGCCTAGCCAGGAGTATTTGCTATTGCCCAGACTGATCAACTCTCTTCACATATAAACAGTGATTGAAATACATTTTTCTATGATTCCTCAGAAAGGTCTCCTTGACTGTTCAGCTTTTGTTGTTTGAGTAGTCTGTCCTTTGCAATGGGCTGCAGTAAAATGAATGTTCCTTTTCAAGGTTACTTTGTGTGCAGATTACTGCATAGCATTAAGTAGATCCGTAGCATAGAAACTCTCCAAGGTCTTTAGGCCTTCTAAACAGCACTCAAGCCTTATTTCAGAGCCAAGTTGAGCTTCGTTGGACTTTTCTTGCATGTCACAAATATTATTCTTGCTGTGGGAAAATAAGCAGTTTTGTACAGGAAACTGAAAAAAGAGGGTATCTAAGTCACATTCCTTCTATTAAAATATTGTCTTGCACTGTTAAAACTTTACAGTCAAAAAACACAAAATGTGAAGAAATTGGAATTTACACTTTAGTCTCTGTAGTTCTATTTGACTTTCCTGTTAGAACTCCTCTCTATCCATCTCTGAAGATTACATTTTAACAAACTGTTGTCCAACATCGTATTAAGCTGCTGTAAGGAAATACACAGTTTCCTGTATTATCTGTCTGTCTTTTTAAGCAATTATGGCATTTACCTTTGGATAAGGATGAGTATTTACACTAATAATACTTAAATAATTGATTTAAAATACATAGGTTTATATTTTACCCTGAACAGCTAAAAGACTTATGGATTTTTCAGGTCTAAGATAAATTAATGCAAATATCTTTTTAAACGTGTTTTTCAAACTTACTAGCATGTCACAAATTCATAAACCAGACTTCTCTTTCATAGGAAATGTTATTTTTCAGTGCTAAAGCCTTGAAAAGAATGCCATTGCCAAATGGGTTTTAAGACTTGAAATGTTTATGGTAGGTATTTTCAAAATCTTCCTTTTTACCTCATAGAAGATGGCTACCTTAACTGAGCATAGAATTATATTTAAAATTTCCTTCATTGTGCTAAAAATCACTGAAAAGTCAGAAATAGCTTACAGTTTGTGAAAAGTCTTCATTTTCTGAAAGTATACATAGTAGAAATGAAACTAGCTACAGATATCTACAGCTTTTAAGATACATTTGCCCTTTGTCAGATTAATTGGAGAAAATCATGTCAGAGGTGGTAAATCTGTTAAGACACAGAATCATGGAATCACAGAATATGCTGAGTTAGAAGGCACCCACAAGGATCACAAAGTCCAGCTTTTAGCCCTGCACAGGACCATCCCCAAGAGTAACACCATGTACCTGAGATCATTGTGCAAATGCTTCTTGAACCCTGTCTGTAGGCTTGGTGCTCTAACCACTCCCCTGAGGAGCCTGTTCTAGTGTCCAAACACTTCCTGGTTGAAAAGCCTTTTCCTAATATCCAATCTAAGTCTCCCCTGACACAATTTCAGGTCATTCCCTTGGGTCCTGTCACTGGTCACCACTGAGAAAAGATCAATGCCTGTCCCTCCTTTTCCCCTCAGAAGGAAGTTGTAGACTGCAATGAGGTCTCTTCTGAGTATTCTCCAAGCTGAAGAGACCAAATGACCTCAGTCTCTCCTCATATGGCTTCCCCTCAAGGCCCTTCACTGTCCTCATGGCCCTTTTTCAGATGCTCTCTAATAGCTCAATGCTTTTCCTAAATTGTGGCACCCAAAACTGCACAAAATATTCAAGGTGAAAGTGTTCCAGTGCATAGCAGAGCAGGACAGTCCCCTCCCTTGCCTGGCTGTGATGCTGTGCCTGATGTCCCCCAGGACAGGGTTGGCCCTCCTGGCTCCAGGGCACTGCTGACTCGTGTTCAACTTGCCATCAACAGGACCCCCAGGTCCCTTTCTCTGGCACTGCATCTCATTCCCCAGTGTGTCTGTACATCCAGGGTTGCCCCATCGCAGGTGCAGAATCCATCACTTTCCGTTGTTGAACTTCATAGAGTTGGTGATTGCCTAGCCCCCTAATTTTTTGAGTTTTCACTCTAAGATCTCCCCACCTTCAAAGGCTCCTCCCAGTTTTGCATCACCTGCATACTTGCTTAATATTCCTTCCAGTCCTGCATGAAAGTCATAAAGATGTTGAAGGACTGAGCATGGAGTCCTTTGGAACACCACTAGTGACAGGTTCCCAGTTTGATGTCACCCCATTCAGTGTAACTTTGTTCCCAACCTGAGAGCAAGTTGCTCACCAAACATGATGTGTTTATCCATTTTTGTGCTGAAAATTTTGTCTAGAAGGATCCTGTGAGAGAAAGTATTGAAAGCTTTGCTGAAATCCAAAAAGATTACATCAACCAGCTTCCACTGATCAACTTGGTGAGATACCATGTCATGAAAGGAAATCAGATTTGATAAGCAGCACTTTCCTCTCATAAAGCCATGCTGATTATGACCAGTTTTCCTCCAGGTGTTTTTCAATATCTTCCAGAATAACATTCTCCATAACTTGATGAGGCACTGAAATAAGACTGACAATCCCGTAGTCTCTGGGGTTCTCGTTAGTCCCTTCTTGAAAAGTGGGACAACATTCACCAGCTTTCCAGTCAGTTGGGACCTCTCTGGATTACCAAGACCACAGAAAAATCATCAAGAAAGATTTTGCAATGATAGTAGCAGCTCTTTGAGGATTCTCAGATGAATTCCATCAGGTCTTATAGATTTGTAGGGTTCCAGCTGCAGCAGCAGATCCTGAAAATTTTCAGAATCACCTGGGATTTGATCATTGTTGTAGTCATGGTCCTCCAGCTCAGAGCTCTGGGAACTCCTTTGTGCATCAGCTGTGCCAAAGGCACAGGGAAAGAATCCATTAAACACCTCTACTTTGTCTATATTTCTGTTTGATTGGGAAGGAGAAAGTTGGAAATTTTTGCTGCTTCTTCATGATATCCTATCACCTTTGACATTTTTGCAGGCATTTTGCTGAGTTGGGAAAGTAGGTAAGAAGAGGTTAAAAAATATCTGCACTGCTCTGTTTCAGCTGTCAGTCATCAGGGCTACTAAGGCTAGATGTTCACCCTTCAGGCAGTTTTGTGACTGCAGCTCAAAATGAGCCCTGTCTAAGCAGAAACATACAATTATTCCAATCAAATTATTCCTAGGCTACACAATACAATTACCCAGCCTAATTTGAAAGATGAATTAATTGAAGGATTATTTTCCTTTTTTTTTTTTTTGCATAAAAGTCCCTGTGTAGGATATTCATAAAGAAAAGTTAAGCAGTTGACTTCCATGTTAGCGACTCTGCAAGGATGTCTGTTTTAATAAGAAACAGACTGTAATTCAGCTCCTTACCTTAGGGGAGAAGAGGATAATTTAACACTGCAAATCAGTTCTTACATTAGCACACAATCAATACATAAAAGTAGAAAGACAAAAGTGATGCTTTTTCAAAGTTTTCTTTCTTTTTTTTTCCTCTTCAGCAGATTAAGATTGATTGAAAGAACAGTTCAACATGAACTCTTCTGTATTGCTTCGTCTCATGGTGATGCTGGTTCAACTTTGGCCTTGCTCTCCCAGCACGCAGAGCTCCAGCACTCCAAACACAGTTCAGTCTTACACAGCAGTCCAAAGAGTGAAACGTGGCTGGCTGGGGGAGCCTTTCTTTGCAACTGAGGAACAGATTTCACCGAATCCTGTGTATATTGGACAGGTATGATAAGCAATGATTCAAAGATAGTACAGGGTTAGTTTTACCATGTTGATCAGCACCTTCTACCCTGACTCGGAGAACCAAATATCTCCAGTGACGTGGAAACAGCAGCAAACATAGAAAGAGGAGGTCAGGAAGCTGTAATAAGGCAGTGCTACATCTCTCCTTTCCTATGACCTTACTCAAGGTCAGAGGAGTCTGAGAGCTGTAGGCCATGGCACTACCAAGCATCTTCCTTCACTGAAGACTGCTGCCAAGGAAACTTCACATGCATGCTGTTACTAAAACTAGTTCCATACACAGCAGATGAAGGTATAAAGCTGAAAAGTTCCTTTCTTCCTCCTGAATGGAAGTTAAGGACTTATTTATCAACATCTGGCAATTTGCTTGTGCTATTTCTGGCACTGCATCAAAGCAGCCATTCTGAGTGTAGTATAGTTTACAAACAGTATTTAGCATGATTTTCTATTACACTAAGTAGCAGCTGATTTACCCCTCATTAATTTTTAATGAAGCTGATTAATACTAAATCCTTTTACCACTGAGAAACTACAGGAATCTGCATGGTTCATTAGATGAACGTAGGTTTAGCACAACGAGCAATTATTTTTCACCCTCCTTTAAAAATGCGCTTTAAGATAATTGTCTAAATGAGGGTTTATCTGACCCCCTCCTCTCTCTGCTTATCATTATTATTATTGTATTTATTATTATTATTATTTGTATGCTAGAAGTAGTTTTAATCTTGAGATCTGGTTTTCTTTTCTTGAAGGCCCTTTTTAGATGAATGAGCCAAAATAAGTTTAACTGCTAATTAACTAGCACTAAAATTTAATTGGGCCCAAAGGGTGAAGTGCTCAAAATTCATTAATTACTTTTTCACAGCCCTTTCAAAGTAGTTACTATGGAAGTGTGATGTCTCACTTCTGAAAGAACAAGTAAAGACATACTGTCTATTTTTTTAAAATAATTTTTACTTTTCCAGTACCTTGAAAACAGTTTCCTGCAAAGAAACTTCATAAATGTAATGTATTTTCCTGATCTCACATTTTTTATTTCTCACAGGTTAACTGGGGAATTTATTGAAGATTATTGTTAATATATTGCAGTGAAACCATTGTCTAATAAGACATATTTACTTGTGTCTTTTTATTGAGTAGAATATGCACTGCTTTCTGCAAGTGAAGTGGTAGTCTATGATCAACACATGAATTTTTAGTAATTAAGGCCCTGAAGAAAACTGCATCAACGAAAACACAAAGGTAGACAGTCTCTGTTTTTAAATCACTATTCCATATCAAAATCTTTTTGCAATCAGAACTAAATTTTCAAATTTCATTTAACATAGACTCATAACTCCTTTTCTATTATCAAGATTAAGAAAAAATAAATGCGTCCATCAGCACTGCAATGGTAGATATACACAAGGATGAGTACAAAAATACTTGTTCTCAGTTTTCATTTACAATGGTAAGACCATTTATTTTGTTCCCAGCCTAAAAAAACAAGTAAACTGAGAACCTTTGCTATTCTTTCTCAGCAAATGTCATCTGTAAGGGACCTCTCATTTAACATGCTCAAGGTCATGAAATCTTTTGTGGATAAAAGATTCTGAGTGAAATTGCTAAATACAGGTTTTGTCTTAGCAGCCAAAGGCAAGCTCCCAGACCCTAAGGGTTTGATACACACTGTGGTCACATCTGAGCCCTATGTTAGTTTAAAGTTCTAGATATAGATCACTTCTCCCATGTTCTGGGTTTTGTGATACGGAAACCAAGATTTATGGATAGCAAAGAATCTGCATTGATCCTTAGTGACATGTCTAATTTGGATGTGCTAAAATGAGTTTGACTAGGCCACTTATTAAGGGAGTAACACGGCCCATGTTTAGCACACAATTACTTATATTGAAATATTTAAGTTGATCATATTTTAAATAGTTTGAAAAATAGATTTGAAAATTCTGTCTTTTGTACTGGCAAGGATAATTAACTCTGAATATTTTAGGCCTTAAATACCTTTACAGAACTTAGAGTAGGAACTCAAAACCGTTCCTCATATCTTAGAAGTGTCCCTGTCACATTCTGAATAAATTATCCATCTGATGCATGCAGACAATTATGCATTATGAAAATCTTAAAATGCATAGGCATTCTTCCAAAGAAAAATTAAAACTATTTTTGCAAATTTAGAAGTTATTACAAAATATTTGAGTACATCCAATGGGCAAATGTTACTTTCCCTTTCTATGGCCTCACAACTTACAGTGACCTTTAGGGTGAATAACTATAAGCAAAATAGTGAGATAATTAAAGTCAACAGTTAGGCATATTATTTGCATTTTAAACATGTTGCTTCATAAGAGAAGCAAGTTGAATTATTTTTTGTTTTGTAACTTTGGATTTTTAATTAGTATCCAGGCTCTTAGAGAGTTTGACATTTTTTGTTCTAAAACCAAAATAAGTGGAGAAAAATTAAATAACTAATTATATAATGGAAATTTTTTTCCCATAAAGTTCAACTGTGGATGCCTGCCATGTTAGGAAATTAACTATTTTGCTGTTATGAACAAATGCAGCTGGACCAAAATTGTCTCAGAGGCAGCTTCATCAAAGCTTCATCTCAGCTTCATCAAAGGAATCATCACCATGAAGTTGATTTTATCAATAAAACAGAGGATATAGATCAATGGGAAATGTCTATCAATTTATTTTGGAATAAATAATAGACTTTCACCGAGAATATTTTTTCACTGAGAATATTTCAACAGAAACAGAAAATCACCATTGCACACATTTACACTTAGCATTGTTGAGTGAAAAAAAAAAAAAAGCCAACTTAAAAAGTACACATGTCATCTGCAATAATAAAAAAATTTAGATAATGTTTAATGACCCTTGCATTGTTTCCAGCAGAATTGTAGGTGAGCTGATAAAACAATGAAATAAAGTAGGTACTTTAGGCATTCTCTTCACTTCAAAGTAGCTCAAGCATCTCTTTTCTGGTATATCATGCATTTATATGCCCGGTATATCAACACTTCAAATAATTTTAAATATTTTAAAATTAAAATGGTTGGCTGAAAATGGTTGACAGTACCTTCTTTTAAGTACCAGTGTCCAAGAGGGCTCATTAGTGACAAGGCTTACTGTAGAATCAAAACAAAGCATTGAATGAATATTTCAAAACTTTATTCTTCCAAATTTGTAACTTATTTTTCTCTTTTGTACTTTCAGCTGAAATCAGATTTAGACAAGCAGAATGGCAACTTACAATACATTCTGACTGGGGAGGGAGCTGGAAGCTTTTTTGTCATCAATGAATATAATGGCAAAATTTATGTAACTCAAAAGCTGGATCGAGAAAAGAAACCTTTCTACGCTCTAAGAGCAGAAGCAATTAACAGGAGCACTCGGCTTCCTGTTGAACCTCAATTAGAATTTATCATCAAGGTTCGAGATATCAATGACAATGAACCTCAGTTCTCAGATGGACCTTATGTGGCCACTGTTCCAGAGATGTCACCTGAAGGTATGATATGCTGTGAATCAAACACTATTTCCTGATTTTTTCTAGCCAGCTGTGTTGAGGTAAAATTTTAATAGCATATTTTACCAACTGCATCTCATTAAGAAAGAAGCAAACTGTTTTACAGGTTCAGAAATTTGCGAAGGTATATTCTTAACTTGAGGGTTGTAAATACCTCTACTTAAAATTCTTGATTTTAAATATTTAAGTACCTACATCTATCCAAGTCTTTTAACAGATTCTGGATACATGCTTGGATTGACTATAGACATTTGTCTTTCCTGTCAGTGATTCAGCTTTGAAATGTGCACTTGTTTAAAAATAAAACGTTCCCAGTTGAAGCAGGTAGAGTACTGCAGCTGGTTGTGAAGAAGTGGTGGCCACCCTCACTCTCTGCATGTCACCTACCTATTTACACTGCCAAGACTCTTTCCTATCAGTCAGCTTCTGTTTCTCCTTGTTTGGATTAGATAGTATGCAATGAAGGACTGCCTTCCAATTTCCTAAGTATACGAATTGTAACTTTCCTGTCAAGAGGAACAACTTAATTCCTGTACCCCTTCTTTCCCACTTTCACATGATCAGACAGACCTGTACTAGGGTCTGTATCTGGAAACTTAATAAAACAAGTGCAAAGTAAAGTCAACATCTAGCAAATATAGGCATATATATATATATATGTTTATATACATATATGCATTCATAATATGTGTACATGTATGCTTAAAGCTTTCAGAAACCTCAAAGTGTGAATATGGCTGACATAAACAGGAATGTTATAGATAATATCTCCAAAAAACTATCTTCAAAATCAGAGAAATCAGGTTCTTCAGATCTTATAGAAAAGATCCCAGTAATCTTTTAAATTTATATGCCTTCTTTTGTTTATTTCTATTGCAACTGTTATTGAAAATAAATTCAAATATTCTGCTGCTTTAAATGGTATGAATCAATGAGGTCATTAATGTCGTTAATGTAATAGCACCAGTGATGCTATTAAGCATTATCAGCTCAAATTTTAGAGCAGGATCAGTGAATATTTGATAGCAAGCAATAAACTTTATCTTCTTCTTACCAGCCAGGATAGCAGTTGAAAGAAAACGATATTCATGCCTGGTATTTAACTGAAAGTGGGATTTGTATCCTAATTTCTGCCAGGATGCAGCAGCTCACCATCACTACCAGCAGTAGACAGAAGACATGCATTTCATCAATTTACTTGTTAGTGATACTTGCTACCTGCTTATACCATCTTCCACCAGGCAAATCACTTCTATTGTTTCTTCACTGCCACTTCTGTGCAGACAGACAATTCTGATCCTGACCTCTTGGTCAAATATTTTTTTCTAACATAATCAGTTGCTTGTTCAGAGGGTTCTTCCAGCTTTTGCATCTTGCTCATTCGTTCAAGTTTGGAGATAAGATAGGTGTCTTGTCATAGACCTTTGCATTTTTATGTGCTCATAGTAAAAATGAGTATAGTTAATGAACTATACTAATTTTTGCTATGAGCACATAAAAATGTCTAGAATTACCTGTGATTTCAAAAATTTAGGACTTAGATATTTGTTTTCTGATCTTTTTTTTTTTCCTCAGTAGTTGAAGATTATTTATAGGCCCCTTAGTCTCCTATAAATTTTTTATATATTTTTTTATATATTTAGATTCCTAAAACATGATATCACTTTAGCAGAAGATTAATTAGCTGAAGAAAGTGTGATTTACTTTGTGATATTCCTGTAATATTATAAATAAAAAAAAATTCCAGTTAACTCTAGAAATATATGAAATGAAAAAAGGTAAATTAAAAAATCAGAAGTAAAACCATGTCCCATTTGTCAGAATGGGTGAAAAATGAACTAAGTTCCCTATTTTCCTTCTCTCTCAGACACGGACTTCCTGAGATAGTAAACTCACTGATTTACGATCATCTAGTGTATGATACGTGAATCCAGGTCATCCAGGATCTTGAAATATTTTCTGCATTACTGCTTCTACACTTGACCTCTCTAGCACTAATACCATAGCTATTCCAAAGATCATTCTTTCATCTACTTCTTCCATGGAGACACTACTGGAATACTAACGTGTATGTCTGGAACATACAATGCAAGTGGAGTGTATACCTTGATAGTGGTCAGCTCCAAAACATGAAAAAACTGAGCCACACATCATGAGTACTTCTTGGGGCTCACTTACCCTGCTTCTCAAAAAGTAGGGACTGCACTACTGAGGTGAAACCTGCTTCAGTGCGCACTCTAAACCAATCTTACAAGGAAATTTATAAACTCATAGCAGAGAGGAAGAGTAACCCACTAAAATTTGTAGTATTGACAACATAGTGGTTGATTATATAAGTGTTTTTCTCCCAGTAAGCTAAAATATACTCTTGCACAATACAAGATGAAGAACAGAGTTAATTTAAATGATACAGTGCAATGGAGAGGCTTGCTCTTTGTGTATTTCTGTTTCTCTAGCTTCAGTTCACCTCACTGATGCTCAGTCTCCTAATAATTTCCTCACAGAAAACACTCTTAGGAAGCGTGGTCATGACTGGGAAAGCAGGTCACTGCTAGTGCACATTTTGTCTGGGACTAGGAAAGGGAGTAGAGAGTAATTCAGAGCTGGTCACTTGCCTCAGACAACCATAGTAAATAAAGGAAATAGACACAAACAACCATGCCTGAAGTTAGTTACAAGTATCAATATAAATACAAATGTGCCAACAAATTGGAATACATTTTAATTCTTTATTAGCTCTCTTTTATATTCAGCACTAAATTTTATTAGGGTTTTATATGCAAGTGTCACAGTAAATGAAAAGCGTGTCAGCAAATGGACTCTCTTCTGAGAACACAGAACTCTGCTTTACCCTCAGGCATTTGGTACAATTTTACACTGTCTTCCTTATAGCTGTTAAGCTTGTACAAATGCAGTATATCTGATGGAGTGGTTAAGAGTCAGATGCAATAATCTATCAGTACTTAATGTCTTTATAGATCTCAAGCTCTAGTTAGAAAAATGAACAGCTATTTGCCATATGAGGGCCCCATAGTATACTTAATGGGCAGCAGCATATAAATGGTACTCTACCATAATTTGCCTGAGAAGGGTAAAACCAAGGCTGCAAAGATACAAAGTAGCAGTTTTCCTTAAAGCAAATCAAAAACTTCAATTGTTTGTAATGTCAGTACCAGAGTTTAGGGGTTCCTTGATTTTTGGGGGTGTGTGTAATTATATGTTAATTGTTTCAAAATATATTATTTGTATCTGTTCAATTATTCTTCTCACAATCGTGTAGTTACAAATAATGGCTTTTAGGAGTTTTTGAGTACAGAATATTAACATTTCGATTTCTGTCACCCAAATACAAATGCTAGATAAATATAATTCCATTCTGCAAAAGGTTTGATTTGGGTTTTGGGTTTTTTCTGGTGGGTTGTGGNTTCTGATCTTTTTTTTTTTCCTCAGTAGTTGAAGATTATTTATAGGCCCCTTAGTCTCCTATAAATTTTTTATATATTTTTTTATATATTTAGATTCCTAAAACATGATATCACTTTAGCAGAAGATTAATTAGCTGAAGAAAGTGTGATTTACTTTGTGATATTCCTGTAATATTATAAATAAAAAAAAATTCCAGTTAACTCTAGAAATATATGAAATGAAAAAAGGTAAATTAAAAAATCAGAAGTAAAACCATGTCCCATTTGTCAGAATGGGTGAAAAATGAACTAAGTTCCCTATTTTCCTTCTCTCTCAGACACGGACTTCCTGAGATAGTAAACTCACTGATTTACGATCATCTAGTGTATGATACGTGAATCCAGGTCATCCAGGATCTTGAAATATTTTCTGCATTACTGCTTCTACACTTGACCTCTCTAGCACTAATACCATAGCTATTCCAAAGATCATTCTTTCATCTACTTCTTCCATGGAGACACTACTGGAATACTAACGTGTATGTCTGGAACATACAATGCAAGTGGAGTGTATACCTTGATAGTGGTCAGCTCCAAAACATGAAAAAACTGAGCCACACATCATGAGTACTTCTTGGGGCTCACTTACCCTGCTTCTCAAAAAGTAGGGACTGCACTACTGAGGTGAAACCTGCTTCAGTGCGCACTCTAAACCAATCTTACAAGGAAATTTATAAACTCATAGCAGAGAGGAAGAGTAACCCACTAAAATTTGTAGTATTGACAACATAGTGGTTGATTATATAAGTGTTTTTCTCCCAGTAAGCTAAAATATACTCTTGCACAATACAAGATGAAGAACAGAGTTAATTTAAATGATACAGTGCAATGGAGAGGCTTGCTCTTTGTGTATTTCTGTTTCTCTAGCTTCAGTTCACCTCACTGATGCTCAGTCTCCTAATAATTTCCTCACAGAAAACACTCTTAGGAAGCGTGGTCATGACTGGGAAAGCAGGTCACTGCTAGTGCACATTTTGTCTGGGACTAGGAAAGGGAGTAGAGAGTAATTCAGAGCTGGTCACTTGCCTCAGACAACCATAGTAAATAAAGGAAATAGACACAAACAACCATGCCTGAAGTTAGTTACAAGTATCAATATAAATACAAATGTGCCAACAAATTGGAATACATTTTAATTCTTTATTAGCTCTCTTTTATATTCAGCACTAAATTTTATTAGGGTTTTATATGCAAGTGTCACAGTAAATGAAAAGCGTGTCAGCAAATGGACTCTCTTCTGAGAACACAGAACTCTGCTTTACCCTCAGGCATTTGGTACAATTTTACACTGTCTTCCTTATAGCTGTTAAGCTTGTACAAATGCAGTATATCTGATGGAGTGGTTAAGAGTCAGATGCAATAATCTATCAGTACTTAATGTCTTTATAGATCTCAAGCTCTAGTTAGAAAAATGAACAGCTATTTGCCATATGAGGGCCCCATAGTATACTTAATGGGCAGCAGCATATAAATGGTACTCTACCATAATTTGCCTGAGAAGGGTAAAACCAAGGCTGCAAAGATACAAAGTAGCAGTTTTCCTTAAAGCAAATCAAAAACTTCAATTGTTTGTAATGTCAGTACCAGAGTTTAGGGGTTCCTTGATTTTTGGGGGTGTGTGTAATTATATGTTAATTGTTTCAAAATATATTATTTGTATCTGTTCAATTATTCTTCTCACAATCGTGTAGTTACAAATAATGGCTTTTAGGAGTTTTTGAGTACAGAATATTAACATTTCGATTTCTGTCACCCAAATACAAATGCTAGATAAATATAATTCCATTCTGCAAAAGGTTTGATTTGGGTTTTGGGTTTTTTCTGGTGGGTTGTGGTTTTTTTTTTGTTTAGTTTTTTTGTTTTTTTTTTTTTTTTTTTTTGTGTGTGTGTTTTTTTGAGGGGGTGTTTTTTGCTTTTGTTTGGTTTTTTGGGGTTTTTTTTGGGGGGAGATTTGTTTCACCTTTTGTTTTGGTAGATTTTTTCTGGAGGTTAAATGTATAAAGAAATACAGGTTTCTTGAATGTGAAAAATTAAAGGTGAGAAAGTACTCTAAATCCACGGTAACATTTTTCTTCTTTGTGCTACATAGTCTGTACTTAACATAGAGATTCATGTAGTTATCACAAAATCTTTTTTCCAAAAAAGTATGAGAAATTGTAGACTTCTCTTTACATGGTCTCCTGCTACCCCAATTTAGAAATAAATTTTCACCCTCCTTGGAGTGCAGGGTATCTGTTATTTCTTCCTTTCAGGTCAGCTTTCTCTTTACTAGATTCCTTTTGACTATTCATATTTCCATTAATTATATCCACCAGCTGCATCTCACTGGCTGCAACTGGACGAAGTCCTTACTTCTGCATTTTGAAATACTCTAGAAAAGTTAACAGAAAAGAAGGAAATGCTGAATTAGATTCGATATTTCTTTATAATGCCTAGAAACTGTGCAGAAAATAGATCTACCTTTGAATGTGAGATGCACAAAAGTTGTGATGATAACGTTGAATTCCTATATATGTTGGATACTATTCTTGATTCACTAAATATATTGCTATAAATAAGTCCATTCCTAAACATAGTTGTGGACACTTGAGTTTGTTTAGAAGAAAATGGCATTCATTAAAGACTAAACCAGTTGGATCATCAGTAGTTCTTGAACTCTTCCTTACTAGCAAATTTTTTTTAAGGCAACTGTGTTCAAGTCATGCTAAATTTTCTTAGAGGATGAATTTCCTGTGATTGTGTGATCAATTTTCATAGATCACAGCTAATATGAAGTTAACAGTTGTGAAACTGAAGATTACATTTGCTCGTCAGTCTTATAAGAATTCTGTCATTTCTGAGGCATATATGTGCCCTGATTAAATATGAATCTGTAATTTTATCTTTAAAATTTCTCCAGAGCAAAAGAATCTATATATTTATTTATTTATTTATTTATTTATACATCTATACACACATCTAAAACATCTATATTTATGCATCTAAACAAACATGTCAGATATTTGATATTGTATGTAACTTTTGAAGGACATATAGGTCCAATATTTGGTGGGAATTACTAACAGTCTAGTTTACACTCTGCCTGAGAGGAGATAATATGCATTATGGAATCACTTTAAATGTTGCTAATGAAATGAGAGAAAATGAAAAAAAAAATTAAAGAAACAAATTATTTAATTTAGCCCATTCTTATATGAGAAAGCTTTTTTTCATTTATATTTAAAAATAAAACTATTTAGCTGCTAGAAAACACAGCAATGAATGTAGTTGTTTTACTTGGGACAAATACCACATTTGCTTTTGTCATTAAAAACAGGTGTTTCTGGTCTAACTCCTTGCACTCCACCTTTTCTTCTTCTTCTTTTCTCCTCCAGCCTAACCATACTGCTGTATTGATAAGCAGGTGCAACTGTGTGAATGTATGCCAGAAATTTTTAGAAAGTAGCTTGATTTCCTGCTGATCCTCACAAGAAGTGATATTTGTATTCTAAGGCAGAATCTAGGTGAGGAAAAAGACAAAAATAATGATACCTTAAAAAATGATGCTACTGGGGATATTTTTTTTAAAAGACAGTCATTAGAGATGGTGCCATGACGTTACTGTCAGTATTTTATCTAGGATATGAATAGCTCCCCATCAAAGAAGAAATCAAGCTCTGCAGTTTGATTCCACTGTGTTTTTGCACTGGGATTTCTGCCACAAGTTTTACACTCAAGACTCAAGAATAAAAAAATTTATCAGAGCCTTGTTATACTTATTGGCTGCTTTGCTTGTTAACAATTAATTTCTTTAGCAGCAGTGGGCCTACTGGTGATAAAGTGACTGTGTTTTCTTATTCTTATGGGAAAATCCCATAATCCCACTTTGAAGAATATACAAGAGAAGGAGAAACAATTTGCTTTATTCCACTGACATATTAGAAAATGGGAATGATATATGTAGTATTTTAAGCAATATAAATGTAGTGCTAAAAAGACATATACTATTTATTTTTATTTTATTGAAATTTTGAATGCAACAAGAACAGCTGCTGAGAAAATATTTTACCTTTTTAATGATAAATTTTAGTAGGTGCCATTTGCTCCTGTAAATTTTTAGGACTGTTTATTACTGTAACTAGTATGTTAAAAGGTTTTTAAAGAGTTTATGTTTTGTAATTATGAGACAATTTATACAAGGAGAAAACAAACATAATCTATTTTATTTTTCCTTGAGGTACTTCGGTTACACAGGTAACAGCTACAGATGCTGATGATCCTTCTTATGGGAATAGTGCTCGTCTGCTTTACAGTCTCATTCAGGGACAGCCTTATTTCTCTGTGGAGCCAAAAACAGGTACTACAAGTGAATTTGTAACTTGAAAACATTCTTAAACTCATAAAATGGATGGAAGCAAAATTTTCTTTCTTGATTTCCACACAAATATCTACTGATATGACCCTACACTCTCACATTTCTTTATAGTTCCTAGATCTGAAGAAAATCTACTTTTCTTTCCCATAGGAAGACAAAATTCTTACTCTCTAGCAAATCCAAACTTCATTTAGAAAATTATTTTGTTAGAGACTTAGATTTTGAATATCCCACTTAATAAATTAATCTAGGAACACTTCTCAATTAACAGTTCTATGGCACATAATGTGGTATTTCTATCTGTAGGTTGGAAACCACGGATAAGTGACATCTCTCCAAGAACCTAATTTCTGAGCAAGACAGATGATTATATATGGTAGAGGGAATATATGGAGTATTCTGCTCCCCAAAACTCTAAATATACAGAATGGGTTTGACAAGCAGCATACTTGCTGTAGTCCATGAGGACTAATACCCAGTATTAGGACAGCTGTGCTATGCACAGTCAAGAATGAAAATTCATAACTGGATCCAGTGATACATGTTATATACATATTTTACTATATACCCATGCCAGATTTTGAGAAAAATATGAGAGTCATAGGCTATTATATTACATTTTTTATTTTCAGGGGTCATTAGAATGGCTTCCCAAATGGATAGGGAAACAAAAGATCAGTACTTGGTCATCATTCAAGCCAAAGATATGGTTGGGCAACCAGGAGCACTTTCTGCAACAGCCACTGTTACCATCAACCTCTCCGACGTCAATGACAATCCACCTAAATTTCAACAGCGTGAGTAGAGGCTAATTAATGGAAGTCTTGAGGAAATTTAGATCCACTGAAGCTCTATTGGGTTAGCTTTTCTAAAGAGAACAGGGTTATGTTTTGACTTTAGCATACATCTGTAAAAAAGTAAAATAATGGAAAAAAAAATAGTCCTCACAAAAGCTCAAAAACCAAGAGGAAAAGAAAATCTATCATTGGAAAAATCTCAAACCTGTTGGTTTTATTTACCACTAGACTTCAAAGAAAAATTGCTAAACTACTTTCCCTATAATTTGCACTGCCTCAGCCTAAAATCTGGAACACAGGATATTTAGCATCATTTTTACTCACCTTCTTTCTTCTTTTCTTCTGTTCATTTTTTTCTGACACCTCCTATAAAGTTTTTGGCAAATGAAGCGAACCTCTCTATCCAGGTAGTTTCTAGCAGATGTAGGAGCTGTTCATTGGGCTATCAAAAAACTGGGCTGTTGGGAAGTGCTGCCCTCCACTCTTTTTTCACCCTGTTCAGTCATAAAATCACAGAATAGTTTGTGTTGGAATGGACCTTTAAATTTCAATTAGTCCAATCCTCCTTCAATGGGCAGGGATGCTCAGAGCTGCATTCAAACTGACCTAGAAATTTTTCAGGGATGGAGCATTCACCGTGTCTCTGGGCAACCTGTGTCAGTGTTCATCACCTTCCTAGCAAAAAACATTTTTCTTTTATCTAATCTAAACCTTCCCTCCTTCAGTTTAAAATCATTAACTATTTTTTTTTTAATCCTTTGCTGTATACACTGCTGAAGTAGGGCTGAGAGGGAAGGGGTCCCAAGGGGAAAGATTGTCCTGGCCTGCACCCAAGATCTATACAATGCCAGATTATGTCCACTGCTCTGGTAGAAGTTAGAGCTTTTCCAAGCTCCCTGAGAGCCTCAAGCTACAGCACTTATTAACCATGGCAGGCAGATCCCTCAACTTTGCCATATGTTTCTTTAGGGCTCTACTACATGAGTGTCTCTGAAGAGGCTCCCGTCGGCACCACCGTAGGCAGAGTCTTTGCAGAGGACAGTGACACCGGGGACAACGCAGCCATGGACTATTCCATTGAAGCAGACAGCTCAGATGCTTTTAGCATCATTACTAACAATGAGACTCAGGAAGGAATTATCTTACTGAAAAGGGTGAGTGTGGACAGGGACATCTAGTGAGCTGCAGAATCATAGCTTGGAGAATTCTTTCTCCCAAGTTTGAGCCTCTTCTGTTTCCCAGACTGATAAGCTGATGATAGCTGCAAACAAGGAGGAAAGTTCCCAAGGTGATAATATGGTCACAAACAAGTTGGAATCTGGTGAAAAACAAAATGGAATTCATAATAAGGATGAACACCTGGTGTTTTTCCCATGGGATACATCCTGAGGTATGGTCTCATGGATGTTTATGCCAATTGACCAATGAAATGCTGTCCTGTTCGAGTCTCTTGGAACATGCTTTAAATACAGCTTCTCCACTCAATAAAGTCGGCCTTCTTCCCTAAAAGAAAGGTCCATGTGCGTTGCTGTCCTTTTTCTCCCTTTCTAGGATCGTAACCACAGGTGAGATCTCAGAGACTTTTAAAAATATCTCTAAATATTTAAAAGAAAATCCTCAAGCAAACTGGATGTATAAAAAAGGCCTATGGCTTTGAATTCTCTTTTTTTTTATTTGTTTGTTTTCTTTAGGCTTTGTGATTTGAATGGAATATTATGAGGGATAAAAAGAAAATTGTTTTTCGTTCTGTTTATATTTTTGACTCATTCCTATTCCTGCTGAATATAATAGTGACAGAGTATCTTAATGCTATTCCTAACTGTGCAACACAGTGTATCTCATTGTGACAAAATGTTTTATTTTTTCTGTGCATCATCTGTAAAATCTTTATCAATAAATTGTAAGCAATCTCACCTCACTTCCAACACCTCCTGTAAACTGAAACCAGAATTTATTACAGTATTAGATAGTAGAATTTTTGTTGTGAAATAGCTTTGAAAAAATACTAAGTACAATCAAAAAAGACCAGTTTATGAATTAAGAAAACTAATATTATTTGATACTATGCAATTTGCTTTGGAATCACTGAGGAAAATTTCTTGGTCATATCAAAGATCATCTGAAATGAAGATAGAGTTCAATAGCCTAGTGAAATCTAGGAGCCTGAAGACTGAATGTTATAAGTGTGAGAGTATTTTTGGTTTTGTTTTCATCTTTTTTTTATTTGCTTTGTGGTAGGCTATTTTTTAGTTTGGGAAGCTATTTAGTATTTATTTATTTATTTATTTATTTAAGAAGATAAAGGATATCTAAAATTGCAATGAAACTGTGTTCTTAGGGGTAGCATTCTATGGGAATTTGTTTTTACTTTTTTTTCAAGTGTTGCTTGACTGCAGCATTAAAGCCAGTGTGAAATGTGAAAGCCAACAAGCATATTTTAATTTGAAAGTGTTTTTAACATTAGAACTAACTTTTAGAAGTACACATTTTTTAAACATTCTTCAAAGAAGTACTACACTACTTTGTCTTTAATCTCACACCATTTATTAAACTATATTTAATTTAAATATGAAGAAAGAAATATTCCAAATCTGACTTTCTTTCTTAACAGAGAGTGGATTATGAGAGCAAAAGGAGATACAGTATTGAAGTAAAAGCTGTAAACAGATACATTGATGAGCGTTTTTTGAAAGAAGGACCATTTGAAGACACAACCATTGTCAAAATCAATGTGGAAGATGTTGATGAACCTCCAGTTTTCACCTCGGAGAGCTATGTGATGGAGATTCTTGAAGGAGCTGAGAGTGGTTCACTGGTGGGGGTCGTAACTGCTAGAGATCCAGATGTTGACGACAGTCCAATCAGGTACCTGTCTTAAAATGTGAACAGGCCTCAAATGCAAATATAGTTGGTATTTCCAAAGCATATTTCTATTCCTTATCATAGCTCATAATTACAGCTAATTGTGCTTTTTCTGTGATAGCCAAGGTTATTGCAGATGTCATGGTTTAACCCACATCAGCTGGTGAGGACCATACAGGCACTTGCTCATTCCCACAGCCACTGGGATGCAAAAGAGAATTGAAAGGGTAAAGTTATGACAACTCAAGGGTTCAGATAAACACATTTGTTTATTATTATTATTGATATATCAAAAAAAATTATAATAGATAGTATCAAAGAAAATAAGAGGTGGTAAAAACCCAAATCTACAACAAATCCCCAAGAAAAACAAGTGATGCAAAAAGACCCAAAACAATTGCTTACCAGCCAGCTGACACCTAGCCACTCAACCCAGAAACAGCAGATTCTGCTTTTTACAATACCAATGATAAATAATTTTGCTATCTCTTAAGGGACAACAGGTAATTAATCTTTAACATGGGATTTATAATTAAAATATCTTCTTGTATTGCCTTACATCATTGTGTACTAAGTAATTTAGACAAACCAGGATACAATGACAAATGGTTGAGACACAAAATAATTTATGGTATGTAGATTTCTAATACCAGAAATACATATATATTATGCTACAGCTTCAGAGCTTTAGACAGTGATTTGTTATGATTTTCCATTCATTTACTGTTATTTTATTAGGCTAGTAATAGGTTAAATTAAACAAGGAAAAAAAAATTACATGTTTTTTTTTGTTCCCCCCTCTAAAAGGGCTCATTTAGTAGTTTGTTTAGATAACTGCAACATCTCCTGTTGAACAATTAAATGTTAACACATATCTATAACTTCTTAGTTAGAAATGTTTTGGAGGAACTAGCCTCAAACTGAATATGTCTGCATAGTCTCAAAACAGTGATATAGGTATTGAATCAATGAGTTCCTTCAAAATAGAGTATATCAGTTCTAATATTAAGATATGTTTTTTGGGCTAAGTGCTATGGAAATGAAACTAATTTTGAAATCATTCTTATCCTAAATTAGAGTAGTTACTTATAATATAGAAAACAACTTGTGTTGCTTTGTGGACTCCAGGTTTCAAACAAATTAAAAAAGATGTGCAAAAAAACCTCACTATGTCAGTAATAAAAAATAGCAAATGCCTAATATAGTTCTTCTGAAAAATGTTTATCGATAATCAGATTACCAAAAATGTCCAAATAAAACAAAATAACTCTGTCAGAAAAATTATAAATTCCTTAAAAAGAAATTTTTAAGTATCCAAACTTTGGTTCAAATTATAAGAACTTTTACTTAAAGTATTGTGATGGTTCTTCGATTTATCTTCTCACTGATTTTTAAAAGAGACAAAATGTAGCTATAAATAACAAGTTAGAGAGTCATTTAACGGCTGACAAGTTGTCTGAGCTGAAGTCCTAAGTCTCAACAGGAAACAGAAAGGCTTTGTCAAGCAGAATTAAAGGTACAATAAAAAGAAATAGTTGCATGTGGGCATTCCAAATTGGAGTGGAAAGTATCTTTCAACTATTCAAACAGGTTTTATTTCCATGAAATAGACTTTATTAGCAACTGCATCATATGGTCTTCTTGCTTTTTAGGCCACTAAAAACATCAGTAAATATCTTTTCCATTTGAACCAATATCTTTGATTGCTATTTCAGTTCATCTTTGCCCTGTAACAAGTGGTTAGACTTTAACACCTTGAGTGTCTTGTGTACATGTATGTCACACATGTACACGTCTACAGCATCCAGAGCCTTTTCAGCAAAAACTCAGGAGCACTGCAATCATCTCCTGCATTAGGATTTTGTACTCTGCCTTAGTGTCATCTCATTACAGACAGTTGTCTGTCTTTATAATGCCCATTCCCTTGGCATCAGAGCATGTCAGCAATGATAAAACAGATTTGCCATTATACCTCCATTTAGATGTTGGTGTTATTCATTTCACAAGTGGCAATTTTGCTGTTTCTTTTCAGTAAAGTCATTCACCTGCTGTGAGACTGACTTAGAAGTAAGAATTAATAATACATTTCAGATTCAGTTCACATTAATATAGATCTGAGTTGTATTTAGTTTTATAAAAAGAAGAGCTTTGATCTTGGCGGCAGTGAATTTTAAATGTTTATAAGTGTACATTTTTCATCTTTTGAGTTGTTGCAGCACACATTTATATGCATATATGCATAGCTCTGTTTTCTCAGCTGACAATAGCTTTCTATGTCCTTGCCTCTGATGGAACATTTCAGTACTAGGGAATGTCTATCCCTTTTTTGGTGCAGGTACTCTATTGTTCACAGCAGGCTTTTAAAGAGACTGTTCAGCATCAATGAACACAATGGAGCAATCATTACCACTGAACCTCTGGACCGAGAGATAGCTTCTTGGCACAATATAACTGTTACAGCCACAGAAACAAGTAAGTAAGAAATTTAAAGAATGGGTTTTTTACACTGTGAACTGTAATTATCCTCTGTATATGCCTTCTTTTAAGAGGAGAATACATTCTTCTTTCTGATTGTATTACTGTTGCTTGCTACACTAAGGAGCATTATTAAAATGATTAGTTAAATAGAAGTGGAATGTATTTGAGCTCCAAGGTCCCATGCTTTTTCATAAAAGATGACCTTATGAAAAAAGAAACTGTAATAGGATCCAGAGTGTAACACTTTCAAGTTACACTGAAGCATAAGAATTGCTCCTGCAGTGCAAGATCTTATGTTAAATTAGACCCTGGTTAATTTCACACCAGATTTTTGACTAGTGTGAAATTAGCCAGGGTCTAATTTAACACCATTCAGAAACCTGTGGCTCAAATTAATTGTGAATGCTAAGGCCTAAATCATCTAGACGTCTATTCAGTGACAATTAAAGCTTTGAAGCACCCTTTATATAGATTCTACCAGTCAATTTTGTTTGAAAGTCAAATGCAGATTACCTCTGTGTTTTTGGTGATCTGGTTGCCCTAAATCTGGGACAACACTAGAAATTTAACAGCTCATGATTTATAAGGAAGTTTAACAAGATTACTGGGTTATTATTTAAAAACTAATCCCATTCATCCTCAGGAAGGAGGAAAATCATATGAAACTAGAGTAAAATCAATAAATCAGACAGATTTTGCCAAATACTCTTAGCACCTGTTCTTTGCTCCTGAATCTCAGTTAAATGCCACTTATTGCTACAACCACTTTAAACATACATTGTTAAATTAAATTGCACTGTTCTCAAAAGGGAGCCTTCCCTGTAGAACATTGCTGCTGGAAGTCTACTATAGGATAGTCAGTATATCAATTTTCATTGAAGTCTTTAACTTGTATTTGGGAATTGATGGTACTGTCTTCCTTTTCAGCTTCTCTCTGAGTTTTCAGCATGAATTTCATTCTCATGTTGTTAGGCAGATGACAGGTGTTGGCAAATTTGATCTCTGGCATGTCTTGAACAGTGCTATGGAAACACAGCAGGATAATTTTGGCCAACACTTTTTTGATTAGTTAAACAACAAAACAGGAGAGAACCAAATGTTACAAATGAATAGCTGTCTCCTGAAGCAAAAAAACCCTAGACTTTCACAGCAATGAAAATTATTGTAGAGAAACTGAGACCTCATTATGTTCAAATTCTTATTCTTTATTTCTTTAATGATGATAAGGTCACTCTCTATAATGATATGCTCAAAAGAACTGAAGTTAGGTCAACTTGGTCTGGGCATACCTGAAAGGATTTGTATCAGGAACTAGCAGTGTATTATTCCTTGCAATATAGTCATAACATGTACTGTGTGCATGAGACATTTGGTGGATGACACTGTGGCTCCACTGATGCCAATCAAAACGCCATTAGCATTCATCCAAATGGGATGTTCGTTCTACCTTAGTCACATATTGAAACTGCATTACAACAGCAACCTCCCTGGGGGCCTGGTGATGCCCTGACATTCATACACTACACAAGACTTTTCAGCCCATTGCAATGATTTCAGGGATCAGAGATTAGTAAGAGAGACTTGATTCTGTTATTTCAGACCTGTGGTGTGGATCATCCTATCCTCATGCCATTGAGGGAGCATGTTTGACAATATCCAGAAGTAGGTCTAATTTGTTGGAACTTAAATGCAAGCAGGGAGAACTTGCAATCTGTTGACTCTCATTCCACTTTACACCTAAAGCTCAAGAAAAATCAAGTTTTCTTTCATCAGTTTTTACTTGGCTGTAAGAAACTTTCACCAAGAACAAGGCTGAAGCACAAACAACCACATTCTAATCCTATCTGAGAGCAAGAAATCCTTAAATCATTATTATCCAATTGGACAGTCAGTACTGGATGATTGGATTGGGTGCACTCTTAATCAGTTTACCTGCGGCACCAAGCTGGGCTCTGGGAGGTTATACTGTTGAAGGATACAAAAGCACCACAGAGAGATGTGGGCAGGCTGGATCGATGGGCTATACAAAAGCACCACAGAGAGATGTGGGCAGGCTGGATCGATGGGCTAAGGCCAAGTTCTAGGTCCTTCACTTTGGTCACAACCATCCTGCATAGCACTTCAGGCTGGGGGCAGAGTGGCTGGAAAGCTGCCTGGCAGGAAAGGACCTGGGGGTTCTGGCCAAGGGATGCTGGACATGACTCCGTGTGTGCCCCAGTGGCCAAGAAGGCCAATGGTATCCTGGCCTGGATCAGAAACTGTGGCCAGCAGGACCAGGACAGTGATTTTTCCCCTATGTTCAGCACTGGTGCCTTGAATCCTGTGTTCAGTTTTATGCCACTCACTTCCAGAGGTGCTGGAGCATATCCAGGGAAGGACAACAGAGAGGGTGAAGGCTTTGGAACATGAGTCCTGTGAGGAGCAGCTCAGGGAATTGGGGCTGTTTAGACTGGAGAAAAGGAGAGTGAGGGGGAACTCTCTACAACTACCTGAAAGAAAGTTGCAGGGAAAAGGGGGTCAGTCTTTTCTGCCATGTAACAAGTCAGAGGATGAGAGGAAAAGGCCTCAAGTTTCTTTCAACTTCCTCAAGGGGAAGTTTAAATAGATACTAGGAAAATTTTTTCCTGGAAAAGAGTTGTCTAGCATTGGAATAAGTTCTCCAGGGAAGTAAATGAGTCACCTTCCCTGTAAGCGTTCAAAAAACCTGTAGATGTGAATATCCTTGTCATGGCTTAGTGGTGAACAAGGCAGAGTTAGGTTAATATTTGCACTTGATTAACTGAGGTCTTTTCCTAACTCAATTATCTATGGTTCTGTGATCACTTTTACTTGATACTGCCAGTCATGACAAAATTAACCCACAAAAGAGAAGAGTCATTTTACCACTGACTCTTGCAGGTGTCCTTTCATAAGGGTCTCCAGACCTGGATATAGGACTGAAGTTCTTTGATTATTTCAGTATGGATAATATCAATTTAATATTTAATTGTCACCCTGCCTTGGTCACACATATATTTTTGTGGATAAACTTTTAATTTTTGGAGTATTCCTTTCTTAAAAAATACCTATTTATGTTCATTTCTTTTAGGAAGTAAAGAAATTTGTGTTAACAAAAACATAGTCATGCTATAAAAATATAAATAATAAAGATAAAATTTATGTAGTAGTAGTGCTAGTAATTAGTGAATATCATTATCTTGTAATTATCATTACAAGCTTATGTTTACTGGCTGATGTCAATGTAAGCTTTCTTTAATCCCCTGCAAATACTGAGTTCTGTTTTGTGTCTAGAGAAGGTCATTGCTTTTCTTTTCAAGCTACTAATACAGATCCCTAGCAATTAAAGTGTCATCCTAATTTTCACACTGATCCAGCCTGTTGCCCTTGACATCCTGTTCTCTTAGTCCTGTTTTTCCAGTCCTGATCTCTCTCAAAGAGATTGTGACAAAGAAATTTTCTGCTAATTGGGAGATATTTAGATAATGTAGGATATGGGTACATTAGCTGAATTCACATTGACATTCAATAATTTTCCTGTATAAGAGATAAAAGACAAAGTACACGTTGCCTAGCTTCTCTTCAAAATGCAACCAATGCTTCACCAAAACTGTCATTAAATATTCATGAGACACTGATTTCAAGAGTGGCTTTGTAATATGTTGCTCCCTCCCAAAACAAAACAGCTGTGATTTCAGAAAAATTAAATTTTTCATGTTGTCAAAAGCTTCCATATATACAGAAATGAGAGAAATGTTCTTCCTGGTCATTTAACCCTATACTATGGAAAAAATATAATCCCACCAAGGCAACTATGACACTACAACCCAAATATATTAAAGAATTAGAAACAAGGCTATTACAAAATCTACCTTACTCCTCTCCAAAAAAAAAAAAAAGAAAAAAAAGCAGCAAAAAACCCCAACAAACCTCCAACCTTTTAGTGAAAGAATACAGATGTGATTGCAACAATGGGCAATCTAAATTTTTTGTGCAAGCGAAGAGTATGCTTTAAAGGCAATATAGTACCGTGAATCTTGCAAACAAAGAAGCAAGAATAGGCAAAAACTAGCTGAGTCCTTCCTGTGCCATTTTATACAACCGAAGCCACCAAAGGTATTCCCTGCTTTGTATTAAGGACTGCAAAGCTTTCTTTCAAAAGACAGTGTAGTCAAATCTCTGTCCTACACATCCAATTCTGACTTCAATAAAAGAATTAAACTAACTCCTACACTCTTGGTATTATCTCTAAAGGGGATGTATGCTATTTTTTATGTTTATCTAACAGAAGTTGAGCACTATTGTATTATTATGAATGTTTGATTCAACAAGACAAATGTCATCCCACAAAGAAGTATTTTTGAAATTATTCTGACAGATCACAAGGTTCAGTAAATTAGCACAATGGTAATGACTCCACAGAAGAAATAGAAATGTGAAACTGCTGAGTATCTATGCCTTTATCTCTGTGGTACTTGCTTTTGCTGCCATTTCCTTCAGCAAAAGATGCAAAGCTATCAGCATAAATTCCGTAAGATCCAAGAAAACAAATGTTTGCTCCAAACAACTATTATATTATACATTAAAAAAGTAGTGTAAGAACCAACCAGACTGATGTAGTTTGAAAAGAGGTGGAGAGGAGTACATTTTGCTTTTTTCTTAAAGGTCCATTTGGCTAATTTAAATTAATGCCTTAAGAACTTCTGAATAGGTCAGGTGCAGTAGCACTAGCACTGAACATGAGACATATTTTAGCTACAATTATTGATATACTCCTGGTTTAGATATAGGTGACGTATATTGACAGATATTTACTTTGAAAAATGTTCAGTATTCCTGGAATATTTTAAGATTATTTTAATCACTGGAAAAGCATTTTCATTACCCAAAAACACATCCATGTTAACGCGAGCATTGTTATTGCAGAGGAACTTTTTGCCTACAAGAATAATAAGTTATATTGTGGGCAAGAAGACATTTCTTAAAGCGATGCTGTATAAGTCAGGATTCAATGTGCTGATAGGTAAAGGACTTCCAAGAGGGATCCAGTATTGAGTCAAATAATTAAAGAGTAGTTTGGTTTGGAAGGAACTGATAAGGTCATTGAATACAACCATGAACTGCTAAATCCACCACTAAACCATGTGCCTACTGCCAAATCTGTATCTGGCACTATAGATACCTTCAAGAATGGTGACTCAACCACTTCCCTGGGCATCCTATTCCAATGCTAGACAACCTTTTCCAAGAAGAACATTTTCCTAATATCCAATATAAACTTCCACTGAGGTATCATCACTTCTTGCTTGGGAAAACAGACTAAGCCCCAGGTCCCTGCAACCTTCTTTCAGGTAGTTGCAGAGAGTGATAAGTCCTTATCTGAGCATCCTCTTCTCCAGGCTAAACAACCCCAGCTGCCTCAGCTGATCCTTGGCCACCCAGACACAAGCTGGCTCATGTTCAACTGCTATTGACCAACAGACACAGGTTATTTTCCTCTGGGGAGTTTTCCAGACACTCCTCTTGAAGCCAGTAACTCTCCTTTGGGTTGTTGTGACCTAAGAGCAGAACCTGGCACTTGGCCTTCCTGAAACTCATACAATTGGCCTTAATCCATAAATCCAGCCTGTCCAGATCTCTGCATAGCCTTCCTTCCCTCCAACAGACCAACACTCCTGCCCAGCTTGGTGTCATGTGCACACTGACTGAGAGTATACTCAGTCCCCTCCTGCAATTCATTGATAAAGATGTTAAACTGAACTAGCTCCAGTATTGACCCCTGGGAGCACCACTTGTTACAGGCCACCAGCTGAATTTAACTCCAGTCACCACTGCTCTCTGAGCTTGGATATCCATCCAGTTTTACCCCAGAGAACAGTGCACCTGTCCAAGCCATGAGCTGACAGTTTCTCCAAGACAATGCTGATGTATTCGTTGCCTTTTGTTCAGATAACCTGCTTATAAACATTATATTTCATAAAAAAATTAGTTTTTTCAACCTAGTCTACATGCAATTTTTGTACCATGATACTCATATATCATTGCTTTTCCTTGTCTGAGGTAGTTTTAGCAGTAGAATCTTGTGTAATGGCAGTAAATACAAGAGAAATTACTTGTATTAATAATTTTCCTTTACATACAGGAATAAGCTGTACTGACATATTTTTTATATCTAAAGCCACAGCAGTAAAGTATACTTGAATAACAGAAACAATACATCTTCTGTGAGTACCAAGCCTAAGAATTAAGCCTGCAGTGTAGATGATTCTTGGAAAAACAATACTTGTACCAAAACTAAACACTCAGTCTATGAAGTCTGTCAGCAGTAATGCCTTAGATATGTCTGAGCAAAATCACACTTCTTTGTAAATTTGTGTGTGCAGACCATTGGATAAAGGAGCTCTGTTTTTTCCAAACTGAGTCTGAGCTTTCTGCCTTGGCTAGAGGTGGGTTGTCAGTATCCACTGCGATTTCTCCATGTCTAGAAATGTTTTTAAAATGTAAACGTTTATGAATTTTTCTCCCAAAGCTTCAAAATTTGAAAATATTGAAGAAGAGGAGGAGTAACAGAATTTTTTAAAGGAATGAGCATGACCAATCATTATGATAACCATGATGTCAAGTTATGTAAAACAGTGCAGCCAGCTTTTCTAGTCACCCCACCATGATTTTCCTGCTCAGCCACTGGAACCCCTCCTAGGGCCTGGGGATGTAAGACCTGGAATGCTGCTGACCTGTTTACAGGCTCAGCAAGTAGCACAGCTGAGCATGTGTTCCAGAGACTCACAATGAGGGCACTGACGAGGTCAGTCACTTGGATTGACACAGACAAGGCTTTGCCTTCAGCAGCACTGACGGACAGGATTCCCATTGACTACAAGCACAGGCAGCCCATTCCCCTCTTCTTCTGGGAGGGCAGATCACTGATGCATATATATACACACATGCACAACACTCTCCAGGTTCACAAGCACACAGAGAGTCATGGATCCCTTCAGTACCTACTTCTGTTTGCCCAACACCCCTTCCTGTATCCCAGTTCCTCTTATCTAATTCACAGGTCCCCAGCTAACCAGCACACTGGTTGCTTGCTGGCAAACCCACAGAACTCACACACTAATCCCTCATACACCCACGTTTACAAGACCCCTCTAAGCATGGACCTCCTGAGTGCCTCTCCAGCACCCAAGGACCCCCAAGCACCGTGGAGTCCAGTTTAAAGTTTGTCAGTAAAAACCTGGACAAACCCCATGTACGCCAAGTCTAAGCAGGACACAGACAATTGTCCCCTGTGCTCCCGAGTCAGTAGCTGGCATCACAGAGCCCTGTCTCACTCCAGTATCTGGAAACAATTTTCATTCACGTATATGCAGGTCACAACAGTGGCTGCCACTTAGTCCTTGCAGCACACATACTATGCAGAAAGAGAAACTGAGATTATGCAGAAACATGGCTAAGAAACTATTTATTAAGAAGATGAAACTTGGTAGGACAGACTGGTGATCAGGTAAAAGGCTCAGCCAGGCAAATGCACGGAATGGACTGCTTGCACACACCCAGCCCCTTCTATACCCTGTTCTAGCTGAGCTCTCTTTGTTCCTCTCTACATGCTTCCCTCTGTGCATCTCCACTGAGTCCCCATTCCCCCATATCTGGGGTCCCTCTCATTTAAAGTCTTGCCAGTTACAAAGTCCAAGTTGATCTTACTGGAGAGCCCATCAATTATCATTAGGTTTGTTTCTTGTCCTAGCCTCCGTGTTTGTTTTGTCAGGTCTGTGTCCTGATATGTTTTGTGTCTGTTTTCCCCTTTTTCTCCATTGGTTTATCAATTGGCAAGGCCACTTATCTGATGGAAAAAAACATTCTTATACTTCCAGATGCCTGCATCAATTAGTATATCTGACCAGGTTAGGTTCTCATCATCCCCTCTCTTTATCACTTTTCCCTCAGGTTTTTGTTCCAATATGCTCTTGTTTATGGCTTCCTCTTTGTCTTATTAACTCCTGTTGCACTGGAAAAGGTCCTTTCTTAGGAGAGTTGACACTCTCCTACCACATAACCTTATGGCTAATACAGTAAATTTTTCTTCATCAACAAAACATGATTTAATTTTTCCTGATCAGGTTTTATTTTTAACATTTAAATCAATTACTGATTGGGTAAAGAAAAGCATGAACAAATCCAAAATTTTACATTAAATATATTATTTCAAGTCATGCTATTATAATGGTACTGTATTATTATAATAGTATAAAAATATGTCTATAGGTATGTGTGATTATTTTCTTCCCTGCAGAATAAAGTAAAATTTTCTAATGTTTATATTACTTTAAAATGTGTAGTAAATTATTTTTAACTTTTTTTATTTCTGTCTTATTTTAACCACTAGGAAATCCTGAAAAAATTTCAGAAGCAAATGTGTATGTCCAAGTTCTTGATGTTAATGATAATGCACCAGAATTCCCTAAAGATTATGAAACATTTGTTTGTGAAAATGCAGTTTCTGGACAGGTAAGCATGAAGTAGTTAACCATCATTTTTCTCACTACAATGAAGATTTGGTCTGAGATGTTTAGCATTGATTCTTTCAGTTCTGTGAAATGAAGTTCAGACTGCATTTTTTCTATTTCCAGAATTAGTTCTGCTGATACATACATAATCTGAATTTTAAATTTCGTTACACTGATGCATTTTTTCCCCCTTGAAAACAAAATCTGTGTGTCTTGCTTGTTTTTAAATACAAGTAATAAAGTACAGGCAGAAACTTCTGAAAAAATATAGGGCACAAATTTGTTTCATGTTAAAGTCACAGATGAAAAACCTATGTCTGGTACTTCAGCAATAACATAAGAGCCAGGCTTAGACCTATTTCAAACCAGATGCATTTTCTCCTTCAGGTAGAAAGCATTTCTGTGAACTGAATTCAAACCCTGAGTAGTTCAGTGCAAGTCTGAAAATGTATAAGACACAGCCTTACAACACTTTTCCTAGCTGGCAGCTTAAGCTATTGTTATATTTAACGTCCTTCCCAGGAGGTTATTTCCCATTTCCTACCTGGTATCCACGTGAATGGGGGCATCATCAATCAGCTGCCCCAATTCCCAGGTACACTGCTGTCTTTCCATTTTCGTCCTGTACGAATAAACTCCAGGATGTTCAAAGTTAAGGGTTTTTTGTTGTTTTGTTTTGTTGTTGTTGGGTTTTTTGTTTGTTTTTCTGTTTTGTTTGTTTGTTTGTTTGTTTGTTTGTTTGTTTTTTTGGTGTGTGGGTTTGTTTTTCTTTGTTTTGTTTTGGGTCTTTTTTAAAGAAAAAAATATAAAATAAGCAATAAAAAAAATTAAACAAACAAAAAAAAAGCTATAAAGAGGAAAATCTGTGTTTTTCCATCACTCTAAAGCATTATTTGGACATTTAAAAAAAGACCTTTGGGATATCTGTGATGGCTCTGTTTTGTTAAGTTGATTTCTGAATCAAAAAAGCCTCTTCTTATGCCATATTGGTTTACTTTGACCTCGATTAGACTGCAGTTAAATAAAGATTTTCCTGTTGCTCAAGTAATCTCTTTATAGGCTTTTGCATCTATTTATATGTTTCTCTATCAGCAAAAACTTTGTTCTGTATTTGGAAACCTTCCTGTCTGCAAAGGCTACCTCTATTTAGGACGTATTTGGAGCAAGCCATTTCTATTGGTCTTTGGATATCTCATTGACAGATAAAAGTGCAGCATTAAATCAACTGCACTTTGTGTTCCTCCGCTTCAAGATACCATGAATTAAATATGGATGCTTATAGTATGGATATTTGTTATCCATGTTTTGTACTTGCCTACAAGAAAAAAACCCAGGTGATTTATTTCTCAAGGTTTTTAGTATTCCATGGTTACCTACTGATAAATATTATCTGTATGCTAACCTATCAATAGCTACTTTTCAATATCCAGATATATATATTAAGTATTCTGAGAATCACTGGACAAAACAGTTCTGTAAAGAATAGCAGTGTTAACAATAATAATAAATTCTTCAAGTATAGTACACTGAATACTTCTTCTTTGCCATTTCAATATATGAATGAGGGATGAAAGGGATATTTTTCTCATCTTACAGAAAGACATAATGTTATTTCAGTTTTTTTGGGTTTTTTTTAATTTTTTCATTGTTATAGGTTTTTGAGAGTTGCAGGAATCTTTAGTTTAGCCTGTTGAGACTGTGACAGTAATGTTAAATAATTTTCTCATTAACAAATTATCTTAGGAAGAACAACAGGAAACTGCTACTGAAGTGCATAATTATCACAGTCAGAGTTTATGATATTTTAGTCAGTGTTTATGAGTTAAACAGAATTTTTAGCTGATGTATCTTCTTTGGTGTTATTAATATACATGTTTTTTTTTTTAATTTTTACTCACAGAAAAAAAAAAATCTTTTTTTTCTCAGCAAGAAACCAAAAGAGTCAAATGCAATTTTATAGGTGGCCTGGTTGTCCACTGAATAAGAAAATTTACATTTCAGAAGAATCAGTTTAAGCAATTAAAGGACTTAATCAGGACATTACATACCTTTTTATCATAACCATATTTCTGCAACCAATTTCAGCTATACAGCTATAGAATCTGCTTATATGTTAAGTTGAGATCAAAGACTCTATAGCTACACTATCACATTTCAGTTTCTAAAGCAGCATGTCTATCCTTTTATCTGGAATCACTGTGCTGAGAGATGTTTTCAGAGATATTCTGCACTTCTGCAATTCATTTCTTTTCCTGATCTGAGCTGAGCTGTGTCTAATTTCATGGGATATTCCAAAATATATTTTCATGAGTTTACAGTGTTTAGGAGAAAAGGAAAGAAACACACGCAGAGGGACAGACACTCCTAAAAAATGAATTATCTTATTCAATCTAGACTTTATCTTGGTGTCAGCCTGGTTTACTATAAAAGTAGTTTAGAGTCAGGTCATAATTAAGTTATTTTTACATAGCCTAAGAGTACACTGATTTGTGACATAGAATATAAAACATAAAATATAAAGAGTAATACTGACTGTTGTCCTAATCATCCAGACTCAGACACAGTTAATAATAGCTACAGTCTAGACAAGTTGGCTTGCTTTGAAGTTTTGGATTTTCCGAAAGATTATGAAAATACCTGGTCTGCTTTTATTGACTGAGTGCTGACCTCCAAGCCCCTCCTTCAACATCTCCTTCAACTCACCTTTTGTGAGTTACAGTTATGTTTAACTTAGCCTCCAAAAGGCATTCAAACAAAAGGATTTGGTTTCAGTCTGTGGGACTACAATCCAAATTTGACAATAAAAATGGATGTAAAGAAGTTAGGCGTTTTTGGCATCATACTGAATCCATTCATCATGTTTATTAGACATTTTGAATGCAACTTTCACTATCCATCTAATACTATAGTTTAGTAGCGTCCTATAACACAGAAGTCAGCTGTATTCTACACCACAACTGCAGTTTTCTTTAAAATATTGAAAAAACACTTTCACTGTACCGCCACCATTATATAAATTGCTTTCCAAATGAATTGAACATGAAAGTTGCACTGTTAAATAGCCTTCTGTCCCACTACAGCTATAGCTATTTTTAGATAAAATATAACAATATTAATAAGGCATTCAAACCTGTGATTTCCTTTTGATTGGACCTTTTGACCTTATAACTGAGTGTGAACACAGTAAATGATGACCACAATGTTCTATTAATTTTTTTATATTTACCATTTATGGGTCTGTACAGTAAGTATAAACCTTTGAACTTCAAAAGAAATATTCTTTACAAATAGTCAAAACACGAAGATGACCAAATCCACCACAAAAGTAATACTAGAGACATCTCATCAAGAATGGATCTCAAAAAAGCTTAATTCCCAAGATATTAATAAATTCACTCATCTGGAAGATGCAGCTTGAAAGTTTAATGTAGTCTATCGAAATCCTTACATCATATGTAAGCAAGCTGACCATCCAGAATGTACCCATGCAGGGTAATTTCAGCCCTTTTGTGAATATTGATCTTTAGTCCTATTAGAGAGGAAGGTGATTTCAGCTGAAGATACTGAATATACCTATATTCTGAATTAATGCTGTCATCTCTAATACATATTTATTCTGGTAATTCTGAGTTCCTTTAATTTGGGGATCACATATGAAGTGACTTTGATACTGCAGCTTGCTTAGCAATTTTTATTAGATTCAAACAAGTGATTGAGTATGCAGGAACTTTGAATCAGAGATAAAAAAAACCCCAAATTTATTTACTCTGTGCATGGCACATAATAAAATAATAATCAGTTACAGGGAAAGTGAAAAGTACTCATTTGCTGTTACTTCTCTACATAATGAAATGTTGACAGAAGAAAAGAGAGGAAATCTTTAAACAAATTCTATGAGCATATGATTAATGTTAAAAATGACTAGTTAGCTAAAACAGATCCTTTCTAACAAATCATGATGCAAAATTATTTTTCCTAGCAGAAAAATAAAAGTGAGAGGTAAGACAATGTTTATTATTTCATATTGCATGTTTTCTTCAACATTTACAAAAAGTTAAAAAAAAACCCAACGATGAAAGCATCCTTTAGAGTGCAAAAATATGATGAAGCTGTGAAAGCAACATATAATGTAACAGACTCTTACACTAAGCTACACCTGCAGATGCATCGTGTAACATGTGATGTTTTGAAACAGTGGGCACAGTGACTCGTGGATAATTCCTTTTTCTGTTTTATGTGGACCATGATTCCACAACATTGTCTCTTAGCAGAATGGCACAGGTGGGAGAAGTTTATTAGCATGTGTGAGCAAACACAAAAAAGCACCTCAGTGTCATGGCATGAGCTTTGCAATTGTTAATCCTTTGCAGATAAGTACACAATTTTATTTATAGTTGAGCAGAAACATTTACAGTAGACCTAGATAAATCAGTTCCATACTGTGACAATTTGCTTTTCAAAACAGAAGCAGTCAACAGGAGAACATGAGTCTTGAGGTAAAAGGTCTACCTGGAACATGCAGACCTGACTACAGTAATCAACACTTTCCTGACTACAGTAATCAACACTTTAATCTTTTACCTGCTTTAAACTCTGATGATCAGTAAATATGAGACTGAGAAAAATCTTACTGCTTATAAAACTTCTACCAATTTAATCAGAACCTATTCTGTACTCCCAAAAGAAATGGGTGATTAGTCTCTTACATCCTATAATCCACAGCAGAACTCCTATTGAAGAGTGTTTTGTGGAAAACAAACCAAAGGAACTGAAGTGGAAAGAGAGAAGTGGCAAATATATTTCTACTTCCCTCCATTTCTCTAATAGGATTGGTGAGACTAACACACAAAGGATTCAAAATTCTACACTCAGAGTTCTCTAGTATAAAAATTAAGAGTACTGGTAGTTGTTCAGATTTATGCCTTCAGTTTAACTTGGTTGAAGGCCCATGGAAGCAGAAAGGGCTGTAACAAAGAAGTTTTGACCCTTCCTTTTGGACGTCTCCATAATTCCAATTCATTGAGACCATTTGGATTTGAGGAAACAAATTTCCAATGAAGTTTTATCAAGATTACCTGGCAGTCAACTACTCCATAATCTACAGTTTTTTGTTTACAAGATAAACAAATATAATCAAACAAAATAAATAATTTATTTTCAAGAGGCCATTCTGACCACTTGGATGTGTATAAGGAAGTTTCTTCCTCTTTCAGTTTGCAAGGGTGGGAATTTTTGTTCAGATTGATTACTCACATCTGACTTAACCATGCCTGGTATTCTCCTGTTGTTGCCATCTACACTTATCACAAGTCCTCACAGCAGAATTTTGTTCAAAGTGCAGATTCCAAACATCACCTCCACTTAGGCCTGAAATGAACATCTTCCTGTTTTCCATTTATACTTGTGGTGGCTTATTTTATGGAAACTTCCTTCTTTGATAGTGCATTGAGATACTTCACTGCATTCTTTAAGTCCTCAAAAGCCATCATAAACTTAAACCAGTTTTTCAAAAAGGATCAAGTGAATTAATCTCTGTTTTAAAAAAATACCCATTTTACAATGGACTGCTGGATGTTTAAAGCCTCTATATTAATGAGACTCGAAATAAGCATTTTTAAAGCAATTAAATTTCAGCCATGTCAACACAACTGACATAACCTTTCAAAAGTAATATATATTTTCTTTGTTTATGCGCTAAAATGCAGCAAGTTTGTAACCCTTAACACACAAGAACAGAAAGTGCAGTTTTTGAGTATGTGATGCCAGTTTTCCTGGTAAAAGGCTAGAATTTCCTAGATTAGAGGTACAAAAACCCAGGAAACTGGAAAAAAAAAAAAAAAGGATTTCCTTCATTCTGAGTGATTTTCTTTTTTCCTTCAAAGTCAGTAAAATCAGAAGTTCTTACTGCTCTTTGAATATTTTGTAGACTAATCTGGGCTTTGTTAAATCTTAGTGGAAGTAATACAGCAAGAAGCAAGCAATAAGGATTTGCCCTGTCCTAAGGTGAATCCTTGAAGGCATGTGAGTATATCTAGAACCATAGGAGTTTTAGATTTATGCAAAACAGGACAGCACAGATCAAAGTAAGGGAAAGTGGTTTGGTTTTTTTTTTTTTTCAGTTAGCCACATTCTCCTTAGAATTTTATTGACTGATTCAGATATAGATAAAATGTACAGAGCCAAATACATTCTGTAAAATATGGAAGTCAATAGCGAAATAGCAAAAAAACATCCAGTTTACAACTGCAGTAATTTTATGATTTTCACACATTATATACTCCTAAAAATATGTTTTTAAAAGACATTGGTGATACTTGGTTGAATGGAAATCACTTTTTTGTTTTTGGTATGCAGGTAAGTAATTTTTCTCTACCAAGTAAATGAACTAAAAACAAAACAGAGCAAAATAAAACAAATTAAAAGTGGCTAATATGTCTTTGTAGAACATTAAATTACTCTGCATATTTGGTATACCTTAATAGATCTGAATTTTAAGGACAGGAGTACATCCATACCAAGATTTATCCTCATCTGCTGCCATGAACATATAACCAGCAAATTTTCAAGAAAAGTCAGTATGGTCTTTTTTAGTTTTTCTGAGATAGGTGGCAAACTATTATAAAATGTGTCCTTCTTCGCAGTTTAGACTGGATAAATAATTTTGTACCCTATTGCAGTTCATATTGTTCATAATCTGGGAACTACATTTCCTTATAAAAACAAAGCCTGTGGTAATCAAGGAAATGTTAGAGGTCAGGTTTTCCTCACTGAATCCTTGACATGCATTTTTATACCTGTATTTGCACCACGTCAGCTATTTTGTTAGGTCTGAGGAAAGAAAAAAAATCCCTTGAGACTCTGTCTCCTTTATACAGCATGACATCACTGAAAATAAGTTATTCCTCTCATTAATGGCAATCAAAAAAAACCCCAAAATTCAAGGGTTCTCATTTTCCATAGAGTGAAAAATATAGATTCAAAATAAATTTCACGTGTGAAGAAGGAATGGTGTTAAGAACACAAGCTTTGGTGTGTAAGCCACATTTTTGCACTCTGTTGTGATGATTTCATCAAACTTGGCTTGTTTGAAAAGAAAAAGAATATGCAATGAAGGTCTAGATCTTTGACTGAAAAAGGATTTAACCAGAAAAGAGTTTTCAAAGTCACAGACGGAAAGCATCAGTAGTCACTTGCATTGAATTACTTCTTCACTTTTAAAGCACTGCTTGTGTCATTCAGATGATCTGTGATTTGAGGAAAGTTGAGGGTTCAAGTTCTTGTGTACAAATATCTACAAGGCATGATAAAATAGAGCCCAAGTTCAAATTCAACCCTCTCTTTTCTTGGTAGAAAGTTGGTGGACTTCCAGCAGTTTGATTTCCTCTTGATCAGCAAGGATGTTCACTGATATATGTTTATAAATAAATATTTACTGATAAATATAAGAAATATAAACTTTTTTTAAGCAGAAATGTTGCTAATTACGTTAACTCTGTAGTTGTTTATTTACAGAGATGAAAAACATTCTTTTGAATGCTGTTATTTTTTATTTTATCTTGCAATGACTGTCTGGTTTGACATATTTCCAAATGAAGGCTATTTTGTTTTCTTAAGAAAAAGCAGCCAAAAATTTCCATAATTGTGGGAAATAGAAAAGGTAGAAAACTCTCAGAAGACATGTGAAAACAAAACTCAAAATAAAAGAATGCAGGAATACAGATATGCAAGGACAAGAAAAAATAAGGTTGTGTTTTTAAGCTGTGTAGAGATAGGCCTTAGAAAATATGTTAAGCAAGGTAATAGAAAAATGTAATAGTTTAATAATGAAGGTGTACCACTGTTTTTAAGCCAACAACAAGCAAGCATTGTTAAAAGTAAGGTGTACGTGTAACTTTAGTAATTGGCTTAAGCAAATGCCTGTAAGCTTTTAACAGTAACCTATTAGCTAAAAATCTTTTAAAATTACTTTATAACAAAGAGAATTTCGGCTGTTGTTGTTACGGCGAGATCTTTCACTCTCTCCCGTGTCCCACCCTGTAATGAGGCTGATGTGCTGAAATAAAAGCTCTAAGACTGCCATACCTGCAGCCCTGTCCTGTTATTACTATAAAGATCCAACACATAATCACTCTGCTATAATATCCAGAATCAACAATTCAGGATGTGAACTTGTCAACTTATGTCACTTACTGGAGCTACAGTGTACCAGGTCAATTATGTGACTGTGTTTGTGGACTCAAGGGTGTTGCATAGAAAGATTTTTTCAAATGTAGAATGATGGACTGTTCACCTTGGATTTAAAAAAAAAAAAAAAAAATAAATAAAAAACGCTCTATATATGTTGGTTTTGGGTTGGGTTTTTTTCATTATGAGACTTCATTTGCTCCTGGTCCTTTATCTGGAAAACCTTTTACATTTTCTCAAGATTTTAATGCCTGCCTGTCTCAAATGGATGAAAACTTAAAGGAGAGTACTTGCAGAATATAAGTCTTAATGAACCTATTTGGGTATTTGGTGAATATTTATATATTAATCACTCAATACAACATCAATAGTTTAACATACCTGTTATATCCTTTTCATTGTTTTAGAGGATGGGGAAATTCTTTTACCCCTAAACAATTCTGTTCTCTTATTTTTCCAGCTAATTCAAAGCATCAGTGCTGTGGATCAAGATGACTCAGCAGAAGGTCACCATTTTAATTTCTCATTGGCTCAGAAGGATTCAAACAGCTCACATTTTACTGTCAAAGACAATCAAGGTAGTGTCAGTCATGCAGCTCTTTAAAACCTTCCTAATGGAAGATGTGTGCTTCCAGCAGGTTCTTAATTTCTTAAAACTTTCCATTTAAATAGAAATTTTCATTATAAGAATTGGACATGTCCAGAGGCGCATTTCAAAACAATAATTCAATAGTATCAAAGAGTTTATTTTCCTACTCAAGTGAATAATATAAACAGCAAAAGGCAGTTTTATTTCAAGGAAAGAAAAAACAGCTGAGATAAAAAAATACACCACTATTGCTTAAAAATTTTTTTTTAGTGTTGAATATGGTGGTAAATTCCAACTTTCTTGTTAAAATTATTTTCCTGAGAAATAAAATCATTAGAAAGAGAAGACTGACATAAATATAGTACTGTTATTTCATTAATTCAGCAAGACCAACATTATAAAAACAGGTAACTATGATTGCAATTCTATTTCATAACATATCATATCAACCAAAACCAGACTGAGATGAAAATACAGGTGCAATATTGCATGGAATTTCAAGAGTCAGTCTACTGAGACTAAAAAGAAAAGCTTCTTCAGACTAAGCTAAAGTACATATCGTTCTTATTGACCATGCAAATTATTTGAATGTTCTGGCTAAGGGAACAAATCAATGGAAATAAGTTTTGGAACGTTCCAAATACGTTAAATGGCAAACTGCTTCTCAATTATCTTCAAAGTTAGTCAATGTGTCAATAAGAATTTCAATTCCCATCTTCATTAACCTCTCACTCCCTTCCAGGAAGAGATAAATCATTATATTAAGGTCAAACTGTGCACAAGCCATGCGCCTTTCCCACCTTTCCTCTTTCTGCCCCAAACACAATACCCTCACACAAAGCAACCCATTCAGTTCCTTTTGATGGCTACTAACGGGGAAAACAAAACTTTTTGAGATATGATGCAATCAGGTTTTAATCTGTCCCTTTCTGCCATATTTGACAGAAATGACTGGTTGAATTGTGATAGCCCTAAGGAAGAGAAAAAGAGACTGTAGATTTGTAGTGTTTTTCTCCATTTTATCAGAGTTACTTTCTGAACTATGAGAGAAACTTAGAACAACTTATATGTAAGAAAATTAACTTCAGTAGACTGGTTGTATAGATGTATTGCACAGATAATGATAGAAACCCATTTTTTCCCTATTTGTACATATGCACACTTGCAGTCTTTTGCTTGGCCATGAGAAAAAATTCTGACATGGAAATATTTCTAGATTCTTTTTTCTTCTTTTCATTTCAGATGCATGTAGACAAGACAATTTTGTTTTGCAACAAGTTACTTATCTGAATTGATTGATATGCAGCAGGACCTGAATTTAAGCTGTTTATTGTGGTTTTTACAGAACAGATTTCTAAAACAGTGATAGTTAAATAGAGAGCAAAATGAAAGCATCTAAATCTTTTTGCTATTTTAGGTGGTAGAAATCCAGCTAGCTCCAGTTTTTGTGCCAGGAAAAAAAATAAGACTATTTTAGTGGACTTTTTTCTTGCTTTCTCTTCTTTCCTTTACCACCTGTTTTCACTATGTGCTGCTAGACACTCTTTTTAACCTTTTTGATTGGCAAACTGTCTATATTTTATCTGTGAACTTCTGGCTTGGTAGCAGCTGGATACATGGAACCATTTTAAAAACCAATTAATTAGTCTGAACAGGTGTCAGGTACTGAAAAATATCTCAATTTCTTTAGCTCTGAACATTAAAACCAGAGCTCCTTGGTCAAATTTCATTATTGCCCTGGAGTACCTATATCAAAAATAAATGCAATTTATTCATGATTGACAAAATATGCACCAAATGTCAGTGCCTGCTTTTACTTTTTTAACTTTCTTATATGTAGCTTCGCAGAGTACTATTGCTTTTAAATAGGTCAGATTCCACTGAATATTATTGTTGTGGTTGCAAAATATATAAAGGCATATCATCATAATAATTTTATCTTCTAGATAACACAGCTGGAATTTTCACAGGAAAAAGTGGCTTCAGTAGGCAAGAGCAGTTTTTTTTCTACTTGCCAATCTTAATTCAGGACAATGGAACTCCACCACTGACAAGCACAAATACTCTCACTGTCACTGTCTGCGACTGTGACACTGAAGTTAACACCTTCTACTGTCGATATGCAGCTTTCATGTATTCCTTGGGTCTCAGCACAGAGGCTTTAGTTGCTGTTTTGGCTTGCATATTAATATTCCTGGGTAAGTACGAGTAAGACAAATTGCTTCGTTTAACAGAGGAGTTGGTTAAGAAACAAAGATGGACCCTTGTCTCGAAGACTGAAAGTACTGGGCCACTGGGAAAAATTGGAATAAGGCAAATGTTTAATTTCTTTCCTGTTTTCTTAACTATAATTTCTCCCTTCCTCGTCCCAGTTTTCAGTAAAATTTGAATTCTAACACAATTTCCTAAAAGTTGGGTGTGGTTGAGTCATGGTCCTCTTTACTCTCCTGGCATTGCAATAATAAAGATTTCAGAGCTCAAAGTCTGTATTGATCACAGGTAGAGCTGAAGACAGCACTACACAAGAAAATTTGCTAGTGTGGGAATATATTAAAAGAAGTAGCACCCTATTCAATCTGCCTTAGGAATGGCAAATGTAGAACTGAGATCAGTTATCAATAATAAAAGAAAAAGGAATCTACATCAGTCAGAAAGCTCCAAACACAGGGAGTTTCTCTGCCAATTAAGGTTACATCTCTAGACAGCATTTTTTCCAAATGCTGGACATCTCATCTTTCCTCTCAGGAGACACCAATTTAACCTCCCATACATTTGGGAATTTGTAGATGTAAGAACTGGGATTGAGAGTGGTTCAAACGCACAGGAGCTTTTCTAGTAGCTCTGTAAAGGGTCATGCACAGCTGGCAAGCTGCACTCAAAACCAAATCAACAACTCAAGGCTGGCTGTTCTATACACCAGCCATTTCTTGACTCCATAGCAAAGCCCAGGGATGCATTAGTTCCACTACATCCATGTCCTGGTTTCCAATTGAGGACATGGAGCATACAATGAATTTGTTTTCCCTAGGCTTGCCTGCACTTCCAAAATTGTCTTATTTAAATCTGAGCTTGGATATCTGCCTTATGTCTTTTAGTCAGTTTAAGCTTACGGTTCAATGTGCATTTCAAGTTTTGTTTGATGGTTGTAGGCTATCTGAACATGTTCACTTTGTGTTATTGACTTCAGGGACTAAGGATCAGGCAAACTGTATCACTGTCCAGGCCATCGGGAGAATTATTCATCATGGATTTCTTGGGTTCTTGCAGAAAGATTCTCTCTACAGGTGGAATAAACCAATGTCCTCTATTGGGCCTATTCATATTACAAAAGCCAAAGCAGGGATATAGATAAATACATTAGTCCAAAAGAAAAAAACTGATCTACTACACTCTTTACAAACACATATTTTAAATTCCATAAGTCTTTGAATGTATTTTTGTAATGTTTTAAAGTTAATAATAAAATGTTCCATATATAATAAGTTTTCCATTTATCTCTGAAAACTAATTTTCAAGGGAAGTATATCATCAGAAGAGTTCATCAGGCAAATAATTGGAAAGTTAAAACCATCTGTTTTGTGAATCCATAGTAGAAATTCTTGTTTTCAGTGCTTTCAAGTTTTGTGTTGGTATCTCCCAAGCAGATAGAATAGTTTATCTAAAACAAGTAGAAAAAAGAACTACTTCAGATTCCTCATATTCTTAAATTGAGTAAAATGCTGTAATTCTTTGTAGTTGTATCATTTTATGTCCTGAGTAAAAACTACAGCCCACAAAATACTTATTAAGTAGAACTGCAGCAAGATATAGTTGCAACTGAAAGAATTAGCCTCTCTGAAAGTCATAGACCAATTCAAAGGGATTGTTCAGTTAAAATGAAATATCTGGGATTAAAAAATAATGCTTTAAAAGAAAATTTAAGAAACTTTCCACATATGAAAGAAATATCATGTGATTCTTAGGCCTTGACAATAAAATGACACAGAATTTAGTGAGTCTTCAAACTTGCAAATTAGCACAACAGAAATAGTTGCATATATGCACTCTGCATAGTCTATGGAAGTGAATGATTCAACCAGGTGAGGAGGATATCTTGCTCATTGTCTCATTTTTTATTTGATCTTGATGGGGCTTTTATCACAGAGACTGATAGAGATTAGGAATTTAAATTCTGAATGTGAAATGGATATATTGTGTGATAAAAATGGCACTTTCAAAAATCATAACCTGTGTTTCCATCAGTTTCAAATTTGCATTTACCAAAAGAACCGCTCCATTTATTTTTCCTTTTTTATAAGTCCCTTTGTAGCCATTTTCCCAACACACCCATTGCTCATCTCAAAACCATAAAATTCATAAAAATTACAGCTCTATAAATTTGTTAAGATAGCTTCACTTGGTAACAGCATTGATACTAAGATATGAAGCGATTTTTTTATTCTTTCCAAGAACATTTAAAGTCTCTAGTTCTGTTTAATTTTTCTCTTGTCCCTTCTCTTTTATTTTTATTTTTTCAGTGTTCTTCTTGGCAATTGTAACCATAAGGCAGCAGCAGAAGAAGAAGCCTCCCTTTTCGGAGAAGATGGAAGAAATCAGAGAGAACATTGTCAGTTATGATGATGAAGGAGGAGGCGAGGAGGACACAGAAGCCTTTGATATTTCAGCACTGAGGACACGCACTGTCGTGCGAATGCACAGACCTCGGAAGAAGGTGGCCTCTGAAATCCAGAGCCTCTACAGACAGTCTCTGCAGGTTGGCCCAGACAGTGCAATCTTCAGGCAATTCATTTCAGAAAAGCTCGAAGAAGCAAATACAGATCCCAGCGTTCCTCCCTATGACTCCCTTCAGACCTACGCGTTTGAGGGGACTGGCTCCTTGGCAGGATCCCTCAGCTCCTTGGGTTCAACCACTTCAGACATGGATCAGAGCTATGACTACCTTGCAGACTGGGGACCTCACTTTAAACAGCTTGCAGGCATGTACTCTTCCCATAGAACTGTGGGGGATTAAGCACTCTTTGAATTGTTCTTTTGTTTTCCTAAGTCTCAGCAACCAAATACAACTGCGGATTTTTTAAAAAGAGATCATCCCATATTAAAACATGAGAAATAAGAGCCCAAGGGTTTTAATACGGAAAGTTTTGGATGCGGAAACCTCTTGAAAGGATAAAACATACAAGAGGTGTTGCCACATGAAGGGATGGAGGCTATAGTTTGTAAACCTTATGGTTATCTTAGTGCTTAATACCAACTTTGCTGCTTTGGATATCTAGAGCCTATTCTGGATACTGAAAATCTGGATCTTACTTGTGCAAAGGAGGAGTAGAAGCCATAAATGGATGTTGTAAACATTCTGTCATCCATAAGCTTTAAATGGTTTCCAAAGCTGACAGACTTTTGCTGTTGCAGTTGAATACATACATTAACCAAAGTTAAACAAGCATATTTGTATAATGCTTCATTATATAAATATAATTGTGTGAAAAAGTAGACCCTAGATATTCTAATACTGCTGTCAGAAGTGCTCACAAAATAATCTATTTATTGTTCTTAGGATGATAAAACTAAAACAGATGTCTTTTCCTATCAGTATAAAAATAAAAACCCATTACAACATCAGCAAGTATTTGCTGCCATTTTAGTTTTTAATGAAACTATTGGAAAATGTGTAAACCAATATTTAATTTGGCAAATAAGATAGGAAAAAGAATCAATATCTAACTTAAATTCTGCAATTGACCACATTATATATTACTGCACTTAGAACAAAATGCTGTCCAAATAAAGGCATTTTTCCTTTTATTAAGAGTTTAAAGGATGACTGATTTACCAGCACAGATTTATTTTTTTATTATGGAATATAAAATTAGCTGCAGTAGTCAGTTTTATTATAACAATATTAAGAATCTTTAAAATGCTAAACTGGTGGTTATAAACTTTATGTATGACATTAGATAATAAAATGCTTTAAATGTTAATCCACTTTGAAAATGATCCTGAATCATTCTGCAAGACTCAAGTAAGATTTCAAAATTAATTTCACACTGTATTTGTTTCCAACCATTCCATAACAAATATAAAACTATGTCAGAATATTTCTTTATTTATACCACTACCCAGCAGCAATTTTTGAACTGAGATCATCAAATGTTTTCAAAATGGTCTGGCTGGAAAAAACAACCCACCTGTATTTTACTCACCTCTCTTTCATTGAGTACTCATTTTACAGAAATTCTATCCTGCAGTCAACTGATTCAATCACCTAGAAGCTGGCACCATGATAAACCAAGTTATGCAAAATATTTCTCTCTGTTTCCCTTTTTTTTTTTTTTTTCTTTTTAAAAGTAAGATTTTAGGTATAAGTGTAACTGAATTACAGAGTCAGGAAGGCTAATGCAAGGAAGAAACAAACAAATAAACCAGCACCAACAGACAAATTCTTCAATGTTTACTACAGTTTACAGCTCTTCACTGAAGAAAACCAAGGTATGTAGGCTAAGTGGAAAAGTGCCAGTGCAGAGTTTAAATTCCTGGTACCTAAAAATAAAACATGGAGATGTTTGAAAACCAGGAGAAATTTTCAGTGTGAGGTCAGGTAAGGGCAAAAATATTATTCATTATATTCATAGCTGGAAAATTATGGGTAGGTGGGTGAAGGGGCAGGGTGGCCATCTGAGCAGGAGCAGATGAAGCAGCACCTGCTTCATGAGAAAAAAAAAGATTCTTGTCAGTCTCGTGGTAGGTTGCCAGTGCAAATGAGCAGCCACAAATGAGCTTTAAAAGATGCACAAGTAAAAATATTGTGTTAATGACGCAAAACTTTTATGGCAATGGCCTTCAAACAGATGTGGCAAAATTACTTTTATTTGAGAAAATATTTTACATATTAATAATTTCCTCCATGGAGAGGACTAGAGAAAGAGAGAACAGCTACACACCACTGGCTGTTGACAATAGTGAAACTACATGTTTAGGATTAGATTTATATGGGTTATAGCCTAAACAAATCCTTATTCCACAGATGGTCCCAGTGGCTTTAAGAGAATTCTTTGTGCTTTCAGATTGTATTTAGTACAAAAAGGATAACAGTGTCTGATCCTTTCTCAATCCAGAGATTTTGTCCATTTATGTGGGAAAATAGCCTTCAACACTAAACCATTTTGTTTATAATTTTCTCTCTTTACTGTGAGGTATTTTAACAATAAATAATATTTTTAAAATAGTGCATACCACTAACATAGTTTTTGTAACCCCTGTAGGCCATTGTCAGTAATTGCTATGTGAAAAAGAATAATGGAATACAATGGATCTTAAATGATCTTCAGCTGAAAAAGCTTTAGATCATGTTTACATAAAAGAGAAAGGGCATGTTTGGCTATGAAGCAAGAATATATTCCTAGCTGTTACTGGACCACCCTTATTAGATTCCCAGTATTCAATCTAAGCCAACCTTGTCCATTTATTTCCACATTACAGAAAAGCACCACTGTACTTACCTAGGAACTTCACACATCCTTTAAGTTTGCTGAACAATGTGCAAAAAAATATTTTTCAGAATTGTCTTCTTATTTGAAGGAAGTAAACATTCTAAGAAAAAAGAAATCATATGAGAGATCACAATCGTGAGTAACATTTAATTAATAAAGGATAAGATATAATTTGGAGTTTTTGATGATGAAATCTATTAAATTGTGGCAAGGTTTTCCACATAGATTCTTCCATTATCTTTATCTTTCAAAATTTGATTACTAGCTAGAATTCACTATGCTATTGGCTGAATTGAAGAGTGCAAGTATGGTGACAGATAATACATAAATATTCAGCAGTTCATGACCTGACCAAGGAAATATAAGGAAGACTTATTTGCTGGCAAAAGGAAATATGATCACATACTCTGCTTTTCTATATGAATACTTTGAAGAGATATTCCTACAGATGTTTTTTTCTGTAGCCTGGTAAAGAGAGAGTTTAAGAAGTGGTGAAATACCAGACAAAAGATCGTCTTTCTGTTTCAGTCTAACTCATATGGATTCAGAGGGTTATGGGTTTTGTTTTATCATATAAAAGCCAAAGAAATAAAGACTATGAATATATAATAAATGCTTGCCATTCAAATGTCTAAAGTTAAAAAAAAATATACAAATCACTTGATAGCATATTGCAGCTTCAGACTAATTGCTGTGCCTGGAAAAATAGATTTTATCAATTAAGCCACAATAAAAAGCTTCCGTTTGGTTTTGACTTTATACATCCCAATGTAGGTTTTTTATTATCATAACACTGAGAAGAAATTTTGCATATTACTGAGGATAGTCTTAGTCTTCAATTCACGTAATTTTCTTACCGCATTTTTTCTCACAGGTATTGTCATTACACTCCTAGCTTTGCTTTCAAAATCTGCATTGGAAATCTGGTTAACACTCATTCTTAATTATAAGGGGTCACCCTGTCAGATGAGGGTAAAATTTGTTTGAAAAGACAGTATGCATTTTATGCTTGAAAGTCAGATCTAATATATGCTCTCTTAGGAGCAGAAGTTGAAGGAGTTTATGTGATTTTACATTCTGGAAAAGAAAGCATTTCACCCTTGATTCATATTACGAATAAATAGAATAAAATTTATATGAAAAAAACAGTAGCTACTAGTAAAGTCTGTAAGATGTTTCTACCATAAAATTGGTAAGCCTATGTCTTATAAAGAAAAATGGAATTACAGTTTATTTAAAAAAAGAAATATTGACACATTTGAAAATAATAATTTGGTTGCCTTTGTATTTGTTTGGGAAAAGAGAACTACTTATTTATACATGATCCTGTACCACCCTTCTGTCTCATACATGGAGTTCAAGGAACAGTAAAATCTAATTCTAATAATGTACAGAAGGATAAAATGTGCATACAGAGAGATTGCTTACATCAGGATGAAACACCTTACCCATCGCAAACAAAAAATTGCATTCGTCAGAAATATGTATAGGACTCAACAAGATGTGTGCCAACAAAGGCAGTTAGATATGTGGCACTAAGACCAAAAATTAGTAAATACAATTAGAAAAAATCAGTGCATCAGAAAACTGTCAAATAGCAGAAACTGGAACATGATATCAAAGGCTCTTAATTTCCCATACATTTTAATTAAGATAATACTTTCATAATATTAAAGTTTACAATTTAAGTACTACTCCATATGTGGGGGTTCAAATAGATTTGGTTTGTAGAGAGAATAAAGTCTGCATACACACATCTGACAATGTGGATACTACAAAAGTTATTACGTTANGATGTATATATAATTATATATGAAACATTACTTCTGACACTGTTGTAAGTAAATCAGTCTCTGTCATTAGAATTTCCACTGAAAAGACGTTAAAAAGGACATCTTCGACACATTTTTGGTAGCTTGGGAGCTGGAAAAGGAATTTTTTATATACTGATTTGGTAAATTGGACTTAAAAATGTCAAAAATATCCTGCATTATTAATACCGAGGACACCTGAGAGATAAACAAGAATTGGATGACCCTGGAGAAAGAAAAATAGAAAATGGACAAAAAGCATTGACAAAAATAAAGATCATCTACTCTAGAAATAGTACTCAAAAAATTAAAAATCTGCTATTATACTGGGCACTTATCCAGCAGGCAATTAAACAGGACAAGGTTAGTCTAGTACTAAAATAACTATGAAATGACAGCAACATTCATTCCAGAAAAGGAAAAATATCAAATATGAACAAAACCTGTACAATACAATAGATAATATAAAATGTTGACTATGAACCTAAATTGATATTAGACTACCCAACTGTTTAATTACATGACAGCTCATTCTGTTTCTCAGACTCTGACCAGCCACACTAGTATTGTTTCTGAAATTCACACATTCATTTAAACGGTATACCAAAAGTAGTTCCAATATTATTATTAAAGCATTTTCATGGGGCAAAAATGTAGTTTCTAATTTATTATTTATTGCATATGTACAAACACTTTGGCAAACAAAGATAAGGTGTCCAAGAGATATAAAAGAGGTGATAAAAGAAATTATCCTTAAATAGCTCTTTCTAGACTTTCAACAGTCTAATTCAATATGCACACATTTCATTGGTATCTGATGAACCTCATTTCATTGGTTGCAAATGGCAATTATATCACTTTTGAATTTAAAGTATTCTTATAATTACTTTACAATTATTTTATGAGACTTCTCAAAGCTTGGTGTCTAAAGTAATGCATCTTCCAGGTTCTTTCTGTACCTTGTTATCGCAAAAGTCTTACTCTGCTTTTCCACCACGGAAGGTAAAAACATCCTAGACAGCTTCTATAGCACTTGCATCCACTGTGATATATCTCACTCAACCTCAGCCACCTAAAAATCTGGAGTAAGTTATTCAACTTCCATCCTGTGTTGTCACTACATCAGACATCATAGAAATTCAAGGCAGGCTGGACTCTCCAGGACTTCAAAATGAGAGACGCATCTTTCCTTATGCGGAATACTTAGACATGGTAGACCTGCCATAGCAAAGAACTCCTCCTAATACCTCTCCATCATCTCACTGTGGACACTAACTCACTGATAGTCACTCATAAAGCTTCATCTGCTTTCCCCAATCTGATAGGGGTATAAGGACTTACTCCTTTTACCTTCATGTACATTTGGATTTGTTTCCAAAAATTCAATACTTTTTTCCTTTGACAATAGCTTCTGTCAGTCTTGAATGATTATTATTGCTTTATATTTTCCTATTAACAGCTAGAGGTTTCCAAGTCAGCTCCTTGTAGAGATAGCTATTTTGATATCACAAATTTCAGGAAGTACAGGGAAAGATGCATGAAATTAAGGCCAAAAGAGGTCAAATGCTTCCTCTAGTTGGTTAGCTCCTGAGCTGGAAACAACTTGTAGATCCTGTAATATCATTCATCACTTTACTTGGTCTCAGTAGCCATGCAGAACTTAATCAAGGTGGTGAGCACCTTGCTTGGATGTAACTCACCCCTTCTTTAGTATATTTTTGTTATGAATATTGTTAGTACTGTTCATTTCTTGTCCCATTAATGTTTGTTTTCAGTAAAATTTTATCTCAACCCATAGTCTCTGCCTTTCTCTCTCTCTCTCACCAGGAGGGGGCACAGGGAAGTGAGGCAGTTAATTTGGAATTAAATTCCCAGCTGGTTTTAAACAACAACATATAAAAATGCTATATCCACCTGAGTTGATCAGTTCTGGTTTTGTATATCACTGGGAAAAAATTTCTGGCATGCGGCCAAACTATTTGCTTGAGGATGTTTTATATGTTTGCTAGCATTCTTTACTCATTAATCTCTCTTTGATGGTCTACAAGTCTGATTATCTTTTATATAGTTTGTTCTACATATAATGACTACTTCTTATTCTAAGGCTCATTTTAACCAGGTTGCAATATTACACTCATTTAGTGATCAGAAGATAAGCACTGTTAAGCTGTTTGCACCTTGTAGCAATCTGTTCCAATGGCATCATACTGGGACAGTATTTTCAAAGCCTCTTCTCATTTTGTGATTTTATTATATTCTGGATTTTATTTTAAGATCATAGGTTCATTCTAGAGCAAATAACCCTTTCAAAGAAATACAAAATACAAATACAGATATATAGAATTGCACCATGTAATTACATAAAGCTAAATAAAGCTGAAACAAATCAGATAACAGTTATCTGATGGTTTCATAATTCTTTATGTTTAAACAACCCATCACATATCTTCTCTCAGGTCAAGATAAATCCAGAGATCAGCTGGCCTGAGTTATGTTAATAACAAGCCACTCACAAACAGTAACATCTCCACAGTTGCTACCTACATGTCTACAGTCACTGGAATGTTTTCAATGGGAAAACACATTCAGAAACCAAGAATTAATATCTGAAAATTTCAAGTATTTCTGGAAGAGGAATTACCCTGAAAGGAGGTGAGGATATTCCTTACCTTTCTGTTGGTCTGCATTACCAGAAAAAAGTAAACAATACTAGAATAATATAATTTGTATGCATTTGTCAGAAACATATTTTCATCCTAGCTATTTCTTCAGACTATATTTGTAATAGAAAATTTCTAATTGTTCACCACGTGTTTTGATTCATGCATCCCTTACCCAGCAGAAAATTTGTTGGTCCTCTGCTGTCTAACTGCTCCTACGTGATAGATGGTTTGGATTCACTAAAAAACCCAACCAACCAACCAACCAACCAACCAACCAACCAACCAACCAACCAACCAACCACAAGTAGTCTTCAAGATTTATTGTAACAGAATAGAAATATTTATTTTCCATTACTATTAGAGACTGGTAGAGAAAATGAGAACCTGATGACTAGAGAAGCAGCCTTCAAAAAAAGATTCACAAACTGATTGCTTCTGTAAATACTTGGAAAATTTTGGAACAGCAAAAATTCAAAGAAAAAAATACTTTCCTGATGCTTTCTTTCTTGTTTGCTTTTTCTGCTGTCCAAGAAAAGAACTTTGTAATGCAAGTCATTTTAGGGACAGCCAAATGCACCAAATAGCTGTTGTTGCAGAGGTTTCTGAAGTCTTTATTCCTTAGGGATAAAGCAGATGTTTTCAGACTATTAGTATAGTTGATATATTGGGTTGATACTACATAGCAGTGTAAATGGAAACAAATAATTTCTGGGCACTGAAAATTAAATCCAGTTTGTACCATCTTTCTAATTTTCCTTTGCATTATCCAGGACAAAAATTAACTGTTCCTGACATTCCTTGCAAAATATACACTTACATTCGTATATTAGTTTTCTCCAAAAATCATGCAGAACAATTTTAGCTTTCCAGGTTTCTCCTCCTTATTGATTCACTGGCTTGCAGGATTCTGACAAGTGTGCACTTTTTGCTCTGAGCATTTTCTTGATGTTTCTTTAATGTGCACCTATGAAAGGAAGAGGGAAAAAAAAAAGAGCAGAAAGAGCAGGAGGGAACCAAAACCTTAGTGAGCAGGTAGAAGTGTCATTGTGGAATGCAGTTTGAAAGAATCAGAAATGGAACCTACTGAGAGCTCTGCAACTTAAGCTGTAATAAAAGAAGAATTTAAATGTTTTTTTATCTTTGTAGGGTGCAAAATATCCTTAGAGACCCCTGACAATATTCCTGCTATTGCAGAGACCTGGGACATTGTAAATAATTTCCATTATACTGTTCTATTAGGGTTACTGATATTTCACTGTAAATGTAAGTACATAATGGTGTGATGGGAAGCGTTTTTGTAATCCTTACTAGAAAGTTGGAAACTGGAAAAATTTTCAAAGATGTAATCAGGATCGTTAAACACAAATTATCTGATCTCATATTCCTTTGATTTTTACTATTATTAACTTTTCATGTATTAAATAATGATTTGACCTCTGAAGTCTGCTAGTTTAACTGTAAGAATGGATGCTCCTTGTCTACAGGTAATGATTCAGGAGAAGATTTCATTATCTTCTTTCATTATGTCAATTTGCAAAAAAAAAAAAAAAAAAAAAAAAGAACAGACAGAAGTTCCATTAATTATTTTAATGGACCTCAACCACCTCAAAATCAGTTTGGGTTTTTTTATTATTTAAGAGGTGCAAACAGTATTATGCATATATAGGTAGAGAAAGCACACAAACTGTTTTCTTAGATAAATGACATAATCCTAATCCCAACAATTCTTGCTTATTTCTTTCTTTGATCACAGTTAGGCAATTTTCTTATGTTTTATTGCTTCTGACTTCCTGGGAATTTAATATTCCCTGCCATTTTTCAGAAGCTGGCATGTGCCAAAAAAAGTTAGATTCAACCTAGGCATATCAAAAGGACTTCTTGCATTCCTACCTGTTTACTACAATCTCTCAGAGTAGTTGAAGGGAAGTCCTGCAACCTGTACCCTACAGAAGAATGTGGGAGGACAAGAAAGAAAACAAATCTCATGCATCTCAAAACCAAAATAGGAAAATAAAGTTATAACTCACATTCAATAACAAAGCATAAAAAACAAAGATACCAGAAAAAACTCAGACCTTGAAAAGCCATTAAAAGATAAGCTTTAGAGATGAATCTGAGACAGAAACATCAATTTTCTTGCCCCTGTGATTGCTTTAAAATGACACTATACCTTGAACCATCCTTTGAGTTTTCAAAAGTACCTATGTGGCAACAGTGTAAGGAGAGGAAAACATAATTTTCTGACAGAACTCCAATTTTCTTCAATGCTATTTACACTTTGAGTTTTTAGGTTAATCTTTGAGCACATTCCAGGCAGCAGTCCAGCTCAATCTGACATTATAGTTTTCAAAAATTTCCTTCTTTTTGTCTCGGATGTCTTTTTTGACTATGCATGCTTCCTCGTCAAAATAGCTAATTAAAAAAAACCTAATTATCCCATTTACAACACATGTTCTAAATTCCTACCACCTGAAACCGATATTCTGAAACCCTAGTGCATACTTAACCCTGTCTTATGTAAAACAAGTAGAAAATAAACAAGTGTCTATGATTTTCTTGGAAGGTATTTTTCTTTTTTACTGAGAGAGGATTCTCGGCTGGAACTATCAATCATCCATACACTGAGAAACCATATTTTAAAAGTAGTTAAAATAGCGTCATTTTGGGGATGTTTGTAGTGATTTGGTTTTTTTAAGTGTGAAGTCATTTACTGGGGGTTATGTTTCGTGCAGATTTGCTTAGACTAATGGCTGGGAAAAAGATCACTAAACAGTTGCACTGCTGAAAATTCTGTGTATCTCTAGAAGAACACGGGCTCATTAAAGCTATACTCATATGCTTTAACAATGAGCTGCTTTATACAGTGTTATAGTATTGAAAGAATTCTGAAAATGTTTGCCCAAGTTTTATATAAGCATTATTCTGAATTTCTGGACTAGCCTAAACACTTCACTAATAACCTTATTATTTGTCCATTGGGTTTGCACCTTACAGCAAAACATCAGAGTAAAGCAATAAGCTCTTGAGTTTTGAGCTACTACTCTAGTGTGTTTCCGTTGTTGCAGTACTGTACTTGTGGTGCTAAAAGCTTCCATCAATTGAACTTATCTTGGAAAGATATGGAAAAAATTGTAATGAAATATAGCTAGGTCTGCTGGCTTTATTTTTATTTTTTTTCTGCTGATTACAGAAAATAGTTTTCTCATCTATTTAAGCAATGAATTTTTATTGCTTTACAGAAGACCCAAAGATCCAGTGCTTATTGAGAATTACTGCACAAGAAGCTTCTGCTAAGTAGATGATTATATACATCCTTTCATGCTCCTATATTAACTTAAATGCTGATTATTGTGGTTCTTTTACATTTTTCTTTCTTTATTTTTATTTATTTTTTTAACTTAAGATGGTTCATGTGGGCTCAAGTCTTAGCATGTAAAGCATAGATGTGCTACAGTAGGACCTACTTTATATACTGTGGAGCTTATTGGTGGGAAATCCTGATATCCAGGATTAGCTTCACACTGTGATTAACTTTTCAGTGGCAACAGAATGGGATTTTTAATTCTAGGTTTTAATAAGTTTATGTCACTTATCAGTTGAATACTTTAGTTAGAAATACACTATTCTCACATAAAATTTTATTCAGCATTCTCTTTTTCAGCTTCTAGTAAACCAATTCTGCAAATAATTCTAATTCTTTCTTAAAGGATTCATTTCAGAATAGATTCACACAAGGCTTTCAAATGTTAATATTTCAGTTACTTTCCTTTCCAAGTGATTTTTCTATCAAATAACACATAACTGTTAATGCAACATCCACTGGTAAACAAATCAGGCTTGTTTGTGGCTTACCTATATGGGTTCAGCTACAGGAAAAGAGGAGAAAAATGATAAATACTTTTATTGTTATTCTGTATAAGAAATACTAAAGTATTTGATATTCTTCTTGAGATAAGCATGAATGTATTGTAGAGCTCTTAAGGCATATATAATTCAAGGTCATTCCATGCAGCTGATATTCCATGCAGTGATATTTTGTCTCAAGAACAACCATAAATTCAATTTGATTATAGGTATACAAACTAGCACCCTTTTTTTGTTTGTTTGATTTTCTTATCTAGGCCATTGTATGCACAACATCTTTCTGCCTCATGAACTTTTATAATTCTGATTTCTAAAAGTATAGTTTTAGTAAATCTAACTATAAAAACAAATTTTTACTCTGGATATTGATCCTCATCCTTTAAAATTATTTATCCTGTTGTATACATAGACAATAAGAGTTTCTGTGCAAGGGACTAGGAATGCTTGATGAGTTCACCAAAAACACTGTGAAAAGTGGTACTCAGTGAGGCATATGGAGTCATGGAGTATGTTCTGCTTTACGAGATGCTACTGGGAAGGTGGCAAAAGAAATGTGACGCACATAGGATCTTCATTGGAGGTATTCTGCTCCTGTGAATTCATGTGTTTGCATGTGTGAATAAAGAGAGCATCATGTGAATTTTTCCACCATCCCCTAAGCTGTCCAGATGCCAGCCAGCTGTAGATATAGAAACCATATTATCATTCATGCACATAAATAAACCTTTTTTAGAAAGAAATTGTGCTAACATTCTAAAAGCAGCTCCACTATGCAGCTCTGAAATCATAACAGGCTTACATGTGGTTGCCTTGACATATCTACACCTGCCTGCCTGCACTTCTCTGCAGAGAGGTGCTCTAATATTAGCTTCATCCTGAATAATTCTGTGAGGATTATTTTACTGTTGGAATCAAATTCAAAAGAGCAGCTTCTCAGGATAATATGCATCAGTATTTTGTGGGTTAACTATTTTAATAGAATCCAATAATGTTGCAAATTGAAGAAGTGGATCTGCCATTAAAAATCAACTTGTTTCTTCAAGAGGTGCTCTGTTTACTAATTAATTGATCATATAAGACTTATAGAAACTCAGGGCCAAAAATTGCTGGAAATTATGGGAGAGTAGTTGAACACTTTAAACCAGACATGAAAGGTTAAATTCTGCCTTTGAGCAGTACTCATGTCAGGCATACTACAGCCTGAAAACACTCACTTTATGATATAAACTTCAGCTATTTTTATTCTGCACAGAGAATGGAAAGCCAGATAATTTACTGCAGTTGAGCAGATGTTTGTTTTTTCTTGACATTATTATTGTTATAAAGAATGAAAAATAAGCAATACCAGCCAATAGAGAAATGTTATTGCTATAATAACAGAAATACTGCACAAATTGAGGAATCAGACCAAGAGAGAGCATTATATGAAAAGATCTCTAAGAAAAAGAATAAAGCAAGAATTCTTATAAAAGAATAGAAAAAAAAATAGTAAAAGGTGTTATGGACTGAGCTTCCTTTGCTTCTCCATCATGATAGGTGTCTTGCTGTTCAGGGGCTGCAGTGGTTTCTGTAGGAGAGCCAGAGGCCAGGAAAGGGAGCTGTAGATGAAACAACCAGCAACCTCATCCAGAGAAGCCAGAGCTTAGGAAAAGCAAGGAGCACCCATCTCATCCTCCTTGTTGATAATGAGGTCAGAGCTTACACAAAGTGTCTCACTCTAAGCAGCATGGTCAGCTGATGGTAAGTTAGGCTTGATGATTGATCTAAAATATCCAAACCTAGTGCTCAAAAAGTTAAACTGAAGGCCAGAAGGTACATAGCGTCAGAATGAACTGCCCTAAAGCATGACGAGCTTTGTCTGTGCAAGGTGCATGAAAAAAAATTCCCATATATTTAAAATTACCACAAAAGGCAATTTGGATAGGAGATCTCATGCAGTTGATATCTCTCCCCTTAACTTGTTTTACAAAATTTGCATGAAGGTTCTATTGGCCATCAGGTTCATGGCTGGTATGCCAGGGCAGATAGTTGGCACCAAGAAAGAATGACAAATTATAGTTGTTCAATATATGACAGCAGCTATCACAATTGATGGTACTTGCTCATTCAGTTTCATTGATATGACCCTTCTTTTTTTCATTACTCTAACTGATGGAGGATTCTGGAGCAAGACATTTTACAACTGTTGTATCAGCTTCATATATGTGTGTGTGTGTGTGTGTGTATATATATATATATATGGCTTCCTGAAAAACATTTGAGGCAATGTCACGACATTGATTTGAGTTTGTCAGATATCTTGGGACTCCAGCATGAGCCCAGAGAAAAACAAGGCTGTCTTAGTCTATAATAATTGCTTTGCTGTGCTTCTCTTCCATACGTTGTCTTATCGTTTCAATTGTCATTGTTTTTAAAACATATTTTTGCTCTGTTATATATTATCATCCTTCTCTAGGAATCAGCTGTCAAAGTAGTGAAACTTGTTTTTCTCATTCAGTAATAGCTTCTCTGGCTTTAAGATTTTGTAGCATTTGGTTTCACATCTCACTCATAACTTTTCACTCTACTATTTTATTTTAATGACTCTTTTTTTTTTCAGAAAGATTGTTATTATTTAGATGATTCCTTTTGAGACTCACATAAGTTATCATTGCCCTGCATTGCCATATCTAGTGTTGGCAGGGAGATCTAGGTTCACCCTCTTACCTCTCCACAAGCCAAATATCTATCATGTGAAACAGAATGTAAATGTACTCAGCATTCCCCACAGATCATAAATAAGATCTTGAGGAGGACTGGACCCAGTACAGATCCCTGAGATACACTGCCTAATACCTCTAACTGGACTTTCTGATCACAATGCTATGGGCTCAGGTGCTCAGTAGTTTTGAATCCACCTCCATGCTTATCCAGCCCATGTTTCAGCAGCTTGTCTTTGAAGCTCTTACAGGAAACAGAGCCAAAAGCCTTCCACAGGACAAGGTACACAATGTCCACTGCTCTCCCCTCATCTACCTCTGAGTCATTTAACTGTAGAAGACTCTCAAGTAGTCAAACATGGCTTCCCCTTTGTGAGTCCTTGCTTACCTTTCCCCTTTTGTTTATGACTTATGTTCTACTGTATTTGAGTGCCAATCTCACAGCAGAATCTCAATCAAACCAACGTTCAAGCCTCTGGAATATTAGTGACTTTGAGACAATCTTGATTGCTTTTTCTATCTGTAAAATAGAATAAGTAATATTTTACTGCTTTGTATGAAACATAATACATTTCTTTTAAATTGGCTCCTGAATTCATAGTGATCTGTAAAATCCAGGATTTTTTTTCTTTTTTTCTGATATATCTAGGCAAGTGGAAATTCTTTCTCAATCTTTCATCAATTAATTAATTGTAAAATTTGACTCAAGAATACGTTAAAATAATGCAGAATAAATTATAAAATGGTACATTTACAATAGAATTTTCTCTAGTTCTAAACTGATGAAGTATCATATACCAAGTTTAACAGAATCATAGAAAATTATCTGGGATTTCAAAGACAGAAAATCATTAGCTTGAACTTGTCATTCATTGAAATGTCTTTCTAGTCATTTATAATGGCATTGATTTCATAGGCTAGCTTCCAAATTCATGTTGGCAATAGATTTTTAGCATCAAATTGTAGATATGTGAACCAAGCGACATCACTAAACTGCAGAGAACTTGGGAAGTTTCCAGAAATTTATTTACAAATTTCAGATAATTAATTTGATGGAAAGCTTGTCAGTGTTCACTTTTCATATAAAATAGTGGCTTCTATTAAAATTGTCTATTTTGAAGTGCTCCATTTTTTGTCTATCCACAATCACAAATAATGAGGGCAGAGAGGGTTTTGTTTTTGTTTTTTTTTTTTTTTTTCTGGGAGTGAGTGAGGAGTGGGTGTTACTTGTTGGCTTGTTGTTTGTTGTTTTTTTTCTCTCCTGGTTTACAATGAAACATCTGACACTTGTAAGCTGTAGTAGCTATTACTCTAAAGATATCTTGATTGGCATCACTAAAATTACCCTGTAATAGCTAATACATTAACTATTTGAGGAATAAACTGTCAAAAATAACTAGGAAAACTATCTTCTTATTTCTAGAATTAATTAATTGGTACCTACTATGTTAAACTTGACTGCACACATTTTTTTTTTTTTTGCTTTCCAAGAAAAAAATGTGTTGCATTTACAGGGCTGTGGGTTTTAATCTGCACTTGACATTATTTTCAACATTTGCTCAGAATTAATGTACAGTAAAGTGTGTTCTCTGCAGAACCAGTTTTATGATACATGATACAGAGATACATTTTAATTTTAGCATTAATTTTATAAATATACTTTTAAATGCATTATCATAGTTCTTAAAGAGCCAGTCATGGTTGAGTCTCTTCAGAACTTGAGAGTGAAGAAATTGTGATCCAAATGATCACATCTGCTTCAAAGACTTCACAGGTTAACAATGCTGAAAGAAAAATCCAGAAGCAATGGTTATCTGCATGCAAGGACTTCAGGGAAGAGAGAAACTCTTGGTTATATCTTATGAGTCTTTTGGTGACATTTCCTGTTAAGAGAGGTCTTTTCCTTTTATTCAGGCCTAGATTTTACTTTTAGGGTAAATTAAATGGTGCAAAGCACCAACAAGGAAAGAGCTAGTGAATTTGAAAAACAAGCTTGCTTCCTTTTTTATGTAGTAGTGCAAAATTTAAGACCAGGAGAAGAATATGCCTCCTTTTCCATGAAAGTAGGTTATGTTGCAAAAATCCTGGAAAATTTAAAATTCAAGATGGCTGCCACATATGTGAACTCAGAATTTCCACATTGATAGAAAAATGAATGATATAAATTTAATTCCTATTGTTTTTCTTAGTTCAAGTTTCAATCCACAATTTAAAAATAACGCAGTGTGAGCCAAGCAAAGTGATCTCATCTCTCTGATAATCTGCTCTGTGAGTCAGATTATGTATCCACAGTAGTGAGATTTTAGAAATTACTCTATGTAAAAAGGATACCTTTGCTCTCATTCTTTATGCAATTTTTAAAATTATATCTTTTTTATATTATGGGTTTGATTTCATACAAAATTATCATTCCATGTTCTACAAAATGTGCATGGAAATTATCCCTAAGTCTGTTTCTTAAGGATTATTTAGTTCAGCCAGAATGGATAAACTTAGCTACAAACATTGTTTTGATGATATTATATATCCAGGCTTCAGACAAAAAAAAAATTATCTGTATGGGAATATTTCAAAAATCTGTAGAATGAGGAGATCATAGGTGAAATAATATGTCACAGTTATGCAATGTTTTCTGCTTTTCCATTATATTTAATGTTTGTTGATGTTCTATTTTTCAAAATGAAGTTACACATAAGTCAATATTTAAACATCTCTTTTTTCGATAGGAGCTGCTATCTCATTTCCTTTACAGCAATTCAACTATGATTGTATTCCAAAAAAAAAACACTCAGTTCCACTGGAAAAAAAACAAGCAAACAAGGACTCAGAAAAAAAAAACCAAACAAGCAAGTAAATGCTGAATTTATTTCACATTTCAGCATATACTTTTATCTTTTATCTAGGGGATGAATGTTTCCATATTGGTAAGAACACTTAAGTCTAGACTAAACTTGTTTTTGAATAGAAGGATAGAAGTTTAGTATTAATAATGGTGTTGTATCTCTTTGTTCGATTGAAGAGACCAAATCCTCACGCTCTTGAAATTTGGAATTTTAAATAGTTGGAGGGGGGAAGGGGAAGTAAAAGATTAGAAGACAAACTAATTAATGTTGTTCAATATTTGGTTAAAGCTCAAGGAAGGCCTTGTAGCTGAAGTATTGCTTCTTATGTTATGTTTCCCTTCTAGATTGTATTTTATTAATGTTTTCTTTTGTACCACAGTATGAAGAGACATAAAGATTTTATCTTTTATTTAAAATTAATGAGGAGCATATTACTTCAATGAGAAAGAACATCAGAAGAAAAATCTCTTCCCTTACAAAAGGGAAAAGGTTTGTAAGCAGATTTGGGTTTTGTTTTGTGAGGTGAACTTTAAAAAATTATTTAAAGTGCTTGTGCTGAAGTTCCTGCAGTTTTATCCTAGAGTGAAATATGCAAAGTATGTTCTTAGTGCATTGCATGCCTTGATTAAAATCTACATTGACATAGCAAATTTTCAAGACAATAACATGTAATTTTTTAATTAATCAAAAGCTCCTGACTATATATCTTCCATTCAGTTCAGATGTTCTGAGGCAATCTCTTGTAGCTAAAAGATTAACCACTAAAAATCTTAAAATATGTTCGAATTTAATGGCTTTCCAGCTGAACCTGAAACAAACCCAACCCTCCCCATAAATATTCAGTCTTGAAATATGTCAATCACTTTGTACGTCACATGGGAAATACATCAGAGCATCATAGCTCTGACAAAGGAAAACCCTAACACATGAGAGATCACTAATCCTAGCTGCAATTAAGTATGCATCCTATGAAAATTTATTAATTAACCAGACTTTCTCTAAAGTTATAAAATGTCTTTTCATACAGTAGCTTTAGCTTTCTGCTATGTTAGAAGGTACCTGAGAACCCTCTGAACTCTCCAATAGATATCTGAGATACTGGGACTGATATATGTGAAATGTAGGACCCACCTCAGTATTTTTCCCCTCTCACCTGCCTTCTCCACCAGCCTTCCCAAAACCAGGGTTGTTACCAAAATCTCAAAAAATTCTCTGTGAATTTCACAGGACTAGTAGTGTTGATCATAAGTATGTTAATCAAAACAATAAATTATTTACTTCTGCCAAATGGAACACTTCCAAAATTAGAAACGCTCTTAACTAGGTATTTTGACTCTTTGTTGTTGTTGTTGTTTTTTTTTAAGTACCCTAGGAATTAAACTGGTCTATCTTCTAACTTTTTTATAGAAGTCTTTCATCCTGAGTTATTGAAATACAAGACAATATATTTATTTGACTCAGCAGTTCACTTTTAGCTTCATCACTGTGGAATCTGGGGGAACTGATTTAAAGAAAGACATATTCTAACCTATATGATTAAGATAGGCAATATGTAATTGTCTCAGGAAAACAAAACAAGCACACACCAGCAAAGCAACATGAATAGAGGCAATAAGAACATAATAAGAAAATTGCAATATTAATTATAGTCCATAATATTGTCCTCCTGAATGTCTTCGTTTGAAAGACAGGTATTTGCTAAGGAGAAGCAAGAACCCTTTTTCCTGAGATGGAGAGTGCAACCCCCCTTCCTTCCAATTATTATAGTTTGAAATCAGACACTTTCAGATAGAATATATGAGGATAGGAATAACAGTTCTTTACTAATATATCTAACCAGGCAAACAGCAGAAAACAACAACAGCTTTAGAAACTGACACCAAAACAGAGCAGCCTGGCTCAGTCCCAGCCCGTTTCGGATGCAGGCTCCCTCTCCTGCGCTCCGTTCCCGGTGCTGTGGCAGGGCAGCTCTCACAGCTGAAGGGGCTGGGGGCGATGGCGGCGGCGGCCCAGGGCTGAGAGGGATGGCGGGGCCGCTCCTCCTCACGGTGTGGCCGTGCTGCTCGGCAGCAGGCAGCAGGAGGGAGCGGGAAGGCAGCAGGGCGATGTCCAACAGCAGGGAATGTGGCTCCTGGCGTTGGGATTGCGGGGAGGATGCCAGGCAGGAGTCCCGGCCATCTTCCTCCAACTCCACGTGTGAGTGAGCCAGAGCTCCCAGCCCGAGTGCCCACCCCTGTCCCCACCCTTCCTTTTTCTGGTTCCCTTTGTCCCCCTCACCTTCCTGCCAGAGAAAACTATTACTAAGCTGTAGCCACAAATACTTAGCATAACAATGGGAAAAATTCCACAGAAAGAAGAAAAAGGGGAATGAATCAACCCCCAACGCTGAAGCACCAGATCGCTAAGAAGTGTTCCAAACTATGTTTTATTTGTGTGAGAATGGAATTAACAGCAGAGAAATGTAGGCATGATAGATAAACATCCCTGAGCTGATAGGGAGTCATGAGATATGGATGAAATCTGATTTAATAACTTCAAAACTTTACATTGCAGATGAAGCCTAGCACAAGAGATTAACTAATCTCTTATTATTCAACAAAATTCATATTCATTTACTTTACTTCATCCTGAGTTTCCACTTTAACAAAGTCAATTACTTTCAATTATTTGTTTCTAGTTTTTCCTGAAATGATTGCCATAACCCCTAATTACCACAAAGTTCAGAAAAAAGATACTCATGAACAAACTGTATCAGAAATGTCTGATTGGACTGTATTTGGGGGGAAAAAAAA